>CAMAPF010000182.1:600000-942500 GCA_945859915.1 Cuscuta epithymum | reverse complement strand
GTAAGATTAAAGTTACTTTTCTGGCAGTATTGACTGAAGCTACTGTAGATGACCATTTTAGCTATTTTTACAATTTTACATATAATTTTTTCTTTATTTTATTAATAAAATATGTTTTAAAAATAATTTTTTCTTAAATCAGCAGAATCAGCCAATGCAGCCACGTCAGGCTGAACTTCATAAATTTCAGCAGAATCAGCCAAATCAGCCGATTTTCGTGCTACCGAACGGGCTCTAAACTTATCTACTACTTGAGAACGATGTGATGTTTAGCGTTTTAGATAATTTTCTAAAGAGATATTACCCGAAATAGGACTAAAAAGGTTTGAAAATTCCAAAATAGGACTGCCATGTTTTTATTCCCAAAATATGACTAATTACTGTCATGTTTTGGCAGTACCAGACTTCAAACATGGCAGTATTTTCCAAACTTGACAGTAATTACTCCTATTTTGGGAATAAAAAATATGACAGTCCTATTTTGGAATTTTCAAACTGTTTTAGTCCTATTTCGGGAACTTTCCCTTTTCTAAAAGTCTTATGCGGACTTTAATTAGGCACTGTTCTCAAGCGACGCTCAAGCAGATTTAGGCTATGTTTGGCACAACGAGCTGAAACTGGAGGTTAATGTCTGGATTAGGGTCTATTGTCTGAATACGAGACTATTGTCTGGAACTGAATTTTGAAGTGCTGGATCTGAATTACTAACTGAATAAAGTAAACTCGTTTGATAGAAAAAGATGAAAAACTGCTGAATGATATGAAATTACATTAAAAGACATACTAGTACGTAGTATGATTTATTAAGAGAATAATTAAAATAATTATGATTTCAATATGGCTGGTCGTAGCCGGTAGGATGCGCCATCTCCACTTGTGGCCCTGAGATCTACACTGCTCTGCTCGGCGTGCTCGCTCTTTTCTTACCGGCAGGACTGGACTCACTGAGCCGGCACACAATTAGGGTTGGTTTGCAACTCCTTTAAAAAAAGCACTTCTCAGCTTTTGACTTTAAAAAAGCACTTATTTTCCCAAACACTACAACTTTTATTTTTCTCGACTTCCGCGTCAAAAGTGCTTTTACTTTTTCTATTACACAAAAAGCACTTATTTTACCAAACACTACCCACTTTTACTTTTCAAAATCACTTTTTTCTCAAACACTATCAACTTTTATTTAATCACTTCTCTCCATTTCATTAAAAAAAGCACTTTTTTAAAGCAGAAGCTGTTGCAAACAAACCCTTAATCAATTGTAGTCCTCCCTCGTTCTCAGCCCACACGGAAATTTAGTTAATTCATCTTCATCTATGTGAGTATGTCAATCATAGCAAAAAAGCCAACACGAGGCAACACTATATTTGTCCATGGGTTCCCACCATCACTCTTATAGTCTTATCCCTTCTTTTTAAAATAGAATCAGAATCAGTTTTCATAAGCTGGTCTCCCCCAGCTTCTAAAAAACTGATTCTAGGAATAAATTAGAGCACCAGAATCATTTCTGCACTTTCACCCAAACACTCCAACTTCTGTTTCTGCTCCTTCAAGGAGCAGAAACAGTTTTAAGAATCGGATCCAAACACCCCATAATAGCCGAGGAGAAACAAAGACGGGAACCAGAGGACAATTTGGGAATGTAAGTAAAATATACAATAGGCTGAGTGGAAACGTTAAGGTGGGTAACGTTCCAATTCAGTTCTATTATTTCAGATCCAGCTCACATAAGTTGTTTTACCAAACAGGGTTATTTTTAAAATAACTGGCTGAATATGAATTATTTCAGCTCATTTTGAGCTGATTTGGCTTGACAAAGATAACCTATATAAGGGACAACTGGGCAAAGAACTTTAAACGTTTTTTATGTTAAAAATTTATTGATGACTGCACATATGTATTTAAAATTATAAAAAATCAATAATCATTTTGTGTAAAATTATACTATTATGTAGTATCATTTTTTCAGAATATATAAAATTGAAATACAACTCGACTTGAACTTTAACTCAACTCGAACCAAGCTATATATTTTTGAAGCACGGCTCGATCTAAGCTAAACTCGATTAGCACCATTAGAATGCTCATTTCAACATCAATATAATGATTTTGTCGCTGATTCATTCAATAGAAATCTAAAATACTAATCGGAATATAGAATATATTCATTTTTGTATTTGAAAAATTTATATTGTCAATTTACGCGCACTACTTTTGGTCATTTAGTTGGCAAGTGATGCTTAGATTTAGATTTTAGTCATTTCATCTATTTTCCTTTAGACCAAATTGGTGAGGGACTGGCAAAATAACCTCTACTACAATTATGAGAGTTACTCCGTATAAGTTTATAACATCTAGGTCAAAATTTCCTATGATCAAATACTCAAATGAGAATCCAATTTAGTAAGGCCAAATATAACTATGGAAAAAATGAACCGTTTTGTATGGAAATGGAGTGGACTTTTTCTTATAATATAATTTACATGGCATTAGATTCTTTACAAATATAACATATTTGGCAAACAATTGTGTCACAGGCTCACAGCATTTAAAAGACATATTTCGAAGTGTTAAGTCTAAACTAAATATCCATAAAAAAGTTACATGGAATGTACGAAGTATGTCTAAACTAACTACAAGTCTACAAGCGTTAAAAAGTTTAAATATCCATAAAAAAGTTGTAATATAAATATATAAGGATGTTTTTACTTAATATGGTGGTCTGGTCTGGTAAACGTCTGGTCTTTGTGTATTTTATAACTACGGAAGTCAAGTCTGGTCTGTTTAAGTTTGGTATGATCTAATCTGTTTAAGTCTGGTCTAATCTTTCTAAGTCTGATCTGGTCTGGTCTAGGACTGAAAACAGTCCAAGTAAAAACATCCTAATACTACGGAGGATATGTATTAACTACGGAGTAATTAATATCCATATATAAAAAGTTGGATTTCACATGTTAACTACCTACAAGAGTATTTTATAACCAACTACTCCATAGCACTGTTCTAAAAATCGCTCTAGGCGTCCGACTAGTCCCCGCCTAGGCGCTAGGCGGTGGTCGGGCGCCCCGATTTTGATCTAGGCGCTCCGACTAATTGAATCAACGCCTAGGTGAATTCGTCGGTCGTCTAGGGCGACTAGTTGCCCGCCCAGAGCGCTTAATGGGCCGCCTAGGCGTCTAGATTCATCGAACAAGTTTTTTTTTTTTGCCTTTTTATTTTAGTATCCTAAGAAATATGCACCTTTAACTTTGACAATGCATGTGAAGAAAGCTACTAGTGAGTAAGTGAGTAGATATAATATATTACTACCTCCGGTTTTTTTTAATCTTCACAGTTTGACTTCACACAAAATAAGGAAAGAAATTTGACTTTACTGTAGAGTACACTGTTGAGGCACTGTTTGACACTGTTTGACACTGTAGAGACACTGTTTGGCACTGTTGAGACACTGTTTGACACTGTTTTGATGTAGATTTCTTTGCCAAAAAAGGAAATAAGGAAGTGTGAAGTTTATTTTAGACCGTCCCAAAAAGGAAAGTGTGAAGTTTATTAAAAACCGGAGGGAGTATTAAATGTGATAACTCTATCATTCATGCATGTTAATGTGTATGTGTGTATATTTTTTTATATACACACAAATACAACATTACTAATCATATTTATGCAAAAATATTGATAAAACTACAATTTCGATGTCTCCGATTAGTCCCTGCCTAGGCGTCCGCCTAGCCGACTAGGCGCTAGGCGCTGGGCTGGCGCCCGACTAGCGCCTAGCGCCTTTTAGAACATTGCTCCATAGTCCACACGACAAAAAACTCAACTACTCCGTACTATTTTTATGATTTAATAGTACGAGTAGTTTTTTACTCCGATACTTTTTATGCCCACAACATGATAGGGGTAATGTTAATAGGAGTGATACAAAAAATATTATAAAAGTTTTTACATACCATATTGACAATTTTCCAATAGTCTGCATTTTTTGGATGAATGTCTAATATACACAAACAATTAGAGGTTCCCGTGTACACAAATGCCATGTACAAAAGTTTTTCCTATTATTAATAGTTTGTCCCCATTCATTTCGGTCAAGCCCAGGGGAGGATCTATATATGAGCTATGGTAGGCTGAAATTTAGGCTAACTTAGAAATTCTTCAATTTTTTTAATGTAATTTTTTTTTCATTTTTCACATTTAGCTCACTCATCTAATATTTAAGTCTAGTATAAGTCCTATTCGGCCCAGAGCATCTCAGATTCCTAGATCCATCCCTGGTCAAGCCCCACAATGCATCAAGCTAATAGATATTTTCCTTCTCTATATAAATATTTATACCAACAATGCCATTTTTGTGAACCATTTAGAGAGGATAGATGATGCACATTACCTAAGATTAATACCTTATTGATGTTATCAATTAGGTTGAAGATAAACCTAGATGTTTTTGTTAGAGTTTTTTCCACTTTTAGTCCTCCGACTATTATGTCATTGACACTTTTGATACTCAACTTTGATTTTTTCCATTTTTAGTCCTCGACTATTGCTCTAGAGACACTTTTGGTACCCTTCTTTGAAATTTTTCATATTTAGTTCTTCAACTTTCATAAAAATGACACTTTTGGTCCTTCAACTATTATAATATTGTCATTTTTAATCCTTCACTTATTGTATCTAGATCATAATGAGAGACTAAAAGTGTCAATGTGACATTAGTCGAGGGACTAAATGTGGAAGACCTTGAAGTTGAGGACTAAAATTGTCTTTAACACAATAGTCGAAGACTAAAAATGGAAAAAATAAAAGTCGAGTACCAAAAGTGTCACTGACATAATAGTCGGGGGACCGAAAGTGGCAAAAACTCTTTTTGTTATAACGTAGGTTGACAAAGTGGAAAGGCCGGAGCAAGTGAGCAACCGAAGTAATATGGATTGAAATGAACGATCAAATTGAGTTTATTTTATGGAACTACAAGCAGACCAACATTGAGTAAAACATGCGAATAGTGAAAAATTAACCATTGCAACTATAAACTAGGGAGTATAAAGAACGAAGCAAGAAGAACAAAATATATGTACAGAAATGTTGATATACCAGAGCAATTGGATATATATACGAGTACCAAAATGTTGCTGTACCGAAACACTTTCGTATGATATACATTATCAAAAAAATTCTGTACATCGAGGGTTTCCGTAAAACCGACATTTACCGATATGGCGATATGGTAATTATGATATACCGAAAATTTGAGTATTCGTTCACCTATGTTAGGAGAACTTTATTGGTCAGCTGCTCTAACTTGCTATATACTCCCTATATCAATTTCCTTAATGACATTGCATTCAAGCAACAAGGTGCTCCAGGGGTTAGTGACAAACCTTAATTTCTCTAATTGGCCAATATGTCTATTTACTTTTCGAAACAGATCAATGAGCTCTTTGGATACTTATTCGCTAGATAAGTATCCAAATTTCAAGCTATTATCTAAACATCACTGGAGTTTTTTATACACTGGAGTTACTCTTCCAAAAACTAGCATTATATATTAGTCTTTTCTGCACAAGTCCATTCTTGGTACGATGTTGAGGTCTTCCATCAGTTAGGGAGGTTTGATTGAGTGTGGATGTGCATTTTTTATCTAGAAGGGAAAAAATTTCACCAATATGCAGTGCCCAGAATCTAGAGCCTTCCAAATGAGCTTTGGCTGATCTAGTTCCTATTGTTGTATTCTGTAAATAAAGCACCTATTCATGTCTTCCATATTGAACTTTAAAAACATGTTTGAGTTCACCGATATTTTGCCATAAATTATTATTTACACTCATAAATACATGCATAGAAAATAGAAATAGAGCAATGGTTATAAAAATTTATGTTGGGACCTCAATTATTTTAAGTTACCAATTTGTACTATGATGCTTAATTAGCCCACAATTCTGAAGACATTATAATCATGCTAAAGCATAATGCCAAATCCACATACTCATGTTTTTTCAAGAACTTCTAAGTTCCAACACATGTATGATAGTATCAAAACGGAAGCCACCTGCTTGCACCTTTGGTTTTGATCAATCGATCGAAACCAAAGCTGCACAACAACAATTAAAGAAAAACCACGTCTAAGCTATATAGCATATAAGGAATTTGTTGCAAAGAAATACAGAACACAAAATCACCAAATCAACACGTTTCTTCCCGGGGGTGTTCTCTTACAATGTTATCTTCATCATCATCTTCAACAATTCTCAGTGTGCTTAGCTTTGGGCATTTGAGCATTTCTTCAAACCATGTTGAACAAACGTGTTAGTCACTCAATGTCTTTCTCTCCCAAACTTCTCCAAGCTTCGATCGGTATGCCATCAATTCAACCAAATATTCAAGAATAGAACGGTTACCCTTGATGGTCTTGCATGGTGGTTTTGAGCGAAATTACGCGTCCACGGGAGGTACTGGCATAGGTGAGAGCCAACTTTTCCCATGCACGGTGAGCTGTAGTGACCGGTGAAAGTAGCGGTTGAATTGTTTCGGAGCAGCTTCCGATTAACGCACTCATGATGACCTTGTCCTGGCGGTACCCGATGGTATAATAGGGATTTGGTTGAGATTTAGCTTCGTCTAGGAATTGGTCAGGAGTGGTCGTGGTACCATCAACATAACCTTCAAGTCTGAGGCCGACAAGAGCGGCATGAACTTGGCATCTCCAGACAAAAAAAATTGGAGGATGTGAGTTTGATTGGAAAATTGGTAGTGGTGGTGAGTTGGATCACCGGGGTGGTCGCGGTAATGGCCATTAGAAAAAATTTATGCTCGTATGAGGCTGACTCTAGATACCATATAAGGATTGCAGAATAGTAGTTTTCATATATACATGGATCAATATTTATATATTAGTGGAGGCTGTGGAGCTATAGATACGTATTGGTTAGCTATGCTATTGACTCAGTATACATGATAACATTTGTACATGGTAATTAATAATAATAATTGATGGACTAGATGAACATTGATCACAAGATCGAACTCAAATAGTGTGCAAACGTTTATAGTACAAAGTGGATATTAAATGAATAAAAGTGCACTCATAAGAGTTAAAAAAGATTGTCATTTTTTAAAAATTTGTGCACATTTTATGATGTACCGTTATGCAATTTTGTACTTTGCATGTACTATTTTTGCATATGGTGGTACACTTTTCGTATAAAATTTTTATATAAAGTTCTTCAGAATTACCAAAACGCCACCGCGTTTTTTTACTTAAAATTTGATCTTTTCCATCCATTTTTTCATATCAATGGCCAAGATTAGTTCTTATTTTTCACCCAGGAACCACTTTTTATTTGATCCATACTTTATATATATAGAGTGGGATGAGTTCAAATGAGAAGACATCTTAACGTGTAAAATAAGAATTAATCTTAGCCGTCCAAAGTGTCGATCTGATGCACAATAACCCCTATCTGATGAACTTTCGAATAGAACTTATTCGAAAGTGCATCAAATAAGGTCTATTCGAAAGTGCATCAGATATGGGTTATTTTGCATCAGATCGACACTTTGGACGGCTGAGATTAATTCTCATTTTACACGTTAAGACTTTTTTTATTTGATCCAAATTCTATATAGAGTAGTCTTCGTGTCCAGCCGGCCTGATGGGAACCGCCGTCCGGTTGAGGGTATTTGGGGCACTTCCCGGTGGAATTTTTTGATGAAATATTTTGAGCATGTTGTCCATCAAGTCTAGTTTATTCATACCAAATTTCAGCTAAAAATTCAATCATGAAGGCAGTCAAATAATTTCTTGAAGATAACTGCGCAGTTTATAATAGGTTCGGTTTCAGACTAGGACTGTACTTTTGTTTTTCCAATCGGTCACTAAACCAAGTGAAAATTTTTGATCGAGCAATAGGAAAATGAGAAAAGAATACTTTCATGGATATACTTTTCATGGATATACTTTTTCATCTTTGTTTTATACTTTTACAACACTATATTATTTCTAAAATTTGTTGAGAAATCTAATGTCCTAACATTTGGATAAATAGTAAAGGACTTTTGTTGTTTTTCTAAACGAGTTGTCTACTTACAAAGTCAATTACAAAGTGTACATATTTTGTGTATATTTTACACTTTCCTGTATACACAATTGCTCTTTTCTGAAAAAAAGGATGACACCCCATCCCTGAGTGCCCCCCAACACCGACCGGACAGCACGATGGGAGGATGTAAGTTGGACTATAATCACAACATGACAGATAGAAAGTGAGACTCCGTCCCCGGTACTTGCAGAGGCCCTATGCATTTTTCAGCATAGTAACCCCTTATCGCAGTTGCCGGGATTCGAACCTGAGACCTAACCCTTGTGGCACTCCCTCGTTACCAGTTGAGCTACGTCCACCGGTTACATCTGCTCTTTTCTGTTAAATTAAACAAGATGCTTGTATACATAAGAGGGCGTGTTAAATGTGTACACATTTTGTATAGAAATATGGAGAATATGGAGTACATCGTATGATGGGATAAGGGTCAGATAGGGCCTCGAACTCGAAAAAAAATGTCAAATAAGGTCATATTTCGGATGCTCTGTCTGGCCGACGCCATTTGGGGCGGTTCCCGATGGAATTTTTTGATAAAATTTTTTGAGCATCTTCCTCATTAAGTCTAGTTTACCCATACCAAATTTCAGCTAAAAACTCAACCGGGAAGGTAGTCAAATGAGTTTTTGAAGATAACTGTGAAGTTAAACAACGCCGTACATTTCGGAAAATTATTTGACTACCTTCCCGGTTGAATTTTTAGCTGAAATTTGGTATGGGTAAACTAGACTTAATGAGGAAGATGCTCAAAAAATTTTATCAAAAAATTCCATCGGGAACCGCCCCAAATGGCGTCGGCCAGACAGAGCATCCGAAATATGATTTTTGTTTAAAACTGCTTTAAGAACAAAAGGCGCACTTTCAAATTACAGTGACACACTGTTGAAGATTGGGCCCCACCATTTGAATTGCGTGGGTGACGTGATTTCTGTAGCAAATTGGCATTCCACCAGATGGCCTTATATTTTTCACACTCTTTGCCTGTCCAGCTCTGGTGTGGTTTGAAGTTTGAACAACTAATACTACCGCCAAGGCGTGAACGGGTCGGGTCGCAATTTCTCTTCCAGAAGACGAAGAAGACTCCCAACGACGTAAGATTTCTTCTTCCCTCCCTTTCTAAAAGAAATGTATTTGTTGTTGCAAAACTTCTAAGAGCTCTCCAAAGTTCCGCGTTGTTAAGAAAACCGCCATTGTTAGAGAATTCCCGAGAGCTCTTGCGGCTAAGGGCTCCAGTTCGGAGGCCCGTCCAGAGCTTAGGGCATTCGGACCCACCCGTTTTATATGTGGGATTCGGTTTTATTTTTCGTGTTTTTCTCGTTTCCAGAGATTTATTTATAAAACAACGGAATCTGTACATTCGGCGGAACTTATTTTAAAATCCCTTCCCCTTTTCAGTTTTGTGAAGTTCAAAGAAGATGGTGGAAGCGAGGAACAGCAAGGTATCGTCACAATGGTGGTGGTTTGAGACTCAGAAGAACGGCTACAAGAATCGCACCCTGTGGCTTCAATCAACTGTTGATGGTAATTTCTTGAGTTATTATGGGTGCGTTTGGAATGCGGAAATGCTATAGAAAGAATATAGGGAATCAATATAAGAGATTGGGAAACAGTTTTTGGGAGGTAAACAGAACATTGTCATTTGTCTCAACCCTAATAAATATAGTTTTACCAATTAGTTCTTAAATGTTCTATGCTATAATTACAAAGCAATCTAAATATGTATATTAAACTTAACAGCTTCCATCATAATTCATCTTTATTTGAGTTATTAATTAAAACCATACATAATGGAATTGGGGGCTGTTTATTTATTTTGTTTGTTCGATTTAAATGTCTTCATTAAGTGATCTTTGTATAAACGTGGCAGTAGTAATGAATTATTTAGACTGTATGCCTTGTCTTTTTTTTTCTTTCCAATCAATGTATAAGTCACTGTTGATATTCAATGCTTTCAAAGGTGTGGACTTTATTTGAATTTAGAAAACATACCCCACGAAGCATTTTGTCTTTGGACCGTTGGGGGATTTGACTTGCCCAACATCTATGATCTATATCTGCCCTACTTGTGATATTAAAATCCTGTAATAGTTAAAGGCGCGTTTGAAAATATCTTACCTTTGTTTTTAAAAAGCCTAATCATTGGAATACATCAAGTTAATGAAGTCTCATTGAATGGATTCAATCTAAATGAACTTTTTGTTCGACAAACCTAGATTCCAAGTCTCTAAGAAACCCATCAATAATAAATTATGTCACATCAGTGGTTATATTTTTCTCTTGAACTTGAAAGAGATTAGTTTGACAAAAAAAATTCTTATATCTCTCCCCGTCCCACAAATATGGCTCTGTTTGACTTTTTGGTCAAAGATGTTTATATCTTACCGATAATAGTTCATAATATGAAAGTAATATATGAAAGTGTTATTTTCAAGCAATACACTCCTAAAACTACAAAATGTATAATCTACATGGACTGTGGCTTCCTCAGAAAATTTTGAATTTACACAAAAAGAAAATTACACAGGGAAAAAAATCAACTAACTTGAGTTGGGGCTGAACTAGGGGACAACCATGCACAGACACAGTCCAAGTTTAGTCTCTGTGCTTTAGTACAAGAGTAATGTTGTGTACATCCGACCCTCCCTTACCCCATTGTAGGTGGGCCTTTGCGGCACTGGGTAATGATGATGATTAGCTTCCAGGCTCACCCAAAATTTAAAAAATATACTGTGCTGGCTACGCACATGGATAACTCGTATTTTATCCTAAATAAGAAATGGTGCAAGGATGAGGTTGCTCTAGTAAATATATATGAGCCCTAAAATCAAAGATTTTCGATCGCGATTCTGATATGCTTTTCTTTTAAAAATGCTCAATATTTCTGTTTAGAACGATCCAATTGCGTTGAAGACCAAACTTTGAACTGACCCAAACTCCGACGCCAGTAAACCCGAACTAGATAAAATTCTTCAAACTGGACACCTAAACTAATTGGACCAGAACATGAAGAGGCCATACTTGCATTCATCCTGACCCCTTAGAAAAAGTTTTGGGTGCGCCATTGCATAAGCCCGTGCACATGTATAATAGATTGGTTAACTAGAGTAACTAAGCAGGAGTTGGACTTTCTTTTGCTTGCAATGCTTCTGCAATAGCTCATTTATATAATTTCTAACCTGCTTTTGATGTGTGTTATGCTGAAATGCTAAATCAACTCTACTGCTCTCAGAGTTGGATAAGAGGATAAATGCAATGTTAAGGATAATCGAGGGAGATGCAGATTCATTTGCACGGAGAGCGGAGATGTTTTACAAGAAACGGCCTGAGCTCATCAACATGGTTCATGAGTTGTACAGGGCCCACCGCTTACTAGCTGAAGGATACGATCAAGTGAAGTCTGAATCTAGTGTCCGCATCTTATCCCCCTGGCAATTCCAACTGAGTAGTAACTTCAAATATCAGTCCGAGAAATCGGTAAGCTCAACTGATATGACTTATGATAGTCACTCGGAAGAAACATTTGACCTTGAGGAGTCTGAGTTGTCTGATGTTGAGGACCCCGCTGAACCAGAAGGCGCCCAAATTCAGAAGGAAAATGGAATTGAGAAAACTTCAGTCTGCAATGGCGAAGTGGAGAAGCTGAAGGAAGAGATCGAGAGACTAAAAGAAGAGAGCAGAATTCAAAAGGAACTGCTGGCACAGAAGGATGAAGAAAAACGAGAAGCCATCAGACAACTCAGTTTGGCTATGGATTTCTTGAGGGAAGAAAATACAAGTCTAAAGAAGGACGTCTACTTGATGAATGTTGGTAGGGAAGCCCAACGACCTCCCATGATGAAGGTGGCACCAAGAGAAGGGGGGTTCTGGAGGAAGTTGTTCCCTGCTGCTGCTAATCCTAAAGCAGAAGTTAGTCTGGTCACTTTCTAGATTCCGGGTTTAGTGCATATTACGCTAAGTGTATTGCAGCATGTAGTATATAATCTGTAGAGGACACTATGCTTGTTCTGGTCTTTGTTTCGTTAGTGTGGATTCCCTGTAATGTATGCTAGCAAAAGATGTTAACTGATCCCTATATATTTTTGCTTCTTATGTTTCCTTTATATTGTGTTCCGACTTTAGGTTTGTTTCTTGTCTTGTGTGTTTTTGTAACAATGATTAGGCTTGGACACTGTCTTGTTTCGGTCCGGGTTTGGTCCCAGTGAGGGGAACCATAGCCCGCTGCTACCACGATTCTTTCTGGGTGCAGTTTACCAGGTCGTTCCGGGCAATCCGGGACCAGCTCTGTTCTTGGGTAGTTTTGGATCCAGTTTTGGGCAGTTCTGGACCGAATTTTAAAACAATATATATACTCAAATCAGGAACTTGGACTGGAGATTGTTGATCACTTGATCTTGTGCCTATTTCTTGGTAACCGGGCCCCACTCCTTCCAATGGCTGCAATCAATGGCAATATAGCTGTTTCCAGCGGCTTGCTTATGGATGATAAAAAGAGAAGAGTAGCCCTCGGGGCCAGAACATGGACTGGAACTGGTCAATCTGCTACCTATTTTTGGGTAACCCGACTTAGGGGTACCTGTTATAGTGTTTGGGTTCGAAAACGGATTAACGGATCAGTCATGGACAGAAAAACCGCTGGTGTAAGTCCTACTGGGCCGGAATGAGGACCATGTCCAAGCCCAACCAGGATTCAACAAAACTGATCTGAATCCTAGCATATACCAATCCTTTAAGGGAAATTGTCCTAAAATGGACTAAAAACATTTATGTATTTCAAAATATGACTTTCATGTTTTAATTTCCTAAATAAGAGTAAAAAATACTGTCATGTTTTGGTAGTACCAGATCGTAAACATGAAAATATTTTCCACACTTTATCGTAATTACTCCTACCTAGGGAATAAAAATATGATAGTCATATTTTGGAATTCTCAAACATTTTTAATCCTATTTCCGGGAATTTTTCCATCCTTTAAGATGCTGCAAAAGCTACTCTTGATTGAGGCAGGCATTTATTCATTTTTTTGTTTCATCTTGTACTCCAGAATCTTTAGTGCATGAAAAATATATGAGATTTCATCACTAAAAGCCATATGAAATGAATAGAATTTGAAACACAAACCCCTTGAAATTAACAATGACAAAGTGTGCAGAATAGATATTACTGAAGCATATGAACAAACTGAAAAAGGCAGATAAAAACAGAGAGAGATATTACTAATAAATGAACTATGCACCTAAAAACAATAATGATTGAAAAAACTGAAGCTGCTCACATAAAGTTTGAACTTCTATATATATACACACCAGACCAGACAGAGATATGGAATATCCAATATAGTGTCAAGCACAGAACTATGAGTGGTGCATGAAGAGCAACAGAGGATGAAACTGCTGGTTCTGGAGAAAGGGCCACTGGAAGAGGGACTGGACTTGCTGCTGCATCATCATCTGCTAGGGGAGGGCTGGGGCTTGAAGGGATTGTGGGCTGTGAAGAAGATTCTGTAGGAGCAATGGAGGGAAAAAGTGGTGATATATCTGGAGATGAGGTAGGAGGTGAAGATGACTGAGGAAGAGATGGGAGCAATGATGGTGCTGCTGAGATAGTGGATGTGGGAAGACTCTGCTGTGAGAGAGACTTTGGGAGCTGGAGGATCAAGAAAATCATGAAGAAATTAATGAAAAGCCTTGTGGAAGCCATTAATGATGTGTGGGATGGGGGTGGGGTGGGGGGATCAATACCAGTTTACCAATATGATGGGGGAATGAAAATGAGGTTGTAGAAATGGGAATTATTAATGAGAGGGGGGAATGTGAGGTGGTGGGGTGGGGTGAGTAGACAGCTGGTGGTGTGTGAGTGTGTCTGAGGTTAGAGAAAAAAAGACTGATAAAGGAGGGGAAAAGAAAACGCATGAAAGCAGAAGTGGGTGTTTCTGTCCTTTGGGTTTTGGCGTTTGGCAGCCATTCATCCTCTGAAATTCCTGTCTTCTCCAACCACCGATCACCCATTTTCCATTTGTAAAGAACTATTTATACACACTTTTTGTACATACTATTTAAGGAGTTAGTTTTTGTTAGCTTATTCACAAACAAATCATGTTTTGTACCTGAGCAGGCTATTCACTACAAATAAATAGCTGTTACAAACGTGTCTAAAATGATGTGTACAAAAAAATGTGTAGATAGAAGAATTTCTTTTCAACCTAACATTACGTTGTACTTTTTAACTGTTAAGTTTTCTTTTCATGGAACAGAAATTTGGGTGGAGTAGATGGGGTACCCGTTACTTTTTTAAAGATGAATTTGCTTAAAGGAATGCAGATAAAAATTGCACTTCGTTTTCATATATTCTTTTCTTTATTTTGTTAAGAAAATTATTATATTTGCATTGTTTTTTTAAACACAGTGATAAGAACAGAAAAAAATAAAATCAACGCGGTGAACCGTTGTCCGATAATCAACGATAAATAAATACCGTTGCCCAAAGCCAAAAGGCCAAACCAACTTTTATTCCCTCCTTATCAAGAATGAAGCATACAAGGGGTATAAATAACCCTCTAGGTGTAATAAGAATAGGAATCCTAATTAAATTAATCTAGGAAACTAAAATAGAATAGGAAACATCTAGTTCTAATAGAACTCCTAATTAAATCATTCTAGGAAACAAATTAAATTAGGAAACAAAATAAAAGGAATAATAAATATTAATTAAACAGCCCGCAACCAGCCCACGAAGGTGGCCTCAAGCCCGTCCCGCCTTCGGTAAAGCCACGGGGGCTTCTGCCCCTCTTCTTCCAAGCCTAGATTCTGCTTCATATCAATTTCACCCCCCTTCGAAAAAACCTTTTCCTCAAGGTTGAAATCCGGAAACCGGCTGACATTTGTTCCCGGTGGCTGCCCAGTATCTTTAGGAAAAATTGAGATGTACTCCTCCACAGTCCCTATCTGCTTGCCTCCGGACAGCCATTCAAAGCAATTGCCCTTAAACCGTGAGTCAAAACGAGCCGCCAATGCTTGTGTAAGCTCATCCCATGACATGCCCGGTTTTCGTGTCCGTAATGAGGTCAACCGGTACAAGGCTGACCCTTCCATCACAACTACAGTGGCTGCCACCTTCTTTCCCGGCGGAGTACAACTCAGTTCGATTTGATGCTCAGCCCTAGCAACCCAACCGATCGGGTCTTCTCCGTCAAACGAGGGCAGCGTCGTGAGAGAAGTGTTGCACAGTCCAGTTCCGAACGTGGATGTTGCTGCCGCGTCAAGTGAAGCCATCGCTGATAAATTCTCCTCCGCCGCTGGCGGCGCGACGGCGCGAGAGCCTTTGTGAGCGCAGTCAAGGAGGAAGTGACGCTGCGCGACTGTCCGTCGCTGCTGGGCACAAATACGGTGGGGCTGCCAACCGCGTCAGGGCTTGTTTCCGTCGTGACTGGCGGAACGAACGCCTTGGTAAGCGCTGCCAGGGATGCGGCGATCTCTGCCAGACGCACGCCGTGCTCCTTTAGGGTTTGATTCATCCGAATTTGCTTGGCCACCATCTCTGACAAATGTTCACTGATAGATCTCTTCATTCCGGCGGGATGGGATCCGGCAGGTCGGACCAATTGATAAGAACAGAAAAAAATAAAATCAACGAAGTGAACCGTTGCCCGATAATCAACGATAAATAAATACCGTTGCCCAAAGCCAAAAGGCTAAACCAACTTTTATTCCCTCCTTATCAAGAATGAAGCATACAAGGGGTATAAATAACCCTCTAGGTGTAATAAGAATAGGAATCCTAATTAAATTAATCTAGGAAACTAAAATAGAATAGGAAACCTCTAGTTCTAAAAGAACTCCTAATTAAATCATTCTAGGAAACAAATTAAATTAGGAAACAAAATAAAAGGAATAATAAATATTAATTAAACAGCCGCAACCAGACCACGAAGGTGGGCTCAAGCCCGTCCCGCCTTCGGTAAAGCCACGAGGGCTTCTGCCCCTCTTCTTCCAAGCCCAGATTCTGCTTCATATCACACAGCCTGTTCATTGATATACTCAATTAAAATGATCTATAGTGATTTTGTTAGTTATTATAACATCTCCATCTTTTTGGTAAGTCGACAAGCCCAATATTGACTCTGGTTTCACTGTTGGAAAAATGTGTGAAAAATTGCATTAAATGGCTATTTTGGGGCAATTTTTTGAGTGGGGTCCACTTCCGATTTGGGTCGGGTCAAAGTGGTTTCGGATTCTCCTTACTTAGGGCTACAATTCGATATATGGTACGCTCAAAACGGATAACGGGTGAATGAGAAATTGTTTTTCGAAGTTTACTTGTTAGAAGGGAAAAAGGATGAGTTTCTAGTGTGTTAATTTCCCACACCGGAAAACCCAAGGGATTTGCAACCCTTTATAAAGGGACTCTCCCCTTATGGAGTTAAGATTCCTAAGGGTAAAGGCTCTCTCCACGCGCGCAAGGGGGGGGGGGGGGGGGGCAAATCAAATCCCGAAATCGGAGAAGAAAAACCGCGACTTGCGTGCGCGGGCGACCTGCGGACACGAATGTCGTCCAAAAATCCATCTCTCAAGAGATACAGATAATTTTTGTTTTCTTCCCGAAACGTAAATTTTTTCCCGGTTGACAGAATTGCCTAGCGGCAGAAATGCTCCAGCCAGAACACCTCGGTATGGTGTTCTGGTGGCTCCGGTCAGAAGGCCTTGGCAGAACCCCTCTGTAGGGGTCTTCTGGTGGCTTGGGCCAGAACCCCTCTGTAGGGGTCTTCTGGTGGCCGCGCAACAGAAACCCTCACAGGGTCTTCTGTTGGCCGCGAAACAGAACCCCTTTCAGGGAGTTCTGTTGGGAGGTCTTCTGAACCGTTACAGCAATAAATGCCCAACGTTCTTATCTTTTAATGCAACGTTAAATGGATAGTTCATGGACGCCAACGGACTGGTCATTGATGTCCAACGTTCATGTCCATTAATTCACCATTTACACACAACAAATCCTCCTATATAATGGCTGGCAGGTGGTTTGCAACAACACACGAATTCATACACCATGCACGTTTTGCACCTCTAAAACACACTGCTAGCAATCTGAAAATTCCCTCTGTGTTCATACTGTGTTCTCGTTCGCTGGAACTTTTGTTTGTGTGCTCAAACATTAGTTCGTAGTCATCGTATCCTGGGAAACTATTGTTGCAACGCTCCTAGCACCGTGGGAGGCAACAAATACGTTTTAAGGACATCGTGCGTAGCACGAGCTTTGACTAATTCTGCTTCATCTCCTTTCTTGTTTTTCTCTAGTCATTTTATTTTAATTAATTTATTTTAATTAATTTTCTTTATTTTCCGAAACACACCCAACACACTCACTTTGACACGTGTGTATTTTGTGAAGCATCCAATTCAAAGATATATCCACCATAGAGATCCCAATTAATCCTACACGTGTGTATTTTGTGAAGCATCCAATTCAAAGATATATCCACCATAGAGATCCCAATTAATCCTTTCTAGTTGACAGGTCCTTTCTATTTGGTATTTTCAGTTGTTTCACGGGCATTTTTTTACATTCCTTGAGGTTGGTTTTTTGAAGGTTAACTGGATTGATCCTTTGAAGTTTGAAGCTTACTATTCCAATGAGGATATTCTTTCTTTGGTCAAATCTAAAGTCTCTTTGCTTGGTTTAAAGGTTCTCTTATGATAAATGGAGGATATGCTTTCTGTAATTTTCTGTGATCTCTTTTATGTTGACTTGGATGTTACTTTTAGCTCTTGTTACTTGGGGGTGTTTTTATGAGGGGCTAAGGTCTGGCCCTCCCCTCTTTGTACCAGTTTCCATTTACTTTTATTAATAAAATATTTTATTTTGAAAAAAAAAAGATTAAATTGAAAAAAAATAAAAATAAATAAATTACATGTAAAGTCATTGTAATGCTTTATAAAAAGCATGAAAATATTTTACCACCCTCTTAAACGTCAAATACTTTACATTTTTTTAATATAAAGGATCGGCTTTTATTAAAAAACGAAAAAAGATACAAGGTAACATCCAAACAAATGTCTATGTTTGGCAGGCAAAAGTCCGTGTCTTCTAGTTTTTAACTATTTAAAAAGTCTCTAAAAGTTTATAGTTGTTTGTTTGGCATGACAAATAAAAGCTTTTCAAAAAATAAAATATCTTTTTTGAGATGTTACAGGGAATAGCATCTGAGAAAAGTATGTAACTTTTAGCATTAAGTAGTCTCAACAGCTTGGACACCAAACAGAATTTAATCAAACAATCAATTTTTTACCAAACAGCTACCACCTTTTCATTTTAAGATTTTTTCAGTCACTAAAAACTAACTGTTAATAAAAAGCCAACAAAAGTACATTTTCAACTAATTGTGCCAAACATACCCATAGAATCAGTCACCTCATACAAAACAGCCTAATTCACTAGACACGAAACGGGCAATTTAAAGCCTAAAACAGTCTGAATTGAAATACTGCCTATCAAACATACTCCAGAAGTCCAAATTTCCAAACCAAACCTACTCAAACTAAAATAAAAACAAGTTCTACTGATGAAAAACTAAAATTGAAATAGAATCTTCCCACAAAACTCTTCATGGCGTGAAGGCGATTATGGAGGAGGACGAGCTCTACCAATGTCTTCGCACTCTACAAGAAGGCACACCGAAACCTCTACCAGACGAATCTAGTCGAGACATCAAAAGAACTCCCCACAAGTGTCCGGGAAAGAACCGTCATAGAACAAAATCATTACAACCAGAAGAGAAGAACAATCCAATTGAATCATACATCTACCAAGAATCTCTAAGAGTCGATGTCACCATCAGATAATTTGGATCCTAAAGCAAGACGATGGAAGAAGAATCTGCCATCAGGGAAAAGCAAGTCCAACGCCAAACGAAAACCTCCCTCCTTCACCGCAATCTGCCGATTTGGAGGATGGCTCTTCTGTTTTTAAATACTTTACATTATATAGTGCAAAATGTTAAAAAAAAATGACTTGTAATTTACATTAAATAATCAAATCAAATGGCATAAGCTTTTACGTCTCTACGCTTCCCATAGAAAATAATTATTTTATATTCTACTAAACGTACCCTAATTGTAGTCATTTTCAATTGTGGAAATTAAAAATTCAACAATTGAAGGGTTTTAGAACTCTCAAACACTGAGAGGTAGGTCATAAATCCACCTGATTCATCCCTCGCCACCGAAATATAACTCTCAAGCATGCATAATCTTAGAAAACTTGCAATTATTGGAAAATTTATAACTATTTTCTTTACCCCTTTTTAGTAGTGGTGGACTCGGGCCGGGTGGCCCGGCCCGGAACCGGCCCGGCCCGGTTACTGTTTGGCCCGGCCCGGCCCGGGGCCCGGTGGGTCCACCGGTTCGGTTCGGCCCGGCCCGGCTGCTGGGCGGTTCGGGCTCAGGCCCAGTTTTTGGTGAACCGGCCCGGCCGGTTCGGGCCGGTTTTTAATTTATTTTTTTTTTGAATTTTTTTTAAGTTTTGGGTTGGATTAGGTATTTTGGGCCATTTGAGGTGGTTTGGGGTTGAGGGGGAGGGGTTGGGGGCTAAATAGAAGAGCCAAAAAAAAAGAAAAATATTAGAACCGGTTAGGCCCGGCCCGGTTTGGCCCGGAACCGGAACCACCCACCGGCGGTTCGGGCTCGGGCCCAACTTTCCTGGCCCGAGGCCCGGCCGGGCCCAGGCCCGAACCGGGCCCGAACCGGCCCGAGTCCACCACTAGGAGTTTTTAGTTATTTGATTCACGTATTGTCCACCTGTACGTAAACATATTATACTCAAATTTTGTGTAAATTTATAAAATGTGTTAAAAAAACATATTTTAGGATACATCATATAGTGCACGTAACGTACATATCAAACACATTTTTGAGTTCAAAATATTAAATTGTAGCGCAATTTGAGCTTTTTGAAATTTACGCATATCGAAGGGTGCAACCGCACAACTCATCATTCTTTCCTCGAACACACATCAACTCTAATCGTTTCTACAATTATTAGTTTATACTCCGTATTACATTCAAGCTAGATTACATATGTCATATCACTCATATGTCTGGTAGTAATACAGATTGTGTGGCATGTACACTGAATATGCTATACAATACTGATATAGTAATACATGAATAATGCTATACAAAACGAGCATTGGGATAGTAATCACAGTAATAGAATAATGATAGTAATCATATAATATGCTGTACACATGAAGAGTACCACGGCTGATGCCCCAATGGCAGATGCCTAACTCCCCCAATACCGTATTTCTGGCTCCTCCACGGCTTGTAGTGTGCTGAGGCACATACATATCTTACATACATATCCTTCGGACAGTGGTTAGTGAATGATCGCTCCCATCGGCGAGTCATGATCATCAGGAATGATGAATCCCCTCCCTCCAAACACAGGTCGCATGCAGGAATCATCAAATTTCCTCCAGTAGTAGTGAATTGTCTTAGTAGGTTGGCTCAGAAGCATGCAGAAACTCGGTCGTCGATAGATATTCCCATTATCCGTCTCGCCTGCAGTGTCTGACCCTTGTGCAGAGCTTAATAGTGGGAGTGCAACAGATTGTTCAGATGAAAGTGAGCTGCTCAAATGTTGGGATGGAGGCAACAAGCACTTCACAAGAGGCTTGGTTAGCAGTCCAAACACCTAAAAAGTATATATACATATTAAAAGAGAATGCACTGTTGGGCTTAAGGGACATGTTAAACATCCCATATTGAATTCTTACAGATCCATATGCAACATAAGTTCCTTTTGGGGTGATTTAGGCTCATTTAGTCATCTTAATACATCAATCCAATATAAGGTTCCCCTAATAGGATAACATTTTTAGGCACTTTTTATCCTCAAATCTTGCCAAGTAGGATAACATTTATATGGAGCAACAACTTGTTACCCAAAAAAGAATGGGAACATTCTTGTGGACAGCCACAAAGGCATGTGGGAACCTTGTATGCAGAACTTATATATTATTAGCTTATTATTAGCTCAAATAGCAAGAATGATTGGCAACAAACCGAGTTCAGAGACTGAACAGCAACACCGAAAATTCTATAGTTGAAATGTCAAAAAGAGAGTCTCATTTTGAGGCAGTTAACATTACATGGCAACTTTACTTACCACTGTACTGATGAGGACGACAGTGATTGTGCTCGTGATCATGAGAGCATTTCCTGGCTGCTGTGTGTGGCCAAACCTTGTGAACTGGCAATAGAACAACAATCAGGTTTTAAAACAATGGTTGTTGTTCTTATAGTTTAGTATGTTTCTCAAAGAAATTGGTTAAAGGACAATCTTGCTATCCTTCAATATACCTGATTATACGACAATGCGATAGAAACAGCTCCTCTCATTAAACCAGCCCACCAAATTACTACCTGCAAGAGGTATTATATTATTCTTCATTATAACCACCATTTAAGATTTATCATAAATCTTAGGGAGCTTTTGAATATGACCTGTTGCTTGGCATTTATTTGGTCAGTCTTCGATTGGTTTGTACAATTAGATAGGAAGGACAGTAAAAAGACAAAGCATGCTCTTCCAACCAAAACCAGTCCAAGCAACACAGTGCTCGCTCCAACATATTTACCTGGACTGTTAGTTTTAATTAAGAAAACTTAGAAAACCTAAAACACAAAGCAAAAACTAATACTACCTGTCTACCTATGTCTCAAAAACCTGAAGTCCTATAGGGGTATAGGACCAATGTGAAACTTTTAAATTTTGGAATGGCACAATTGACACAAACCTCACAATTGGCACAAGTAACTTATGTATGTTACTTGACTATATTTATCTTATATAACTTGTGCAACCAAAAAAGTACCTTGTGCTCTAATTACATCACTCTTACCTTCCAAAGTAGAGGTTACGGGTTCGAATCTCATCCCAATCAAGATTGATATTAAAGTTCAACAAATATTAAGGTTACAGTGATTGCAAAAAATGTGCCTGACCCATTTTTGGCACTTTTTTGACAGATCACATGAAAAACTAGATTCGTTTAATCAAAACCGACTCATTTTTCCAAAGAAAAAGATAAATTTATTATGGACGCTTAAACTAGGAAACTGGTCTATAATAGTACTCCATATAAACTAGAAAGAATACATGCATACTTTCATGCATAGTAGAGTAGTTGGATAGCAATGCATATATTACTTGTAACAGCATTTAATAGATTAGCATCTCACGTGTCATTAATGAGTTTCCATTTCTCCATGTCTAAAGCATCCATACCAACATATAGGAAGATGACAATTTCAGCAATAAATGATAGTGTTGCAAAAGTATGCCTGCAAATAAACAGAAAAAGATTCCAACAGTGGAAAATAACTTAGTTCTGCACAAAACAAAAGATTCTAACTATGCGAGAAAGTATGCATGTCGATTTAAGAACTGATGGGATATCTTTTTTAATGTGAAATATTTGAATCTAACATACCTGGTTGTCAATTTAGAACTTGTGGTCACATTGTGCCAAGTATAATGTGACATAACGATCCCACAGAAGAACACTGTGAGAATTCCACTTAAGTCAAGTAGCTGAAAGACGTAGTGATCATTATAAACAGTTTCATAATACACCCCTTATATAAATACCAGCACAAATTCAATATATCATTGCAAACATACTTCAGCCAACATATATGAAAGATAAGCCAGGAGAATCATGAGCGCAATTTCACGATCAGTTGAGTGCCTGTAATATTATCAAATCAGTCAAAAAATAAGTTACTACATCCAACATATCTTACACATATTGAAAAATAAGCTATAATTTTAGCTTTTTGACCATGAGTGGAAGCATACCCCCCGTGATGCCACAGAAAAATTAACCAATTCCAAACACAAACCCCCCCAATGGAAAAGATATCTTAACCCTAATTGCAGCTGTAAATAAAAAGATGCATAACCAGAGTTGTAGTTGCTAGTCAGAAGATCGAAAATATTGACACATGCTCCCTCCGTCCCTATTTAAGGTTCCAATTCAAAATGCACACATTAAGAAAATGACACTGTTTGGCACTGTTTGGCACTGTTTTGTTTACCAAATAAGAAAAGGAGACTTTTTAAGGGACGTCCAAAAAAGGAAAGTGGGAACATTAAATAGGGACGGAGGGAGTATAATATTTTCAGATGTATTGCATCATATCACATTGCTAGACAGATAATAATCATTCCGGGAGAAAAAACTAAAGTATGTCATGAAGTTTAATTTCAAACTGGGAAACCAAATATGCATTGATAGGTTGGTCATTTAAAAGTTAAAACAGAAAGCACAGATAAAAGAATGAAAAGATTCAAAACAGGTGGCAATAGAGTATTAGCCATTAAGGTGTAATGATAGAATTGATGTAGAATCAAAGAAACCAATTACCAGACCTGCCAAAATATATCTTTTTTATTATGTACGCACTGACCAACCCAACCTACAAATTGCAAATATACATTTCATCTAATTAGATAAAGCACACTCAAGAAAACAAAAATATTTGGGAATTTTCAGCGGTGCTTATTCAATATCCTTTGTATTATGTCTCAGGGTGACAAGACAATGAACAAATATTCAAATGTGTTTGATTGGAAAGTGTATAATGGACCATTCAATACTATAAATATAACAGCAAAGATAAATACGTACCAAAACTCCTAGAAGAGTACTAGCTGTAAACAAATAAAAGAAACTGCCTGTTAATTGTAAGGCCGCCTTGAAGTTAATATTAGAGAGGTCAGCTTTTTGGATGGCATTAAAAAGTACCACCGATGTTGCATCGTTTACAACACCTTCTCCAAAAACTAAACTATAAAGAAAAGGTGTTTCATCCTGATTGAGCACCTGTCGGTAAGACCACAAAAGCTCACAGAATTACAACTAAATTCATTATTTATGAATGATCTTCTATGGTAGTACAATTAACTACTGGTCAAATGTAGCCATACTTGCAAGGTGCAAACAGAATCTGTTGCTGAAAAGATAGCTCCAATTGCTGCAATTGAATGAAAAAGATGTTCTTTATGAATACGTAAAGATTAAAAATAGTCTAAGGTTGCAGTGATTCTATAATAGACCTCTTGTAGTAGAAATTGTGGTATGAAGCTATTGGGATATCAAACAACCAATGTCTACCTAAGTGGAAATATCAAACCACCATTGCTACATTACCAAATAGTCAAATGCCAATGAAGTTGAGAACTTCTTCAGTTGGTATAAAAAAAGTTGATAACACAACTTACGCATTGAAGCAAGAACAGAATGCTTAAAGGAGTGTTACCAAGATAATCTCGAAGCTCCAAATAACCAATGTCCATCTTCTCAAATAACTCTTTGGCACCTGAACCAAAATTCATATTTAGTGATGGTGATCCAGTAACAAAATTTCTATGCGATGATCAATGTTGAACCAAACCTTACCGAATGATATAATACAAAATGATATTAGTGAACCAATGACGCCAAACAGTGATATGATGATAGCATTTCGGAAAAACTGCTTCTTTTTCATCTGGAACCTGGTGGTGACTCAGGGAACAAGAAAAGTTTAGGTTCAAATACAAAAACTAATTAATTAAGAGAGACAAAACAGCTTCATATGTGATCGTGAGGGCAAAACAACAGTGGAAGTGATGGTAAATCTCACCCAGCGTTAAATATAATCGGTGGTAGAAGATATATGAAGAAGAGTTCTTCATTAAATTCGAGGATACGGGAACTCTTTCCATTACTAGTCAGTAGAATGATTCCTCCAGCGAATAAACCCTGGATCAAACCCGAACACCCATGAAATTTCTTAGGGTTTTTTCCAACAATATTACTAAAATAAAACTTATTTACATAAATACAACGTAGTGTTGTAGTAACTTAAGTTCGAAACTTGAACATGAATTACTATGTTTTCATTACTACTCTAGTAACTAATCATATTTTTGTAAACATCTTTATTTTATTTTGGTAAGAATCAATTATTCGCAACTAGCCAACATCGATCGAGGAATCAGTCGTGAACTAACAAAAAATATACGCAAAGCTACTCACAATAAGTAGAGCTGTAACGGACTCATTAATCCAACGATTTTCTTCTAGAAGATGGCCAATGACAATGCACGCGCAGAGAAGCGTTACGAACAAAGTTATGGAATCAACGGAGAGGCGATCGGCATCGGATACGGCGGAACCTAGCCTCATTACCACAGTGTTGACCAGATTAGTCAACATGCTCTCCAACTAATCCTCAATCTCCCCTGTTAATCGAGATACGAGTAGTATGCTAACTATATGATCCGGAGCAACTGTCAAATGAAAAATGCCAAAATTATCCCAAACTAATACCATGCTTACCAGGAAATCGCAGCAAACGAGTTCCAGTATCTAAAGCCAAAATTATAATCCTTGATGAAGAACTTTGGTTAATTGTTTGGCTTAGCGATGAAGGTAGCAGAAGAGAGAGGAAAGTGGACGTCGAATCAGATACGCGCTGTTTATTGGGTTTGAAATACCGCGAAAGCTGGCAAGACCGAAAAAGTCTGGTCAGCGTAGATTTTATACAAACAGGAATAATAACGCTTCGTATGTTGAAGATGAAGGTGAAAGCACTCTGAAGTCTGACTCTAAACCCGGACCACGATTAATTGTCTTATTTAGCAGCAGAAGTAACGGTTCAAAAGCACTCCGAAAATTCATTGGTTTTTAATGCTTCTACAATTTAGAACCCAACCCAGTTTTTTGTCTTATCTGGTTTATCAGCCAGTTTTTTCCTCAAATACGTAGCTTTTGTTTTCGCGCACTGAATTGTGTAATAAGCAAAAAAAGTAAGGTTGAAGTTACTTTTCTGGCTGTATTGGCTAAAATTACTATAGATGGCTATTTTAGCTATTTTTACATATAATTTTTTCTTTATTTTATTAATAAAATATTTTTTTAAAATATTTTTTTCTTAAGTCAGCAGAATCAGCCAATGCAGCCACTTCAGCCAGAACTTCATAAATTTCAGCAGAATCAGCCAAAACAGCCGATTTTTGTGCTACCAAATGGGCTCCTAGTAGTACCTCCCTCCTATTATTGTTCTATTGCGGCTGCAATTTACGATGTTTGATCGGATAAAACAGATGAATTCATGTCTAAACTCAAATTATTTTTTTGAAAAAAACGCATATTTGATAAAAAATCAATATATATATATAAGAAGAACTTTTCAAGAGCATACAAAGTGTCACATAATCATGTCATGTCATCTATGTCAATATTTAGTTTTTTAATAATCCGTACCTTTTATTTATTTTATTAGAATCTATTTTTGATTGCATATTGACATGGAAACAAAAGACCGTATGACAAAAATCCATCTTATTTGGTAAGTGAAGAGAGAATGTGGCAATGAGATCATGATTAAAATGTGATACATATTCGTTAATATTTTATCAACCAAAAGCCATATTTTTATTAACTCATGGCTAAGTATTTTGATTAAGATTCCCTCTTCACAAAGAACTTATTCGTTAATATTTTATTCGTTCTAACTCAATGTTGAGATCATGATTAAAATTCTCAGCCCCGGATATGCATTTGTGTTAATACTTCGTTTTTTGGTTATTTCGTTTCTTTTTTTTACAACTACAATTTAAATATGTTGTCACTTTTGAAAAAAAATGCTATCACTTTTGAAACAAATTCTTGATCCAAATTAGGAAATCTTTATATGTTTACAAATTCCTAATTTTATGTTTACCCTTAGAATGTTTTTAATTAGAGTGATTTCATTCTCAAACTAGATCAAACCAAATCATACTTTAATAATAATACGAGTATAGGACACATAAAATGTAAAACAGACATCTTCCAGATAATATTACTTCAGGCCAAATCAAACCCGAAATTTTTAATTCAGTTAAAAATGTCCTTATTAATGAAGTTTACAATGTGACAAAATAATGAGTAAACTGTAAAAACACCAATTTTTTACATTTTCAATGTAGTGAAATAATGAGTAAAATAAAAGATCTCACTATTAAAATTTAAAAATATATTTTTTATACCAAGTTGAATGAGAAATATTAGAAAAATATTATTTTGAATGCTCAATAAAGTTATCTATTCATATGAAATAATGAGTAAAATGTAAAAAAAATCCATTTTTTTTACATTTTCAATGTGACGAAATAATGAGTAAAATGTAAAATCTTACTATTAAAAGTTAAAAGTATGTATATTCCATATTTCATACCAAGCTGAATGAGGAATATGAAAAAAAAATTGAGGTACATAATAAAGTAATTTAGAGGATGTGAGATTAATTAAGAAGCTTCTTTGTGAATTCTTTAAAATTGGATTCACAAAATTATGTTTAGTTGAGATGCTTGTGTAGAAGAACATTTTAAATATTTTTCATATAATTGTTTCTTTATTTTATAGATGGATTTTTTTTCATGATTTAGAAGATTCCTCTCATTCATTCCATTCAACTAAAATTTAATCAATTTTAGTAAAATAAGTCGATTTCACCAATTTTAGTATTATCAAACAAACTCTATATTTAGACTGGGTTTATTTCACTTTTGCATCACATTATATATGATTTCATAAAAAATCAAATTCAAAAAATTGTTAAATTATGTACTGCCTGTGCATGGCACGGGCTTGAAACCTAGTTTGATACATAAAGTAACAGATTATAAGGGTAATTTGTGTTGATCTAATGAATAAGAACTGAGACAATAATATGGGCACGAAGGGAGTGACAGTAAAAAAAATAACTTTTTTACAAAACATGTAATTTTTTATTTGTCGCGCTGAATTGTTTAGGACTCGTTCTACCAGAAACCCTGTTCACAAGGAGAGAGTAATCCCAAAAAAAAGTTACGGTAAAAAATCATCCAAGACCTAAAGGAAGCAAGGTTACTTTAACTAAAGTTACTGTATAAAATCATTTTAGTTATTTTTCATATAGTTTTTTCCTTTAATTAATAAACTATAGTTTACATACAATTTTTTAGAAATCGAGCCAGTAACTTCAGGTCTTCAGCTAGAACTTGAGAATAATAAGTTAATGTACTCGGTAACCGATGTGAGTATTATCAAAGGCTTTTATGGTAAAAGTGTGTTTCTCTCCCGAAAAATGCTAGAGGTACACATTTTTGTACACGTTTGGTGTACACTTATCTGTCCTTCACAGACAAGTGTACACCAAACGTGTACAAAAAACGTGTACCTCTAGCATTTCTTTTCTCTCCCTGTCTTACTTGACTGAAAGGTAACGAAATGTTAACATGACTTTAATTAGTGATCACGCTTCCCGCCTGAGAAGCAAGAGCTTTAATGGGATTTGTATGCCTAGTTAGTTAAATACGGTACGGGAATTAAAATAGGTTTAATACGTACACGCACGCGTTTTATTCGGTAACATGAATGAAAAAATAGTCAAAAATCGTTGACTTTTAAAAAACGTGTGAATACGTATACGTGTATAATACGCGTTGTATATTACAAAAATTCGGACGAAAAAAACGGGTATTATTTTGAACATTTAAATGATATATTTCATAAAATAACATATATAGTAAAAAAGAAATAAAAGTATACACATATTCAAGTAACAAATCTCATTAAATTACTACATACAAGAATAGTTCGTAATTGCATAAGTCGATGACAAAAATAAAAACAGTAATTAAGTCCAAGACATAATTTTGAAAAATAATGTCAAAAAATCATTATCTTTATGTGATTATCAAATAACACTCAAGTTAAACTCATCATTTTCATTAAGATGACAGACGACACATGACAAAAGTTGTGTGATTGCTACACTTAATATTGTTTGTGTAAAAGTTTATGCTAAAAAAACGGTAGGTTTAGAAAAATCTTAATTTTGATATGCTAGCTTGAAAAAACATCAGAAATCTTGTAGTATATTACGACGTAAGTTTTAGTATTTCAGGATGCTAGCTTTAGCCATCATGCAATTAATTTTAGTATTTAATAATTGCATTGTAACAATACAAAAAAAAGAGATCATGGGGAGGACGTTTTCATTTTTACTTTTACACTATTATTGATCTTCTATGCATTTAGTGCATTCATTCAATTGGTCAATTCATGTTTATGTTTTGAGTAAAATACGAGAAAAATACGTTTTGTACGGGAAGTAGGAGTTTTTTTCCTTTTTAAGCGGACCGACATTTCTCTTCTTTTTAAACGTGTTTTTTGGTCAAAAAACGGTACGTGTTTAAAACGCGTTTAAAACGAAAAAAAACTAACTAGGTTTGTATGTAATGTAATTTCTTGGTAGCAACGTGCAATTCGTGACCATATCTTAGTTTCGAGTTTATTTTTGCTTATCTTTATCCACATCTAATATTAATACATTATAATTATTATGACAATAAAATAGCATTATCTCATAGATTAATGTTGTATACTTGTATGCGTGTATGGATAGTACAGAAGTACTCATTAGAAAAACAATTATAAATGGACATACTTACTACTCCGTACCAGTGGCGGACCCAGAAAAATAGAGTCACGGGGTCCCTACCCTATTCTAACTTTAATTAATATCAAATTAATAAAAAACAAAGTAAAATATTAAAGAAGCATAACGTTTCATATTTACCGTACATCATCAAAACATTAAGATAGTATAACGCACAAAATCACACATAAAATTCATTATACGATTCTACAAATGTACCATCCTAGGTTTCATTTGTGGGGAATATTATATAATAGAATCATCACCGATAGTACCAAAAATACCTCTCTAAAAATGTAATTAAGCAATCATTCAATCATTGAAAAACATTCAGAAATTCATAAATTTAATAATTTAATCTTAACCTTCAAAGAAGTTTTAATAATTAATCCACAAAAGATTAATTATATAAAAGGTAACCAATAAAAATTAACGGAGTTTAAATTATTAACATCAAAATGTGTATTTTTTTTTTAATTTCATACTACCCCGTCCCACTGATTTTGAGACATAAGGATGTGACACAGTTATTAAGAAAAATGTGTTTATATAGTTGATATTAAATTGATAAAGAAGGAATAAAGTATAAATGATTTAGAACCATCAAATTTGGTATTTGACAATCTGAGTGGGACAAGCCAAAAAAAAAAGATAAGGCAATTTTAAAGAGACGGAGTGAGTAATTTTTTAGAAAAGAATCAAAGAAAAACATTATTTATAATTATTTAATACTAACATTATTTATAATTATTTAATAATGTTTTGTTAAATAAATACGTAGTATATAAAAAATAGCATTGACATAGAATAGACACTGTTTTTCATATTGACCGAATCCATACTTAATTTTTCAAGTATGGTCTTAGAGATTTCAACCAAAAGCCAAAAGTTATTTTGGTCTTTTTGAGTCATAAGTCTAAAAAGAACAAAAAGACACAGAATGGGGATTCGAACTAGCTACCTTGCGAGGTGGAAAGGACTTAAACACGCGCGAGCTCCCACTGCACTACATTCCTCATTCAATTTATTTGTGGCATTTGACGTATATTTCATAAACTACTTAATTTTATCTAAAAATATTTTATTCATATAGGTATTTTATTGGAAGTGCATGGGGTCCCGGGAGCCCGTGGGACCCTTAGTGGGTCCGCCACTGCTCCGTACTAGTTATGCAGTTACGTAGAAAGGGCCTATCTAACAAATAATCTTCCACCAGAAGTATATATATTTTCCAGTCATCATTGGCCCGGTGTTTTGTGTGCTACTGATAGATTTCTAGCTGCTTCTCTGTCAATCAACAATATGAATTTTTTTCTGCATCAATATTGAGATCGATCGCTCCCCTCTTGAACCACTACCGATCTAGAAAGATGAGATGACATGAAGCGTTTTCTTTCCGGTGACTGGTGAAACCAGAACAAATTCTGCACTTGGCTCCTCACCGGTGGCTGGCAAAACCGGGAAATTCAATAGTTCCTTTACGGTGTTTGGTTAAACCGGATCTATTTTAAGTAGCATGATCAGTCAGACTGTTGTACTAGTCTACATCGTTGCAAGGTTAGCGAAAAGAGTGCTTTTATGAGTCTTTTTTGTTCTTTGTCTCGCCCTAGTGTAGCTTTGAACGTTGATTGTAATGTTTTGACTTTTGATTGTTATGTTTTTCGATAACTTTATATAAAAAAAACCTTTATCAATAATAAATAAAATTATTTCTTTTCAAAAAAATTGTCTAAATAATAACCGCACAAGAACAAAAAACGATACTCATGTAGTCATATACTAAAACTATACAAAATGAAAGATACATTTTAATTTGTGATAGAGTTTTTTTCATTTTTGTCCCCGATTTAAGTGGCAGGGATATATTTATTCATTTAAAAAGTGATTTTTCGGGTTCTGACTTAAAAAAAAATTGAAATAAGTGTTTTCAAGTGATAACTTCTGTTTAAACTAAACACTTAAATGCTAAAAGTTAGAAACTGTTTTTTACTTTCTCTATTACACAAAAGATACATATTTTATCAAATATCACCAACTTTTACTTTTCAAAATCAAATTTTTTCTCAAACATTATCAACTTTTAGAATATTTTCTTTTAGACTGAAATTTATTGGTCTAACCTGAACTAGTCTGTTAAACGTCTAATCTCTGTATAATTTATAACTGCAGATTTCTAATCAGATCTGGTCTGATCTGGTGTGGGACCGAAACAGTCCAAAAGAAAATCCTTACTATTTGGTCATTTTTAACATGTGATGCTTGGTGTCAAAAAAAACATGTGATGCTTTTTGAAGGTCAAAAGAGTAATTTTATTTGCACAATTCCTTCCTGCTAGACCTGTGCCGTAGCATAGAAGAACATCCGAAATTCAAGTTACAGTGCCGCCAAGAAGGACGCCTCTTTCGCCGCCAGCCCGCCGCCCCGCCCCGCCTGGCTCTCTGTCAAAGAACAAAAATCCAGGACAGCGCGACTGAAGTTCCCCACACAGACTACGCAGTCACGCGGCTCGCCGCCTCACCGCCTCAGTGCCTCACTGCATCACCGCCAACTGGTCACGGACTCACGGACCTTGGTAGTCGGTAAGATTATGTGATTTTATGAATTTTCTATTTTCAATTCCAAATTAGGGTGTTTTTACTTGTTTATTTATTGAAAAATGAAGCAATTTAATTGATAATTGTATTTAACAACTAAGAAATTGCTATATTCAAGAATCAAAATCGATGAATTAGCTAACCAAAAGCAGGAATTCTAAAGAAAAGAATAGAATTCGAACATAGCAGATGAATATAATATAGAAAGCATCGGGAAGAAGATGATGATTTTATTCAAGCTGCTTGTAAAAGTATATAACTGGGCTTATTTATACAACTCCCGTGCCAGTCAACGTTTCAACTAATCAGTTAGTAACAACTAACTAACTAAGCCCAATTCTAAATCTGTATACAATAGCCATGTAGACTACAATTCTATCCATGGCCTGCCACGTGTACTATCTAGATTATTCATAACAATCCACCCCTTAAGATGAAGCTTGCCCACAAGGTGCAATAGAACACTTTACAAAATCTGGGAATCTTTTGACCAAGTCTTCATATCTTTCCCAAGTAGCATCTTCCTTGCTCCCATTCATCCATTGTACTAGCCAGTACACTGCTGCACCATTTCCCACTTTAGCTATCTTTCTCTCTAATACTGCAAATGGTTCCACACTCATCATTCCACTGTCATTTATATTTGGGAGAGTATAGCTTGTAGGAGGATCACCATAATGTTTCTTCAGCTGGGACATGTGGAAAACAGGGTGTATTTTTGCATGATCAGGCAATTTTACTTTGTATGCAACTTGTCCCACCCTTTTTATAATCTCAAATGGTCCAAAGAACTTGGGAGATAATTTTTTATTACTCCGGTAAGCCACGGACTGCTGTCTATAAGGCTGCAGTTTGATATACACCCAGTCCACTTCTCTGAATTCCTTATCAGTCCGCCTTTTGTCAGCTTGAATCTTCATCCTATCCTGTGATCGTTTGAGATGAAACTTTAGCATCTGAATACATTCTTCTCTAGCACTTAAGTTGCGATCCACTGCTTCCACTGGGCTGTCTCCCTTGATGTAAGGAAGGTGTATGGCTGGTGATTGACCATATACAACTTCATAAGGAGTTCTGCCTATAGAGGAGTGATAATTGGTATTGTAACACCATTCAGCCAAGGGAATCCATTTGGCCCATTCTTTTGGATTCTCTCTTGTCATGCATCGTAGATAAGTTTTCAGGCATTTATTGACTACCTCCGTTTGGCCGTCTGTCTGAGGATGGTATGCAGTAGATAGTCTCAACTCTACTTGCTGAAGTTTGAAAGTTTCTTGCCAAAACTTGCTTAGAAAGACTTTATCTCAATCACTGATGATAGTTTTAGGCAGTCCATGGAGTTCAAAAACATGTTCAAAGTATTCCCTTGCTACAGTGCTAGCTTCAAATGGATGAGCAAGTAAAATGAAGTGGGCATACTTGCTCAAACGATCCACCACAACCAGTGTAGTGTCTTTTCCCATGGACTTAGGTAACCCCTCTATGAAATCCATAGAGATATTCACCCAGATAGCATCAGGAATTGGTAGGGGTTGCAAAAGACCTGCAGGGGCTTCTAATAGGGGTTTATTCTTTTGGCAGATGGTACAACATCTGATAAAATTTCTTATGTCTTTCTTCATACCCTTACAGTAGAAAAGAGCTTGGATCCTCTTGCATGTGGCTTGATTTCCGGAATGTCCCCCTAGGGCAGAACTGTGTAGGTTCTGAATAATTTTCTTTCTTAAGCATGCATCTTCTCCTACCATCAGCTTTCCTTTTCTTAACATCTTATCTTGTGAGAAAGAATACTTCTTTACAGCATTAGGTTCTTCTTTCAATTTCTTGACCAACTCTGCAGTTCTTCCCAATTCCCAGCTTTTTTGTATTTTGTCCAAGAGGTCAGATTGTACTTCAGTCAGTATCATACTGATCAATTCCCTATTTCCCAGCCTGGAAACTGCATCTGCAGCAACATTCTCTTTACCCTTTCTATACTCAATCTCATAATCCAGTCCCATGAGTTTAGGTAGGCATTTACTCTGGAATGGTGTGATGATTTTCTGTTCCAGTAGATATTTTAGACTGAAGTGATATGTTTTAATGATGAAACGATGCCCAATCAGGTATGCTCTCCACTTTTCTACAGTTAGGATTACTGCCAGCAACTCCTTTTCATATGTGGAGAGGCTTTTATTCTTCTCAGACAGAGCCTTACTTAAATAGGCTATTGGATGCTGATTCTGAGAAATGATAGCCCCAATTCCTTTGTCTGAGGCATCAGTTTCTATGACAAATGGCTGTTGGAAGTCTGGTAAAGCCAGCAGTGGGACTTCACTCATGGCCCTTTTGAGTAGTATAAAGGCTTGCTCAGCCTCCTTATTCCAGATAAATGCATTTTTCTTTAACAAGCTGGTTAAGGGTTTGCTTAAGATCCCATAGTTCTTGATGAATTTTCTGTAATAGCAGTCAAGTCAAGCCTAGAAATCCTATTAAACCCTTGATGTTCCTAGGTATTGGCCAGGTCTGCATTGCTTCAATTTTCCTAGGATCAGTAGATACTCCACCTTTGGATATGATATGCCCCAAGTATTCAATCTCTTTCACCCCAAATATGCATTTGCTCCTTTTTGCAAATAATTCATTCTGTCTCAGCACTTCCATAGTCATTTGTAAGTGTTTCAAATGCTCTGTCCAAGTTGAACTGTAAATAAGGATATCATAAAAAAACTAATATGAATTTCCTCAAACAAGGCTGAAATATACAGTTCATCAGACTCTGAAAAGTAAGGGGCATTAGTGAGTCCAAAAGACATCACTAGAAATTCAAAATGCCCAACATGGGTTCTGAATGCTGTTTTTTCTATATCTTCTTCCCTCATTCTTATTTGTCAATAACCAGATCTCAAGTCTATTTTAGAAAATACACTAGACCCATGCAATTCATCAAGTAACTCATCAATGATTGGGATTGGAAACTTATCTTTTATAGTCTGCTTGTTGAGCTCCCTATAGTCAACACAGAACCTCCACCCTCCATCTCTCTTTTTTATCATAACCACGGGTGCAGAAAATGGACTTTGGCTGGGCCTGATGATGCCATTGTCCAGCATTTCTTAGGTTATTCTTCAATAGCATCTTTTTGGATCACCGGATACCTGTATGGCCTTACATTAATAGGGGTAGTTCTTGGTTTGAGATGTATTTTATGATCATGCTTTCTATGTGGGGGTAGTTGTTTTGGTTCTTCAAAGATGTCTGCATAGGAGTGAAGAGGCTGATCTAACTCTTTCAGTTGGGATTCCTTGTCCTTTGCATTGCCATGAGTAACCTGGTCTGAATTTTGACTCACTTGAATCACCAGTAATTGCCCATGCCCACTTTTGTTTTCTTTATATATCTCCTTGATACTTTGACTTCCAGTCATCCAGCTAAGGTTGCCCTTTTTACTGCCTCTCAGAACCGTTCTCCTTCCCAAGTAATTGAATTCCATAATAAGATCTTTGAAATTCCAATTAATCTGCCCCAGGGAAGTTAGCCACTGAATTCCCAGAACCATTTCACAACTTCCTAGGGGGACCAACATAGTGTCAGCTACAAATTCTTGCCCATGTAGATTCCACTTGAACTTTTGGCAAGTCAGGTCTATGAAGATCTTTTCACCATTGGCAACTGACACTTCCAAAGGACAGGATTTAGAAATTCTACAACCCAATTTCTTAGCAATTTGAAGGTCTAGGAAGTTATGGGTACTCCCAGAATCAATCAAGATGTGCAGATCATGTTTTCCCAGTTCCCACCTTCCCCACTACTCTCATGGTGTGAAAGTTTGGATGACCAGATAGGGCATTCAAAGAGATTAAGGGAGGTTCATCACCTTCCTCCGGATACTCTTGATAGCATGTTTCAATGTTGTCTGGTTCCTGAGTTCCCATTTCTTCTGCTCTTGATTCTACATCTTCTTCTTCCATGATAGGCAATATTTGAATTTTGTATATCTGTGCCTTGAAGGTGTGGCCTGGAGCATATTTTTCATCACAATGAAAACACAAGTTTTTCCTTCTTCTCTCTTCAATGTCCAAAGAAGATAAGGGCTTCTTCTTAGGTTCCATGATGTTTCTGCCTTGAGGGTTTACAGGTTTAGGGAGTAACCCATGTGCCTTGGACTGAAATCCTGGTATATAATTATACCCAAATTTAGTTTGATTTTCTCCATTTCTGAAAGTAGGTCTATCAACATAGTTTCTTCCTACTTTCTTCAAGGCTTCCAGACTATTTTCTTGCAACCTGGCATACTCCATAGCTTGCAACAGAGTTCTTGGTTTAAAGGCCTTAACAAAATGTTTTATAGTAGGGTTAAGACCCCCTATAAAACTGTCCAAGAAAAATTCATCTGGCAATCTCTCGATTCTTTGCAACATCAGACCTTTGAGACTCAAACTTATCCATATAATCATCTAGAGAGTTAATTTGTTGCAGCTTGTTGAGATCTTCTACCACAGACCCACCCATTTCTTCATTAAACCTGGCACATATATCAAGAACAAACTGCTCCCATACAATATTTTTGTGCACAATACATAGCCATTAAACCATGCCTCAGCTCTTCCAGTTAAGTATAAAGAAGCAAGGTCAACCTTCTGATTATGCTCAACTTTACACAAGTCAAAATATCTAACACATTTTTGTATCCAACTTCTAGGACATACTCCATTGAAAAGAGGAAACTCAATTTTAGGGGAAAATCCAAGAGTTCTAGAGTGATTACTCCAATTACCGTTTATAGCTGCATGTTCTTGGATAGAATGACTGTGAATTGAATGATTGGAATGAGCTGAGTGAGCATCCTCTTCGTCTACCTTTTTCTGTAATAAGAGTAGCATCGCATCCAATTTCTGTTGTGTTTCAGCAAATTTGAGTTCATTTGTGCGATTCTGCTCTTCCAATTGCCGTTCCAATCCAGCCACCTTATCCTCCATGATTATTGAAAGAGCTGCTGCCGTAAGTTTCTTCGCCAGATTTCTCTGTAGAAATTGACGGAAAGGATTAGGATACCAATTGCTATATTCAAGGATCAAAATCAATGAATTAGCTAACCAAAAGCAGGAATTCTAAAGAAAAGAATAGAATTCGAACATAGCAGATGAACAGAATATAGAAAGCATCGGGAAGAAGATGATGATTTTATTCAAGCTGCTTGTAAAAGTATATAACTGGGCTTATTTATACAACTCCCGTGCCAGTCAATGTTTCAACTAATCAGTTAGTAACAACTAACTAACTAAGCCCAATTCTAAATTTGTATACAATAGCCATGTAGACTACAATTCTATCCATGGCCTGCCACGTGTACTGTCTAGATTATTCATAACAGAAATTGGTATCAGTGTGTAGTATGTTATAAAAAATTTGATTCAGACTTTCAAAATTTTGATGTCCAGGCCTCTACAATCTCTTATACGGAGCAGTTTGTTGTAAGGTATTTTGTTTTTGTTCTTTAATTTGTTTCAGTTCTTTGCTCTTCCATGTCCATAAAACCTCCACCTTTAACTACAATATTTAAGAATTGGACTTTGAGTGGTATCAAGAACTCTCAATGCTGATTTTTCAGTATTTCTCATTTTCTTACGAAAAATATCAAATAAAATAAAGTATATGGAGCATTTGTATCCCTTCGATACGGTACAGTATTTGTTTCAATCAGGATATTGATTAATCTATTCAATTTTAATCATATAGCTCACTCATTTCTAATAGACATATTCAAGGAATGATTAAACTATAAAGAAAAGAGATTAATTAAATTTAATTATAACTATAATGGTTTTCAATTGTAATAGAAATATGGTCGAAGAATATACATTCATGGATTCAAACTCTTACGGAGTACTCCATATATATTAAGGCCCCTTGTTTAATTCTGTCTGTACAGGGGCCTCAAATTTGAGAGGACTGGCCCTGCTCTCTCTTTGTATCATCTTCCTCCACAAAACATAAAATACCAGAGCCACAGATAACAGTCATTCACATGGCTTGTGCTAACCAATTCCTGAGAACCTTCATTCTTAACGGTGCCTCCCTATGGCAATTCTCTCCCGCACTCCTCCGAACGTATACAGTCCCAGCGCTCACTCCTCTTCACTCTCACCGGCGGCACAGGCTATTTTGCTTCATATCCTCGCAACTTACGCCTCGGCCCGAGAATGAGTCAGATAAACGGAGGCGGGACAACGTGGTGGAGATTTTGGAGGAAAGGGGTTTGCTAGAGTCTGTCACTAGTGAAAACATCAGGTCGATTTGCTCCGACCCGAATCACCCTCCTCTCAAAGTCTACTGTGGTTTTGACCCGACTGCAGAAAGTCTCCACCTTGGGAACCTTCTCGGTCTTATTGTTCTCTCATGGTTCCTTCGTTGCGGCCATAAAGCTGTCGCTCTTATTGGTGGAGCCACTGGCCGCATTGGTGACCCGTCCGGCAAGAGTTTAGAGCGCCCCGATCTCGACTATGCTAAGTTGAATCAGAACATTGCCGGAATTTCAGCTAACATTCGTCAGATACTAGTAGCGTCGCCAAATTCATCTAACCTTGAGGTTCTAGATAACTATGCTTGGTGGAAAGATGTGAAATTTCTAGATTTCTTGGGTGATGTAGGAAGGTTAGCAAGGGTTGGTACTATGATGTCCAAAGAAAGTGTGAAGAAGAGATTGGAAAATGCAGAGGAAGGAATGAGCTACGCAGAGTTCTCCTACCAGTTGCTGCAGGGTTATGATTTTGTGCATTTGTTCAAAAAGGAAGGCGTCACTGTTCAAATCGGCGGCAGTGATCAATGGGGAAATATTACCTCAGGAACGGACCTTATCCGCAGGGTAATAGGAAAATCCTCTGCATCTCACGTGGCTTATGGCTTGACATTCCCGCTTCTCCTCAAGAGTGATGGGACCAAGTTTGGGAAATCTGAGGAAGGAGCAATATGGCTGTCCCCTTCACTTGTGTCGCCATACAAGTTTTATCAATATTTCTTCTCAGTTCCGGATTCTGATGTTGTGAGGTTTCTGAAGATCCTTACCTTTCTGAGCATTCAAGAGATTGAAGAGGTCAGGCTCCAAATGGGGAAGCTTCCCAATACGGCACAGCGCAGGTTGGCTGAGGAGGTTACACGGTTTGTTCATGGGCAAGAGGGGCTGGAGGAGGCTCTTAAGGCGACAGAAGCACTGAGGCCAGGCAATGCAGATCCTAGGTTGGAGTGGAAGACCATTTCTGGAGATGTTCCATCTTGTTCATTGCCTTTTGATCAGGTTTTGAATGTTCTGCTTTTGGATCTTTCGGTTTCCAGTGGGTTGCTGGAGAGTAAGTCTGCCGCGCGGAGGATGCTTAAACAAGGAGGGCTTTACTTGAACAATGTTCGAGTTGATAGCGAGGCTAAGAAGATTGAGGAGGAGGATATTGTAGATGGAAAATTTCTGCTGCTGTCGGCTGGAAAGAAGAACAAGATGGTTGTGAGAATCTCCTGAGTCAGCCATACAGCCCGCTTCTTGTATACTTTAAATTCTTTTTTTCAAAATTCCATTTGTGTGCAAAGACATAATTATTTTATAGATCATTAAAGCAGGTAAAACCTTGGGTACCTGAGTTCTACTACTTGCATGAGTTATATGGTATCAGACCGCTGTTCACTCACAATCTGTTGTTTAGTGCATTTTTTCCTCAAACAGATTGGTGGGACTGCCGATGGATATCAATTCACAAGCCTCGCGTGGGAAGAAGACCCTACACTCCAGTAAGCTAATTACCTTGACCATAACATCATTCTACACATTCATATCTACCTGTTTCATCTTTAATAGGTTGCTATAAAGGACCTCATTTCATATAAGCAATAAGTCTGCATAATAGACATGTGATGCTTTTTAGAATAAGTCTGCAATTTAATAACAAGTAAATAGCAATAAGTCTGCAAGCTAATAACAAGTGTTAGAATATGTGTTCCTCATAGCCGGAAAGGGAGGTTAATGCCCTTCTTTCTGTTCGAATTTAAACCCCAAGTACGATTCCAAGTTCCGATCTACCTTTTTAAAGATAAGCTTATCACTCTACCAATTATCCTTCTGGGTGTGCTTATGACATCAATTTCATATATGATATAAATAAATATAAAAATTATATACGCAGTATGTATATATATATATATATATATATATATATATATATATATATATATATAAACCCGGAAGGCAAATCACCGCATCCAGTGGGGCAAATGGCGGGGAACATTTGTTGTTATTTTATTAAAAAGAATTGATTACAAAAAGAGAGGGGGACCAAACCAAAACCTCCCTTAATATAGACTGACAAGTAAACGAAATTTTTGGGGGACTAGGCCTGACCCAAAATTGAAAATAAAACAACAATTAGAAAATATATCTGAAGGAAGGGAAACAAAAACCGAACCGCTTTCCTCTTTGCACGCAGCAGACTTTCCTGAAAACCCATCTAGCCGCACCACCATCTTCAAGATATCTCCACGCCACAGCAGCATCCATTTCAACCAAGAAGTCCGAGTACCCTTTTGAGATCGCATAGTCCGTAGCATACAACGCCGCTGATATCTCAGCTTCAAGCGACGATTGAACTGAAAGAGGGAAAGAGATAGCAAACAGCATGACCCCCTCTACGTTCCTTAAAATCGCACCGCCAGAGGCTTCTCCAGACTCCAGGTAAAAATTTAGCATCTGTATTGAGCTTAGAACTACCAATGGGCCGTTTCCATTTCACAGCCTTGAAATAACCTCCTTTGAGCTCGAAATTAGGGGGAATAAGTTTCTCTTCATAAAGTATATCACCTATTTCTCGAATCTTAAAATTAGAAAAGCTGGTGACCCAATTCTGAGTATATAATTTGATTTGTGCGATTATGGACTCAGATGAAGGAACACTGATAGCCGAACCCCAGATAAATTGTATATGCAGTATATACTTATATGTATATTAGTGATGATGAAAGAAATAATGAAGAACTTGAGGTTGTGGGTTATGTAACATTATCTGGGCAAGGAACTAGATCATTACCTGGCATATCTTTACTGCCGGCCATTGATGGTAATGCAGACTTTTATGAGGTTTCTCACAAGTATGCCATTGGGACTTACATTTGCAATTAAACTTTTTTTTGCATATTGTATTCCTTCTTTTTTTGGGTGCAATTGTATTCCTTTTCTGTAACAACAACAATGACATTACCCCGGTGCCGCAAAGGCCCCCACATACGGTGGGGTAAGGAGGTCGGATGTACGTAGTCTTACCCTTGTCCTAAAGCACAAAGAGACTATTTCCGGATAAACTATGATGTAAATCAGGTCGATATTTGCATGAACCAACCGGTGCTTCATAACAAAGAAGTGCATACAGTTTATTGAGTCATTTTGCTTCATATCCCAAACCCAAAAATAGCGAGTCTTTAGTTCCATTGGTAATGATGGAAATTATTCATTTTCTGTAAATAAAAAAGAAAAGAAAACTGCAGTGAGGTCCGGTGAGGAATGATAATGTTTAAAAGAAAAGAAAACTGCAGTGAGGAAATTATTCTTTTTCTCTTTACATATATTTTTAGTCTCTCCAAGTGTAATATTTTATATCACTGTAAAATTATTTTTCTATTTATAGTGTTTAACGATACTCATCCTTTTTGTTTAAGGCTATGTATGTTGTTTTTCTTTTTTAGTCTACCACCGATCGTAATTCGTTACAAACTCCCTCTAATAACTCTACTTAATAGATATCTTTTTTTTTAAAAAAAGATGCTTAATAGATATCTTATCATTAGTTTTCATATCATTTCAAAAAGTGCGTAAACTTTTTTCTAGAGGGACATTAAAATTAATCAGCATTAGTTTTATACGTAGTATTGTTTTAAACATAGGTTATATGTTTAACTATGTCATTGGATGACAGTGGGAATCTAATTTTAACTAACTCGGATTTACCACTCTGAAAAATTTGGGATGAATTTTTCAGAGCACAAAGTTTGATAAAGTTGGGATCAATTCGTACTAACAAAAATACTTATCATTAGATATATAAATATTTCGTTACGTATTTGTGTTTATAGAATATAATTACCAAGGATCCAAGCAATTGAGGCATGCTAAAAATGTTATTGATCAATCTTTTATAAACATCCGATAAGCAAACACATTAATTGATAGCATAGCTTTACAAATCAAAATTTTCACATTATAATTACTAATTTTTAATTTACACACTATTGTTTAGAAAAAATGAGTATGAAATCATTAAATGTCTGATTGTAGAGAAATGTAAGCTACACCTTGTTATCTTATATTATTATAGAGGACTATTATTATTAACAATATAACTATTATTAATAATAATATAACTATTATTATTATTACTATAACTATTATTGTATTGCAAGACAATAATAATGATGTTTTTAATCAGACCAAAGTTCTATGATTAGGTCCGTTTAAGTTTGGTCTGATGACCTAAACTGATCTGGTATGGTAAGTGCCAGATGTATGTATATTTTACTTACTTATTCTGATCTGATCAAGTCTATTGTATTTAAATTTGATCTGATTTGATGTAGTTTCATTTAATCAGATCTGGTCTAGCTTATAATTGAAAACATTCAAATCAAAAAATTGTAAACGTTCTGATTTTTTTTGCGTTCAGTGAACTCTCGCTAATTATTTATTACTATTATTATTATATTATTATTATTATTATTATTATTATTATTAATACTACTACTACTATTAGGGAAAAACAATAACAATACCCCACACTTTGAAGGGGAGTGAGGTAAACACCCCAACTTGCATATATAATTTAAATACCCCAAACTTTATATAAAAAGTTTTTTTCGCACCATTGTCATGTATTATTTTTTTCAAAAATGTAAATTTATGGGGTTATTGCATAATTTAAAATAGCAAATTAAAAGTGTTGCAATTGTATAAATTGGGGATAACATTATTTATTTCGCAATAGAAGTTTAGAATGTTAATTGTGTCTTCATGATTTCTAAAATATTTTAAATGATGCAGTTAACACCATAAATTTAATTTTTTTAAAGAAATAATACTTGACTATGGTGCTAAAATATTTTTTTTAATATAAAATTTGGGGTATTTAAATTACATATGCAAAATTGGGGTGTTCATCTCACACTCTTTCAAAGTTTGGGGTATCTTAATTATTTTCCCCTTATTATTATTACTGTTATTATTATTATTATTATTATTATTATTATTATTATTATTATTATTATTATTATTATTATTATTATGATCATCATCATCATTATAAATATCATTTTGAATTGAAAATATTCCAATTACTCCAATATTCATATAACTCTTATTTTTTAATGGGTATGAAACATTAAATATCTAATTGGAGGGAAAAGCAATGTGCTACACCTTGTTACTTTATATTATTATGGATAGATAGATAGATATCTAATTGGGGGAAAAAGCAAGGTGCTACACCTTGTTACTTTACATTATTACAGATAGATTATAGATAGATATTCATATAACTCTTATTTTTTAATGGGTATGAAGCATTAAATGTCTAATTGGAGGGAAAAGCAAGGTGTTACACCTTATTACTTTATGTTATTATAGATAAATATTCATGTGACTCTTATTTTTTATTGGGTATGAAACATTAAATGTTTAATTGGAGGGAAAAACAAAGTGTTACACCTTGTTACTTTTTATTATTATAGAAGATATTCGTGTAACTCTTATTTTTTTAATTTTTTTAATGGGTATGAAGCATTAAATATGTAATTGGAGAGAAAAACAAAGTGTTACACCTTGTTACTTAATATTATTATAGATAGATATTACTCAGGGGTATATACAAAGGGGGACAAGGGGGCAATTGCCCCTCAAGCCCCTACCCAACTTCAATATATATAGAATTTTTATTTATATACATGGTTGTGTGTGAAATTTAAATATATGAATAACTAATATCCCAAAAGTTTTAAAACCTTTTCCTAGTCCAGTGGTATGAAACCCAATTTTGTTCGAATCCCTTTGGCTTTTCCACAATCCTGATTCTATTTTTGCACTTTTAATGTTTAAAAGGGTTTAAAAGAATTTTAATTAATCAAAAAATTATTTTACCAAATAGTTTATTAGTACTTACAGAGTTACAGTTACATATTTGCACATAATATAGACAAACTGGCAAAGTTTTTGACAACATATCAACTCTCTACTTAAATTAATTTTTAGTCCATACCTTATGAGTTCCTTGTGTCCTTTCCATCATTTGAAATGGAGCCAAAAACTCACTATTTTTTTGGTTTGGTAATATAATAGAATAAAACAAAATGATTCACTTAACTGACTGCGCTTCTTTGATATAAAACAATAGTCAGTCAATGCAATTTTTTTTCACTATGGGTCTTCTGGTAACAGTCTCTCTGTGTTTTAAATTTATTTCATGAAATTGTAATTATCGACAATGAAATATTTCCCTCAAAAGAAATGTGAAGATAAATTTTTAGTGAAAAGTGATAATATTTTGTTATAGAACAAATAATTTTAAATACAATTTAAGTTTACCTTAGATTATGTTATCATATTGTGGTCCGATGATTATGAAATGTGTGATACGGAGTAATATTTTAGTACTAATTCACCCCCTAAAGAAAAATCCTGAATAACCCATTGATCGTATTACTTATCCAAATGTGAAGGAATCGAAAAATAAGTGAAAATATCCCGTTTGTCCACTTTTTCTAATTCCATTTCATTTATGTCAGTTGATAATTTGTTTTTTATTTAGAGGCTTGTGCGTTTTCACTTTTATTTTTTTTAATTTCAAAAATAACATAACTCCTATATCAAAACCAAGTCTATCTGCCACCTCAGTCTTGTTCGTCCATCCTCATAACCTATTGAACTGAAGCAGAGCGACTGTGCGGCTGTTCTCCTCCCATCAGCTTCACCTTCAAAGTTCAACCTCCGTGACTCTGTCCTCCTTGTTCCTGATGGCCTCACCGTGAATCAACCTGAAGCGCCTAAGTACAAAAGTCAGAGACGTGCACGATCGTTCCCCGCCCGGCTCCACCCTTGCCTGCTCCGTTGACTGTTGCATGACTCCATTGTTGCTTTCCGATTTGCATGTATGTGTGACTGTGTGAGATTTTGAGAGTTTTACTTTCATTCTAATTGTTGTTATAATTCATATAGTTAGGCTTTATGTCTGTTTCCGATTCAGTTTTGTTTCACTTTCTGCTTTATTTTTGTTATAATTTACTTTCAGTTTTAAGATCCGCAACCACATGACACACATGAATTTCATATTGGAGTATTTATTGAAATAATATACTAATGGTATCCCCTCACGTTTGAGTCAATCAAAACTCAAAAATCATGTGTCCATGTACGATTGTTCAGAGTATAACACGAGAGCATTTGATGTATTTTTAAAAATATAAGGGCAAAACGCTTAATTTATATATCACGAGAGAATTTGATACATTAAACCCGTATATAAACATATAGGCTCACATTGAAAAACAGACACGCGGGCACACATATTATGTGTGTGTGTATATATAGAATGACCTAAAACAATGCACATTGTGGTTTATGGTGGCCCATACTTATAGTTAAGATAATGCACAGTTCAAATGAGTCGAAAAATTAGAACTTATTACAAAAATGTCACCATATTAGTGGACTCATGATAATGCACAATTCTCAAGTCTAACACTCTAGAATTATTCTTATTTCTCTTTTAAGATTGTATTATCATTTGATCCAAATTCTATACACATACATATATATATATACAGTCATACACTGATAGTCTGATACACTATATCAATGTTACAATGTTTAATTGTAACATTGGTTCAACACTTCAATTGTTGATTTGATTGTGCTATTAGCCGAGTAGATGAGTAAAATTATTGATAAACCATATTTCAAAGTGAAGATGTTATCATTAATGCATTTTTAAATATACACGTTAATGCATCCTAATGGTTTCTTTTTAATTTATTTTACACATTAAATTTCTTTTGCCCTCATGGAGTTTAATGTTCCTACCATCATGCATCCCTAATATTGCTTCTGTCACCACAATTCAGATCTAAATGTCACAAAACTTCTTTTAATAGAAATGGCTCAATATAGGACCAAAAATAGTACAAACTATGTCTTATCCCCAAATAGAACTTATTTAGTTCTATAAAAAGAATAAGTTGATTAAAATTTCCCACAATATGAGTGAATGAGTCATATTTGAGGAATAAAACAACGATAGTCTGCGTAAATCATCAAAATTAGTGGTGTGAGTCTCGATTGTCATTTACCAAGTATTATTAATAATAGCGAAAAAGAAATTTACACGGGAATAAAATTGAAAACAATATGACAAAGCAAAATACAAAATGACATAATTAAATACAGATGTATGAAATGGGCACATAGTCTACGTGTAGGAGGTCTTTTACATGCACTCACGGAAGGCTCACTTTGAGGATTGAAAATACAAGGCTAAAGGGTCAAATAGGTACATGAACTAACTTAAAGTGTTTAATTAGCCCCTTATATAGGAGGTTCTGCCCGGCCGTGGCCAATTGGGGCGTTTCCCGGTGGAATTTTTTGATGAAATTTTTTGAGCATCTTCTTCATTAAATTTAGTTTACTCATATCAAATTTCAGCTAAAAATTAAATCGGGAAGGCAGTCAAATGATTTTTCAAAATGTACTACGTTGTTTACCTGCGCAGTTATCTTCAAAAAATCATTTGACTGCCTTCCCGGTTGAATTTTTAGCTGAAATTTGGTATGGATAAACTAGACTTAATGAAGAAGATGCTCAAAAATTTTCATAAAAAAATTCCACCGAGAACCGCCCCAATTGGCGACGGCCGGGCAGAACCTCCTATATAAGGGGCTAATTGAACATTTTAAGTTAGTTCATGTACCTATTTGACCCTTTAGCCAAAATACAATTTCGGTGATCAGTCCTTTGGCGAGATGGTGATCTAGCTACCGAATGAATTTTCTGCAACAATAAATCAGATTCAATTTTTTAGATTGGGTTTCAGTATCGATTTTTTTTTCTATAACCCGTGCTCTTAAGATGTCATGGAGCGAAAGTAGCACCATTTAATATATTTTCTACATTTTATGTAGTATAATAAAACCAAAAAATAAATAAAATTATCTTTTATCCCGTGCACGTCACAGATAAAAATACTAGTACTATATAATGTTTCAAGGGGTAAGATGAGGATGAGAGAAGTTTAGAAGCATATTTCAACGACAATTGTGTGGTTGAAGGGTATTTTAGATATTTGAATTATTTATTATTTATTATTCCTTCTGTCCCCTACAATTGTCTCATCTATTCTTTTTGGTCAGTCGTCTCACTGAGATTGTCTCACACCAAATATGATACAGTTTGTGTGGTTCAAAATAAATTGAAAAAATAAATATAAAATAATAAGGTATAGAGTATAAATATATATATATATATATATATATATATAGCAAAAATATTTATATTTTTCGGTTAGTTCAAATTATGTATAGAAATACAATAAAGATGAAAAGATACTATACGTATATTTTTACATTAATAGTTTACTGGGAAAACTGTCAAATAGGTCCTAGAACTTTCATAAAAAGGTCAATATGTCCGGCCGTCGCGATTTGGGGCGGTTCCCAGTGGAATTTTTTGATACATTTTTTTTAGCATCTTATTCATCAAGTCTTGTTTACTCATACCAAATTTCAGCTAAAACTTCAATCGGGATCGCATTCAAATTTATTCTGAAAGATAACTGCACAATTGTCTTCAAGAATTAATTTGAATGTGTTCCCGATTGATGTTTTAGCTGAAATTTGGTATGAGTAAACTAGACTCGATGAATAAGATGCTCAAAAAAATTCATAAAAAATTCCATCGAGAGCCGCCCCAAATCGCGACGGCCGGACAGAGCCTCTTATATAAGGACTTATTTGACCTTTTTATGAAAGTTTGAGGACCTATTTGATAGTTTTCCCATAGTTTACTCTTACATTTTACACTACTCACTTGCTATATTTAACTACATTTAATTTATTAAAGGTATAGAAATGAGGAAGCGGTTCAGCTCAGCTGGTCGTCGACTCACTCTCCCTTACGGGAGTTCTCGGGTTCGAAACTCAATGGAGTGAGTTTCAGCCCTGATTACTCCAGACCCCCCCACCACCACCACCACCACCAGCCCCCCTCGCCTAGATGCCTCCTGGAGTAAAAAAAGGTATAGGAATTTCATTTTTGAAAAGTATTGTTCAATTCATCTCATGTTAAAGTTTCAAAATCTGTTTTTTTTTTACAATTTTATTAATAGAGAATTAAATACATTAATGATTAAAATTGTGCATTAGTAAACGTGAAAATAGAAGTGTCGCCACTAAAAAAGAAAGAAGGAAGTATAATGCATACAAAAAATTACCAAATATAAAATATAAGTAAAATTAAAAATCACAAATAAAATTTAATGAAGGAAATATATGGAAGGACTCAAATAAACATTTAAGAGTCAACTATTAATGTAAAAATATACATATAGTATCTTTTCATCTTTTTTATATTTTTGTATTGAATTTGAACTAACTGAAAAATATAAATATTTTGCCATAAATATTTATATACTCTATATCTTATTATTTTATATTTATTTTTTCAATTTATTTTGACAATGTTGAACCTTTTTCAAAGTTGAGGGGGTAATTAAACTATTCCAACATGTTCAGAGACTCATTTGAGTTTTCAGTTTCGAAGTCAGATGCACAGATGGCAACCTGACGAGTGACGTGGTGGGGTGACCGGAGGATAACCCGTGAAAAATGGAATTTTGACCTTTTTTCCCAATTCAGGATGTGAATTGAACATTTTTTAGTTTAGGGATTGAATTGAGTCAACTCGACAGGTACGGGGGCCTATTTGAGCGTTTAACCTTTATATTTTATTCTTACTTTACCAATTTAATAACAAACACATAAAGTCATTTTTCTTAATAAATGCATCACATCTTCACGTTCAAATGTTAATGGGATGGAGATAGTAATATTTAATTTGGTGGCTCTGATTCTCTGAATAGTAATTTCAGGGGTTTAAATAGAACTAGAGCCCATTTATGATTCTGGTTTTTTTGTTTATCAGCCAACTTTTTAACTAAACACATAACTGTTGATTTTGCGCGCTAAATTGTGTAATGATAATAAAAAATAGGGAAAACTGTCAAATAGGTCCTCGAACTTTCATAAAAAGGCCAATTAAGTCCTTCTATAGGAGGTTCTGTCCGGCCGTCGCGATTTGGAGCAGTTCCCGGTGGAGTTTTTTGATGAAATTTTTTGAGCATCTTATTCACCAAGTCTAGTTTACTCATACCAAATTTCAGCTAAAAATTCAATCGAGAACACATTCAAATTAATTCTTGAAGATAACTGCGCATTTTTGCGTTCTCGAATTAATTTTAATGCGCTCAAGATTAAATTTTTAGCTAAAATTTGGTATGAGTAAACTAGTCTTGATGAATAAAATGCTCTAAAAATTTCATCAAAAATTTCACCAGGAACCGCCCCAAATCGCGATGACCGGACATAGTCTCCTATAGAAGGACTTAATTGTTTTTTGTTGAAAGTTCGAGGACCTATTTGACAGTTTTCCCTAAAAAGTAAGGTTGGAGTTACTTTTTTAATGTATTGGCTGAAGTTACTATAGATGATCATTTTAGCTATTGTTTATATATTTTGTTCTTTATTTTATTAATAAAATATATTTTTAAGGAAAAATTCACACTAATAATCCAACCTATTGACACTCTTCTATTATTAATCCCTCCTACCAGTTATTCTAAATTAATACGAATTATGGGGTAAACCTTCCCCAAACAGTCTGTTAACCTGCAGACCAAGTCTCAGTCGGTAATTAAAATTCACGTGATTACACGTGATGAATCTTTTATGTTAGCAAAGGCCACAGACGATGGAGAAAGATGAAGGAGAATAAGGACGAAGGAGAACAACCAAAGCAGCACCCCTCGCGTGGAAGAATCTGAGTAACGATTGAAGAACACAAACGAAAACGATCCTCATAAAGTCCGTCAGTGGGTCATCTTCTTGGACATGTAACTCGATTATGCGTAATTGCCACCACAACATACAAGCGAAAGTAAGAACGGTGAAGAAAGGGCGAAATCTGGGGAGAAAATTTTTTGGATGCTCACTTTGGCCTGTAAGTATGTCGTATTTAAATTTTCCTGGGATTAATTAAGGTTGAATTGATGCAGATGAACAATAATTGGTTTAGTATAATTTAGGGCTTTTTAGAAGTCATGTTGTTGTTAGTATTAATGTTTACTACCTGCAGATTATACGAATTAGAAATTGAGGTGGCTGCAGGTTTTAGTATAATGTTTACTGGCTGCAGGTTTAGTATAATGTACTGGCTGCAGGTTTAGTATAATGTACTGGCTGCAGGTTGTATTAATGTTTACTCCATTGAGGTGGATTAATTGACATGTAATTATGGTGTTGTGAGTTTAGAATGCAGATTGTAAATACTTTGAATGGTACAATGACAATGAGGTGGAGTATCATGATGAATACAAACTGATGGATAAAGACATAGCCATTGAAAGGTTGTTGGCAGAGAAGAAGATCTTGGAAGAAAAAGTGCAAAAGTTAAAGAACAAGAAAAAGAAGATGCGTGTTGTGATAACTGAAATGCAGATGAAGGCTTCCAAAAGTGCTAAAGGAGAAAGAGCTGCTATTATTGTTGTACTTGTATCTTGGATAGTGTTTGCTATTCTAAGTTATTTGAAATGAAATGTATTTGAGTAAACTTTGTAGTAATGAACTATTTCAGCTTGTATCTTTGGAAGTTGAAATGTAATAGTCAAGAAGTTTATGATTGAAGTTGAAATGTAACAGTCATTCTATCTTTGCTCTACTTTTGAAGAAGTGTAAGTTGTATGCTACGATTCTGCTGTGATATAAGGACTACATTAAAATGAAAATATCATAAAAGACTCCATAGACAAACTGAAATGAACAAATGGAGCACCTTTAATGATGAAATACCATAAAACTATACTCACACCAAAAACTAAAAACATATAAGGACTACATAAAGCTGTGTTTGAACTATCCTAAACTGAAAATATCATAACACTCCATAAACTAAAATGAACCAATTCCAGCAGCTTTAATGATCAAATACCATAAAAAGGGAGAACGTCACCTAAGTAAAAATTAAGGATAAAAAGCATCCCAAGCAGCAGAATTGAACTATCCACATGATACTTTTTCACCAAAAAAAAGTAATACACCAGAATTGAACTATCCACATGATAAATACCAGAATTAATACCAGTAATACACTGCTAAAAGCATCTTTGTGCTTGCCTAATCCACCAATCCAATCAACACCACCGTGAATACACTATAATCTATATAGAATCCAACTATAATCCAAGTGAAATATAGAATCCAACTGAAAACTTAAATAAAGTAACTTCACTCCAACTGAAATACAGAATGCAAGTGACATATAGAATCCAATTGAAAACTTAAATAATGTAACTTCAAGTGACATCCAATTGAAAGTAACTTCAATCCAACTGAAATTCAGAATCCAAAATACAACATCCAAGTGACATAAAGTACATCAAACATCATCCTACTTAAACAGAGTACATCAAACACCATCCAAGCTCTACAAATTGGCTAATCATGCAGTGGCATTGCTTGAAGGAGGATATGTTGCCCCTGAAATGATATGTGGACCTCCAACTTGACCAGGTGGCTTAAAAAAAAACAATGAATTTCATCAAATTCAATTCCACTGTAAATTCTTAGAAATGTAGAGTATAAAGCAATCATTCTCACATTAACAAAGGAGTTGCCTTGATCATCAATGAACACCCCAAATCCCTCAGGTACCTGCATTTTATCATACAAACACATGAAATAGCAACAATAATCAGTGTTAAGGACATAATGAAATTAAATGTAATGGTCATTCTTACCTGTCTTCCTCTCCCTCTTCCTTTTCCTCTCCCTCTGCCTCTCATCATGATTCTTCCACCTCGTCCAGTTTGAGCAGGCTGTGCAGTGACATTCCCAATTTCAGCTCCTCTTAAAGGTTGACTAGAATGGAGAACAACCTTCCTAGGTCTCCCCCTTGATTTCTTAGGCAGATTTTCAACATTTGAAGGTGTAGCTTTGTCTTTATCAGGACACTTTCTTTTGTTGTGTTGTTTAGACTTACAAATACTACAAGTCATCTCCATACCGTGCTTGCTTAACTTTCCAGGTCTTTTTGGGTCTTCGTGGGGATCTTTAATCCTATTCTTTCTGGGTCTTCTCGGTCCTATTTTTATTGGAGGAGGGTCCAAAGGAGCTTCTATTCTAGGCCAATGCCTTTCACCAGGGCATGGGGGGATACAACCACTATAGATCTTCATGTAAGTGTCCTTCTTGTAACACTCATGCACATAATCTTCAGGGGCCTGGTGAAGAAAGAAGATACAGGACACAGCATGGCAGCATGGTACTCCGGTCAAGTCCCATTTTCTACAAGTGCATGTGTGTGCGGCCAGATCAACCATCACACTGTCCATTCTATGACTAACCTAGAAAACCATCATACTAGAAGGCATTGGTGCACAGTTGGTTGCCTCATCCTTCTCTTTTTCTAACTTCGCCTGGATCCTAGGACATATATTCTGATGGCTCAGTTGGATTTGTTGCCTTTTAAAGACAATCCTTTGCATTAGGGCACTCCTAATATCTTCCATCATGAAAATCAAATGCTTTGTTCTAGCATTGATTATTGTCCCATTAAAGGTCTCTGCCATGTTGTTTACAATGACCTCACACTTTGTCTTGGTTTGAATAAAAGCTCTACAAAACTTGGTTTTGTCATAGGCTTTCAAAGCTGTTGTGGCAGTAGGGCTCAGTTTCTCCATCTCACCAATTGCATCTTCATAATCTGCCTGGTTGTATGCCCTGACCACCTTCCAAAAAGCCATCTTCAATTCATCCCCTTTGTGGTTCTTGTGCCAATTAGCATAGATATGCCTGGCACAATGACGATGTTCTGCACGAGGTAGGACTTTGTGTACAGCATTCAAGATTCCCTATACATAAACACAAAAATAGGTTAACATATAAAGTACACACACAGACAAGACAAACATGCATAAATGATAGGTTAACAGAATACCCGATGTTCATCAGAAATGATAGTCATGGAAGCATCATCAATGTCACCTAAAGCCCTATTGAGCTGAATGAAAAACCATTCCCAACTTTCATTATTTTCCCCTTCCACCACTGCCCAAGCTAGCGGATACATCTGCTCATTAGCATCTCTTCCAATAGCAGTAAGCAACATACCACCCAAAAAAGTCTTTAAGAAACACCCATCCACACACAGTACTCTCCTACAACCTTCAACCCAACCTTGTTTAACTCCATCAAAGCAAACAAATAACCTCTGAAATACAGGTGGGAAAACCCTTACATCAGGAAGAACTTCAAGCTTGAATGTACTGTTGGGACTTGCACCTGCCAAAGCCTGTAGATACCTCCCCACTTTGTTATAATGATCCTTCATACTGCCATGCAATTTCCTATGAGCAATGTACTTCACCTTATACACAAAGTTCTTCTTAACAACAACCTTGTAAGCCCTTTTGACAGTTTCTATTATTTCCTTAGCTGGCCAGTGTGGTCTGGATTTAAAAACCTCAAGAAATTGCGTAGCAACCCATGATGTTTTAAGTTGTTTATTTCTTTCCATGTTTCTATGACATCTGTGCTCTCCCACTACAGATTTAACCACAAAAGTACCTCTTCTACTATCCCAGCTAGCATAAATTTTGAAAGGACACCCAGGTACACATTTAGCACCTAATCTTTGCTGCCTTTTCTTATCACTTACACTAAACATTAGGTTTCTTCCTTGGGCAACTGCAAACCTCACAACTGCATCTCTGAATTTTTCTCTACTTTCAAACCTAGTTCCTACTTTCCACTCAAGGATCTTATAGTCTGTGTTTTCATCCACAACAGGTATCTTTTGTCTCCTCCTTTTCTGCAATGTATTTTGTTCTTCATCTTCCTCAGGTGTTAAAATCTCATCCTCTGTGTCTTCATACTCACTGATTATTTCAGAATCTGCCTCTACCTCTTCTTGTACCTGACTCTTTCCTTTCCTCTTACTTTGTCCAGGAAGCTTACCTTCAGCAGCTTCCTTTTGTAGTTGGGCAGCAATCTCAACTATCTTAACATTCCAGCCCTTCACTTTTTCCCTAACCCTGTGATACTCTTCATCACTAGTTTCTTGATCTGAACCAACCATTCCATCCTCCATATTCTCCCTATCTACAGCTTCTGAAATATCAGCTTCTAGGTCACCAAGTTCAGCATTTATTGTGTCCTCTTCAAATGGTGGAGTGTGTTCTGGGTCAGAGGAGTCATCTTCTTCATCCCATGTGAAAGGACTATGGGGTCTATCACTTTCAAATGCAGCTGAATCATCTGTGAAGGGTTGTGAAGTATCTACACATTCACCAATTTGAGCATAGCCCTTTGCAGAAGCCTCACCTTGAAAAGTGGAAGAAATTGCATCTGTCATTGCCTTCACTTTACCTCCTCCCTTTGGACTAAGTTTTTTCTTGCTCTTGGATGACTTCATCTCTGGAAATTCAGTTTGTCCCCCATATTCAATGGCTTCAATTAAATCTGGAACATCAATGCCATGAATGACATAACAGTCTATGCACCTGTTCTTTAGCACCAGACTTATCAAATCCCTCACTTGATCATCATGATATGCCCTTTTTAAGCCCTCTTCATAGGTAAGATTTGGAATCATGTAGTAAATGGCATCTATTGTGGAGTAATCCCCACATTTTTTAGCCAAGTCTTCTAACCAAAACCAGCACAGTTCATCTGCATCTATATCAAATGTCCTAGACTCACCTCCCACATATTCTAGTGTTCCCATGTTGTTCTTCTTAAACATACCCCCATGCCATATGCGCAAACTGACATGAGTGTCATGTATTACCTAATATGTTAACAAACAGAAAGATATGAGGCACAAACCAAAAGTGTGAAAAGTTTGAAGAATCGCAGTTTTGTAAGCTATCAGTAGCTCTGCTACAGGCTATTACTGGAATATAGTTGTATTACATAATTAACATATAGTTTTGTAAGCTATCAGTAGCACAAACGAACATAATTAATACCACAAAAACAAATGAAATGAACTAAACCACATGAACCCTAAATCCCTCCCCCAATAATGTTATACACGAACAGTAACCATAACTAAACACGAACAGTAACCACAACGAAGAAGCTTACCATTTTCTTGCAATTGGAGCAGCAGTGTATAAGACCGGATACCAAAGCTTTCCATCTTTTGACGGCTGGAAATGGCGGTCAGACCTTCCTCAGACGGGAGAAGTTTATGGGGTGGAGAATGCGTTCAGGGAGATTAGGTTTGAGAGCTATGACCGTTGTTAGTTAGAGACTTTTAAAATTAACCGGGATGGCCGGTTGCCTATGCGTGAGACTGTTTGGGGAAGGTTTACCCCATAATTCGTATTAATTTAGAATAATCGGTAGAAGGGATTAATAATAGAAGAATGTCAATAGGTTGGATTATTAGTGTGAATTTTTCCTATTTTTAAATATATTTTGTTTTTTTTTGTAAAATCAACAAAATCAGAATCAATCGATTCAGTCGAGTTTTACCAAACGAGCTCTTATGATGTTTTTCCTTGGACTGTTTTCAGTCCCAGACCAGATTTAAATAGACCAGACCAGACTTAAACAGATCAGATCAGACCTAAATTTTTTAGTGATAAAATACAAAAAGACCAGACGTTTATCAGACCAGACCAAATCAAACTTAAACAGAACAGACCAGACCAGCAAATTATAATCCATTCATCAAATCTCATTATATAAAATAAAAAAAAAAAAAAGCCCAAAATGAAATCCCATTATATGAATGGGCTGTACGAGGCATCAAATAAAAAAGAAGCCCAAAATGAAATCCCATTATATGAATGGGCTGTACGAGGCATCAAATAAAAAAGAAGCCCAAAATGAAATCCCATTTGTAAATTTGGTACTGTCGCCCTCATCGGGTCAGATCGGCCTACCGGCGGCTGCAAATAAGGGTTCTAGAATAATCTTTCAGTGAGCTTGCAGACCGTACTGCAGCTGATATGACGAAAAAAAGTGCAGTTTTAGGGAATGGGAATGGTGACAGAAGCAAGGGCAAGCATGGTGATCGATCATATTCGGCGAAGAAGAATATGAAGAAAAATATGCAGAGGTTGGGAGGAAAGGGCCTCTCCTTAGAAGCGTTCGTGAATGCCAAAACTAGCAATGGAAACTATAACCCTTCCCTCATAAGTAATTCCGCTATGCCATGTTTGTTATACTGGTCTCACTATTAGAAGGCGAGCTTAGTTTTTATTTGAACAAGTGCTTTAGTTGTGACTTTTTTTACTGTTGAAAATTCCAGAGTAAATTGAATACATGTTTTGTAGTATTCGCATGCCACGGAATTATGTTTGAGGATCTTCATGTTCTACAGAATTGCCTTGTTAGGCTTAGTATAAAATCTGATTCAAAATGGAGGGTACCTCATCTACCTCGTATCCTTTGCAAGTTTTAGTTGATAATTAAGAGTTATAGTTTCAGCATATGGCTAGTAACGTTTTGAGTTCTGGTGTTCTTGTTATTAAAGAAATTGGTGTTGTTACTAGTGTGGTCGTTAGTAGATATTAAGCATTTTTCTTGTCGTCTATAGAAAAAGGAATTCTGTAAATGTAAAGTTGTGTCTGGGTAGATAAACTCTGTATTTATTATTCCATTCAACTGTTGCAAACTCTCTAGGTCCTACAATTGTTGGTACACTAGTTATTTCAGGAAGGTTAAGAAATATTGTAGGAGACAGTAAGTAGGGTGGAAAAAGTGTGAAAGAGAGAAGAAAATTTGAAAAGTATGATAAAAGTCTCCAAATTTTGAAATGATTCTGTTAATAATAAACTTCCCAAAGATGAATATGTGACAACTATTGTGGAACGGAGGGAGTATTTCATAATTCAAGAATTCAAAAGTTAATACTCCACTTCACAAAACTCCTTAGCTTTCTTTTACTGTGTTATTTGGGTCTTCATTTGTTGTATAGTCATTTTCGACATATGCTTCTAAGTTTTTCTACATAAGTTCACAAGTGTGTGGTGGCCTGATGATTTAAAATCTTGCATGCCGTATGTAGCATTGGTGTGTGTTTCTGATATTCTCTTTTGTTCCACCGGCAGAGAAGCAAAAGGAGTTCTACAAGAATGCTAAGTTTGTGAAGAAATATAAGAAAATGGTAAAGCAACAGGGTGATCACAGTGCTTCTTCTGTTTCTAAAAGAATAACAGAGGTATTTGAAGCGAGTTTTTTTAAGTACGATAGTATTTGTCATGTGCTTGCACGTAATTCCATTCAGTAAATGCTGTACTTTGTGAACATTGGTCATCATTTTAATTGCGTTATTAGAATCTCATTTTTAGTGTAATAATGTTAGGTGCATTTGAGCCATTAAAGCATATAGCGTTTGCATCTTTTGTTTTCTCTTGTATAGCATTTGTCTTTCCTTTATTGCTTTCAAATTGATGCTGCCCTTTCCCCTTGTTACACTAAAAAAGGGATAAACTTTTATGTGTTTTTAATAAGTCATTGGCACGGTCTTGTTCAATTTTTTTCTTCTTTCATACCAAGGACATCTCCTGTGTAGGCAGATCAGTTGATAGATACTGAAGCAGATTATGCGTTGGTTTAGGTGGATATTAATGTGTGTATACTAGTTTAGGTGTAGATGACGCTAGAGACAAAAGAATGTGGATATATGGACCCCACTTAAGAAATATCCTTCTAGAAGAAGAAGAAAATCGTTTTACCATTTTTTCGTTCTCTCAAAATTTGACCATTCAATTTGGTTCTGTTATTTTATCTTGTTATTGACAGAAGTTTTGTGCATAATTCTGATTGATGGTATGAAATAGCCTCAGATAAAGCTCGCTCACTAAATCATGTAACACTGTAGACGTAAGATTTGAAAAAAGTGCAATTATAAGCTACCAACATATTTTAGTAATTTTCAAAGTAAACATCATATTAGTAAAGTGTGGCTATATTTAAGATCAATGATATATATAGAAGGTAGTTGATTTGGAGTGTGAGTGCCAAAAGTTATCCTTTTAATAGTTGCAGAAGAGTATATTGGAGAATGGAGATATAAATGAGAGATTTTGATTGTTGGTGTGGAATGTATGGACGCACCAATATACTGCAGATGACTACTAGACACATTATACTGGACAACTAGTGGTAACTGGTAAGCAACTGTTAGGTGCTGGTCCTCAATGAGTAGATCCACATATGTGATTTGCTTTTTATTTCTTAGGATGTTTTTACTTGGACTGTAATTTGTCCCAGACCAGTCCAGACCAGTCCAGACCAGACCAGACCAGACTAGGATAGTTATAAAAATACAAAGAAACCAGACCTTACCAGACCAGACCAGTTCAGACCAGACCAGACCAGACCAGCAAATTACAGTCCAAGTAAAAACATCCTTAGGAGCTACTCCCTTATTGCTTTGATGTAAAATACGTAGTCGATTTGTTTGGCCATTTGTTCATAATTTACTGTTTACTTCCCTGAAACTGAGAAACAATGTTATTAATTAAAGGTACTTATCATTTGTACTGCCATTTAGGAACTGAATGAAGGTGGAGAAGCTGGTAATGTGGATCAGAATAATGATACAAGTAAAAGATATAAGCCTCGCAGTTTAAAAGAACTGTATGAGAAAAAGCGTGAAGAGGAAGAAAAGGTGAGGATGGAAAGGGAGGCCACTATTCAGGCAAAGACGGAAGAAAGAAAGAGAGCTGAAGAACGGCGGAAACAAACAAGACAGAATATGTTCAAGAAAACAAGGTCTGGTCAGCCTGTTATGAAATATCGAATCGAGCATCTTTTACAAACACTCCAAGGTTCAACTAGTTAGAAGTTCGCATAGCTTTTTTGCACCACAAATGGGTTATGGGTTACGTGAAAGATTATGATACCCTATAACCACCCTTGCTGGCTTTTTGGATGCCGACTGCATTGCAAAATTGCTCTAAAATTTGAATCATGCCCAAAAAAAACTTTTCCTTGTTAAGTATGTATAATTTAGGGAGTGTTTGTGTTTGCTTGTGCTTATCAATAGTGGTTTATTTTAGAGATTATTGGAAAAGTACGTGATAATAATTTTGTGATTGGTGTTATTCCTCTATTTTATTATTCAATATGTGAATCAAAATTGGACAAGTTTTATGAAATGGGGGGATATGTCAAAGGCCTGTAATTGCGTAATTACTGGAGTGTGGGGTTGCTATTGAAGGAGGTATGACATGCGTATTGCCCAATGCCAACTAATGAATGGGACGCATCTATGTTCATTGTAGTTCACCCAAACTTGAACTTGTTATAACGGAGTATTATATTTATATAAAAGGTCGTGTAAACAATTATATAAAATATTGTTTATACTTAGGGAAAATGTAAAATAATAATCCTAACTATTATGGGTTCGCTATTAATAATCTAAATTGTTGATTATTTCTGTGTGGTTCCAATTATAGGGATCGTTTTTTAAATAGTCTCTAACCCGGCTATAATCTGGTATAGCAAGTCAATTTTAAATGGCAACTTAGCATAAGCTATAAACAACTCCAAGTCGATCTGTTTTTATTAATCCCAATTATTAACTCTCAAAGATATGTAAATATTTTTATAAATTTCCAAGTTAAATATTTTTAAAAATGTGAAAATAATTAAGAAAATTTACAAAATGTACCGGGGTTAAATAAAACATTTTTATTCATTTTTTGGTTTATTTTCACGAACATTTCTCTATGCCTTTTTTCCCAATTTATTTTCCCCAGTCGTAAAAATTCAAAACATAATTTTCAAAATTATGTTTGGATAGGCCTAATCGATGTGCTGTCCTAAACTTTTGGAGTAACAAAAATTAGTTGAAGTTTGGCTCGAATACAACACTAGTATACACAGGGGTGGAACTCGCAAAAATCATTGTATACAACTTTTTTATTTTGTATACTTTTTATTAGATATGCAAATATTTTCCCTTTGATTTTACTTCAAAATTAAGTTTAAACTTTTTAACATTACTTGATGCATGTAACATTTTAAGGAGGTAGTTTTATGTTTTATTCATAAACATAAAAGTTATTAATATCTTGATTTTTAAAACCAATAATAAAAAATCATTAATTTAAGGTTTAGGATATCCAATTTACATAATTTTGAAAATACCAAACAATATTAAAACATTCTCACTTGAATGTTATTTGTGCAATTAAACTATTATGACTTGAATGTTGTCATTGCGAATTTGCGATGTAAAAAAATGCTCATAATTAATGCACTTTATAACTTTTCTTTATACACACTACTTGAGTACTTGGTAGTATTAAATTTTAAAATATTCTAACATTAGCATACATACCATATATAGAAATTACCTAAAAACAATATTGAATAAATAAAACACAAGTGTAACTCAATAATCATCCTAATGTGATTTTATGTAGTTAATTTAGACAAGAAAATTCTTGGTGTGCATATTTTGTGTATGAGTTTCCTACATTTTGTTTATCTAAAGGAAATTTGTCCAAAAATCCCTATGACTCCAACTCTCCAAGTCACCAACCACATCTTAATCAAATTATCTATACACATAGACTAAATGTAAGAAATATGTATCAAAACGTGTACCAAAAGAATTTTCCAACAAGGCATAAAGGCAAGTGTTGTTTTAAAAAAGAATTATACGGTGCAGCGACTAGACCATCTATCGTTTAAAATTTAAATTGGCAATTTCCAATCATCTTTTTATAATCAAATTATTGTTTGATGTTGTACGGTTGTACCTACTGAAAGCACTGAGGCGTGTTTGATATACTCTAGTAGTTTTTTAGGACCTGTTATGATAACCAATTTACAAGTTTTTTCTTAACATGTAATGTTAAGTTTGGTACCTTTAAGTCTTCTATTATGTTCGGCTAGAAATAATATAAGGGGTAATATAAAATGTGCTCCACAGATTGGGTGACAGGGTAAGCATCCTGTGTAAAGATTAGTTTATTAAAGAATCTAACCATTCATCACACTAACATGCTCACTCTATAATGAGCATGTTGGCATGCTCCATATATTTTCTAATGTTTCGCTGCTCAAAATTACCCAAATTTCTATCACATTCTACGCAGTTATAACTTATAAGTTACACTATTACAGAACATGATAATATTAATTATCACCATCATCATTATAACAACTACAAAAATATTGATAAAGATAATGAGGACGAATGATGATGATAATTACTATTATTATGATAAACAAAACATTAATAATAATAGCAGTATTTGCTAATCAAAAAAAGAACTCCGGTACTCCGGTCCTAATCATTCCGCAAGTAATTTGATTGTCATGAAGATGCTTCAGCCACTTCATGCAAACCCTGGTAGCTTTTGTACTCTCCACAAGTCACACGTGAAAGCTCGCAAACAAGTCTTCGATGGTCACTGACTGAGTGAGTGGTGTAGGATAATGCAGCGAGAAAACATATGATATGGGCACAGACAGCTGCATTGCCCTTTTGTTGATGACACCATCCCAGAAATTCCCCAGCCTTGATTGGTTGAAGGGGAATGACTCTCTAAGAAAGAAGAAATACTCCCTGGCCAACTTCTCAACCTGGAAGGGCATCAAGACAGCACATATATTATTTTTGAAGGAAAACCAACAAAACCCTAATTCCCCATGTGCAAACCTCAAATATATATATATTCCTTCAACCCTAAAATTTAAGGCTGGAGTTAAAGGAACGATCAGAAATAACATTAGGTCTTCGTTTATGGTTTCTGCAGACCTTGTAGTGGCCACTATTCTCTTAACGCGGAAAAGTCTGAATTTAAGGCCTGCATTTTGGGATTAAGTACTAATATCATGATTGAAGGAGATTCTATCCAAGCCATAAACCTATGTCTCAATAATGATAATTGTGACATAATCAATGGCCCGAGCATGCTGACGTAGTGTTTGGTTATATTTTAAGAGAAGAGAATGGTTTTGTGATAAATAAATAAATAAATTAATATATAAATAAATAAATAAATAAATAAATAAATAAATAAATAAATAAATATATAAATGAATGAATAAATAAATAGTACCAATACATTTTTTCCCTTTTTTGAGAGGATGAATAAAAAAGAATGTAGCGATAGAAATTGATAAAATCATTCGATCCGACAAGAATAATCAGTCGGTGCCCAATGGTCACTCTTCTCTTTCAAGCAAAAAATCATCATATTCATCCTCTCGCTTGGACCTAGATAGATTTTTATTTTTCCCATAAAACGCTGCGGTGTAAATAAATAGTACACAAATAAACATGTTTGTCTGTTGAATAGGGTTAATGCTGGTGGTTAATGCCAGCTTTGAAGTCCAGTAAAATTGTTAAGTAGTAATCTGTTACATAGTATATGGCAAAAAAAAAAACTTTTGGTTTTTGTTGCACTAAATCATTTTAAGAGTTAAAAAAATAGGTTAGATGAATGGAAAAAGTTAAGTAACTGACGTTTAAATGATGAATGTAGATAGTATCTTTAATAAACGAAGAATGTACTCTTTAATAAATAATTGGTTGGAAAAAGTGTCATACACTCTAAAACATAGCCACTTTATCTAGATATGACCACCATGCATTTACTCAAATAATAAAGAAGACAATTTGGATAAAGGTCGAAAATAAAGAAAGACCATTATAGTAGCCAAATTAAAGAAGCATCTCTGCAGCTATGCTTTGGTCACATCTAGGTAAATCCTCAAAGAACTAGAAATATATTTACTGCTAGAGTCCTGAACTCGCACATGAAGCCAATCATAAGAAGCCAGGCCCTGGCCCCCTTTGTTTTTGTTCCTTTCAGGTTCAGAAGGTACAGAGAGAAGGGGAGGGAGATTGGGTGAGGTGGGAGTCAGGAGGTGGAATAAAATTCCCACCAGTATGCAATCAAGAAGAATTAATGAGGTGGCTAAAGATGAAGTGTAAAAGTACCTGAAAATGGGAAAACCGAATATTATTCATGGTGATGATTACTTTGACATTGTACAAGGCATCACCCAGCATCCTGATGGCTAAATACTTGAAAAAATCTTGTACTATGCTTTTCTGCTCCACCCAATTTTCATTATCAAACTTAGGGAACCACAATAAGCATTTGACATCGCTCCATGGAATGGCACTCTCAGTAGAGCTGGGCAGAATGGTTTGATGTGGATGGGAAAGACCCCAGAGAACTCTAACACCAGTTGGCCATTTCCCAATTGTAGATCCATCTTTATGAGATGTGGTAGAAATTATAGAGGATGGATTGTAATGATAAGCAAGATTTGAAGAAAAGTATAAATCAATGTCATCCAGCACCAAGATGCACCCATCTGAAGACGCAGGAAACAGTCGCAAATGAGACCCATTATCAGCATCTTGATTTTCTGGGAGGCATGGCCTTGATTTGAATGACAAAGAAGGTGATGGAACCGAATCATGAGAAAAGAAACATGAATGTCCATTTCGGCATCCCTAACATATAAATCAAACATATTAGGTGCATCATAAATGAGAAGCAATAATGAATGAGCAATACATTGATCCTAATACTTTGTCCTCACTCTGCCAATATATAACCATAGTACAATGGGAAGGATGATGTTTTACCATGAAATAAAAAATAAAACCAATGGAAGAGAAAATGATACTACGCATGTGACACATAAAAGGTGTCTATTGTCCCTGAACATGCACTTAACATGCACATTAGTCAGAATATCGAAGTTACTTAGTGGTTTAAAATCTTGTTTAATGTAATTCAGGGAAATCCAGTAAAACATGTGATTATCATGTTGCATTTGAAACTAGAAATACCTGTAAAGAAAAGAAAAACTTGCAAATGGGCCTCTTTGATTGTAAAGAATGAGAGAATAAGCACTGGCTTCCCCTGTTGCATAGCCCCTGAATAAAGTATTTACATAGTGAAGCTTCCGTGGTAATATGACCATCACCGTGAACCCCTGAATGCTGATAACCAGATGTATCTTCTGAAGATTGTATTCTCATCTGTTTCACAATGAAGGAATAAGTATTGTCCACATGTCAATGAGAGCATATATAAAGAATGAAAAACAATACCTCTTTGATTACAGTAGCCAAACTTTTAGCAACTTTATTTTCCAAAAAATCACTGTGAGCCAGAAAGGGAACAGCAGCACACTTCATTATTCCAGGGACTTGTTCAAGGAATTCATCGTCCATAATTAATTCACCAACATCCTCACACTGGTCAGTCATTAGATGACATGTATGCTGGAAATTGTTTGCAGAATAATAAAATGGAAGGCCATCTGAGTTAACGAGATACTCAGGTCGAAAACGATGAAGGGAACCTATGATTTCATCATCTGCAAGAAATAACATGCAAGTTACATATAAAGAAAAATGAAACTTGTGCCATAATAATTTTAAGAATCGAGTAAAGAACCCCTTACATATTTCAGCAACCTGGTGAAGTGCTGGCAAAACAAGATTGTGGGATGTACACCATTCTTCCTCAATTTTAGGAAGCAGAGTGTGTGTTTCATTTGTTCCGGCATGTTCTAAAAGCTCTTGCAACTTCTCAAGACGATACTTATCCTTCATTAAAACCAGAAATGACCAATATTGCAATAATTGTGTTTCCAAATCAAGAAGGATTTGAAATAAAATACATTCTAGTTTACCTTGAAAACGAGTTGCCAAAACAGGAAAGCGCATAAATTTGCCATGCACACCACCTCTTTTTTTCCAGTTAGCCCAGTGCTCTTACCGTCTCCGGAGAAGTAGTTTTCAATGAACTCCATGAACTGCAAAGAAATTATCTCTTTTATGTCTTAACATTAATAGATTAGTTTGAATAGTACAGCAAAATGTTCCCTCTAAAAGTTGAAAAACTAATGATATTACCAAACTATCCTGTCCAAACGGTCGAAGAATAGGGTGAGGCTGCATGTCATGTAATATGCCAAGGATAATGCCTTCACGTAGCATTCCAATAGCCCCAAACTTGAGAATTAATACGGAAGCATCAAATGACAGGGCAAAACTGGAAAGCAATCTTCCATAAAATGTCGGCTCAGGTCGGCTCCTTGAAGATGTATGACGTAATGCACGGATATGAACAAGCAAATTCAAAGCATCATCAACAACACCAGGATGTGGAGGGTCCAGAGCCTTTCGCAACAATACTAAAAGCAAACATGTATATGTAAGTATATGCTATGAAGATACCTGTCATATACTGAAAATAGAAGCTCAATCTATGTATGGGGTGGCAGCCATGCACAGATAAAAACCAAAGAATACAATATTACATGTATAATACCTTTGGGGTCATTGATGGCCTTCGATTCAGCACAGCAGAGGAGCAGTACTTGCTGCCTAAGAGATAACCTTAGTATTGACGGGGGCTCAAAATCCTCAAATTGATTGTAAAACGCTCTTGTTACTAAACGATAAACACGTCCATCACATGTCCGCCCAGTTCTCCCTTGTCGTTGATTAGCCTGGGTTACAAAACATTAGATACTAACACATTGTGGAGCATAAAAGCAAATATTGTTCACACATTACCTGAGACTTTGAAACCCAGACAAGCTCTGCACGGTCTGATTTCCTACTATTGTCCCAAAAAACTTGAAGAGAACGACATGAATCAATAACATATCCCACCTTCGGTATAGTAACTGAAGATTCTGCAATATTAGTAGCCAATATCACCTGTGGCAGAGAAAAGAATCCATAGCACGGAGTTATGCAACAACATCTCCCCGTCAGTTGGTGTAGATTTAAATTAAATCAACCATATAAAATACCTCGTCATAAATTGCAGATTTCACATTATTACCTTTCGGTGTGACTTGCAGATTTTCATAGCCAAGAGAGCTTGCTGAACATCAACGCTACGGTGTAAAATGTGAACCTTAAAGAGAAAGTTGAAAGGCTTCAACAACACCCATTGCTGTTCCAGTGAATAATATGTTGGAAGAAAGACCAAAATCCCCTTTTCAATGTCCTCTTCATTTTTATGAATGTGAATAATCAAATCATGTATGAGTTGATGCAGTTCAGGCTTAATTTCAGTGTTTTCTTTGACTGGGCTGGGCCCGGAGCAGTACTTAGATAAATCTTCTGATCCCCTTCCAAGAAGGTTAACAACCTGTCAAGTGAAGTAGTACAGAGAAAACACCAAATATTTTCAAGCAATTTAACATCATTTGATTTCATGTAGCAAGGATAAATTCATAAAAATGAAAAATAAGTTTTTCTAAAGACTGTTACTGAAATTGAAGACACCCTGCAGTACCTTTTCCAGATATAAAATGTCTCGTTGAAAGATTACATGCTGATCAGTGTTAGGGATAGCTAGCACCTCTACTCTTTCACCTCTACCAAGATCCCTAAAATAATCCTTATATCTCGCAATGTCAGCGGTAGCAGACATCAACACAATCCTGTATATTAAAGGTGGTTAGAATTACAATGTGTGTAGATAATCATCTTATCACCCATGCGTTCATGATGCAAGCAGCATCAGAACGATTAAATTAAGCTGCCTCCTATGACATCTGTTTCTATAGGATAGACATTGGAAAAGGAACAATAAATTTAAGTGCACGAAAGGGAGTTAACCTACCTCAGATCATTGTTTTTTATCAAAAACTGTTTGACACAGACAAGAAGAAGATCAGATTCTACAGATCTTTCATGCACTTCATCAAGGATAATAACTTTGTACTTGAGTGCATTCAAACCCTTTTCTCGTATTTCATCCAGCAGAACTCCAGCAGTTTTGAAGACAACCATCGATCTGTAACAACAAAGGTGGAAACAGCTACATGTTTAAAAAGAAGATGGAAGTGGATAAACTGATTACAACAATATAGATAAAGAGGTAAGTTTGAGTCATATACAAATATACTTTAGTTCACTTCTAGAATAGGGGGCATGAACTTTATGTAGGTAACTTGGAAGGGAGGAAAGAAGATCACCAAAGAGAGTAAAAAGGCCCTTCACTATTATGTAGAATGTGTTGGTCAAGCATCTTAGGAAAGGTAAGCAGAATTAATGTCAACGACCACTTGCCATTAGCAGTTCATTGTGTAAGCTAACATTTCCTTATCTTTGAATAGATAACCCAAGCTAACATCTATTATATATGCATTTGGAAGCTTAAAGCTCCATGCTTTATATATGAGCAATGTAACAGCATAACAGAATTGAACTACTCTTTCCTTAATAAAGAACACTGAACATGTTCATAGTCTCACACCTTTCATTCTTTGAAGATATTCATGGTGAATAGAACATGAACTTTAATAAATTGAAAAAGATCAACAAGGAAATTAAAAAGGTTCTACATTATTCTGCATAACGCTTTTGTGAATGGCCTTAAGCAGAAATAAGGGCAATAAACTAAGATAACATCTATTTCACATGCATTTGAGAAATTAATAATCCATATTTTATATCAACAACGCAACAGCAATGAACTCTGATATATTTAAAAAAATATAGATCTTAGTATGCTGACATCTTTGAGTCTGTGAACAAATTCATTGTCATTTGTCAATGTCACGAGAAGAGGATACTTTATCAGTCTTAAAATAGTAAAGTTGTCTCACTATAGTATTTTAATAAACATGCAAACAGAAAACTGAACAAACTGTCTTGTTTCTATTTAAATGTAATTATTTGTTAGCAAACGAAATGAATTCAAGAAAAAATAATGTCAGCACAGAATATGATTCAGTCACACACATCGGATAGAGACACATTTCAGTACATCAATAGCACTACCTTGCAGAGTAAACCTTTGAGTGGCCAATGTGATATCCAACCTCTTCCCCTACTTCACAGTTGCGAGACATTGCCACCATTTTTGCCACAGCTACTACCGCAAATCTCCTTGGCTGTGTGCACAGTATGGGACCCATATTCTCGTCTACTAAAAACTGAGGGACTTGTGAGCTTTTCCCTTTTTAATTAAACAAAAAGGAAAGTCATAAATAAACTAATTGTATTATTGATTAAAAACTAGTGAATGTAATAATGAGAAGTCATTAAAAATTCTTTCCCGCATTATGTTTACGCAATAAATCCATGGAGGAGGGAACCAATGAGAACCGAGAAGCTACACACTAGCATTAAGAAGGATATTCAGTAGTAATAGAGAACATTAATGGTGGGACCAATGAACGGTATAGAAGAGGTTTTATTATACTCCAAGCAATCAATCTACCTTGTATGATGTCCTGGAATTTTAAACAACCAAGTCCAGGAGACTGTGAGAGTCCTTGCATTTGCTTTTACTTTCCAGAAGTGGTTTACTATAGAGATTATGTGAGAAGTGAATACTAGTAAAGGACTAAAAGTTGATAGTGTTTGAAAAGAATAGTTCTTTTAAAAAGTAAAAGCTAGAGCGTTTGGTGAAAAAATGTTTATTGTGTGATAGAAGAAGTGAGAAGGAGTTTTAAGCACTCCTTCACCTACTTCCATCTTTTAGTTTAGCTTTAAACTGCTTAACTTCAAGCATAAACACTTGTTTGAAAAGACTGCTTTCATCTTTTTTCAAGCAAAAAAGCTGAAGAATGCTTTTTAAGCTACTGCAGACACTTCCTTAGATGTTGCGCTTACATTGATTCTCAATTCCTAAGATTATTATCTGATCAATTCCTTTCTGAACATATGAAAATAAATATAAGCTTAATCACCTTATCACCGTACTTTACATACAAATAATGGGCAAGGGTGAGTGATAACTGGATTGTGATATTCCTGATAGTAAGGCAACACTTTTTATTTAGACATGATACAGCTGTTAAAAGTATTACACATGAAAATCTAGTTTTATTTGGAGAGAGGACTCTATTTTAGGGACAAAAAGAATTTCTAAAACATGGTTCTTTTTGCGGTGCTAATGTTTATAATTCATTGAGAAATCAGGCTTCTTGATTACAATCCCTCATTAAAACTCTTTACCTAAGGATTAGATGATAGTCATTTTCAAACTACAACAACTTGACCTACAAGTCCAACACAGAGTAATAATCTACTCCTTAATAAAAAAAAGTACTTAAATTCATACACAGTCTCATACTCAAACCATTTGCACAGATATTAACAAGAGCATGCAGTTAAGTTCAAATTTAGCGGGTTATACCATAAGATTTTGAAAGCAAAAAAAAAAACATAAACAAGGGCGTAAAGCAGGGGCAAAACGAGAGAGGAACGGGGTCTCCGGTTAGTTACCGCAGCCAGTATCTCCGACAATAAGAGTGACGCGGTTCTCCATGATTTTTCCGACGATTTTTTCCCTCATTGCAGTGATAGGTAGAGTGGGAAACGTCGGAGATGATGGAGAATGGGACGCCAGAGGCGAAGCCGCTGAGGACGACATATTGGTGTGACTTCAGAACTTCCGGCTCTTCGTCTCCGGCTTGCTGAGGGAGGAGTAGTTCAGACTCTCCGGGAAACCCTGCTTTGCTGGGGAAAGTCAGCAACGTCTCTCAAGAGAAAACCCTGTTTTGCTGGGCAATTGTCATACCACACCAGAGAAAAGGCGGTGGCTCCCGCCTGCCGTCTGTCACGAGGCCCCACTTAAAATAAAACGTGAGACTAAAGATTACCGGAATATATCGCAAATTACAATCCAGGCAAAAACATCTTAATATAAAATGCGTAAATATTCGTTTTATTTACGATAATTATAAGTTTATAATTTTTCCTTCTTTAAATAAGGTAGTGTGTGACAAATGAAATCACACCTATTAATGATCGGTTAGTACTTTGGTAAGATTCATTGTTAGGTAAGTTATTCAATAATGTATGCATGGTTACGATATGACACGTGTGGAAATATGTCATGTGTATGATAAGATTAAATAACGTACTCACAGTGTTAAATGATCTACGTGACTACGTGTATGACCTAAGAATTTGAAATCTAAAAAAGAAGAAGTGTGTCAATATAGCAAGAATAATTGATTAAACATTAAATTTGTGCCCAAACATTAATGCACATACATATGGCTCCAAGATAAATGCACATACCATATTGCTCAAACACAAAATACATGTATCACATAATTTCAATTAAGAAAATAAATTTCATCAAGAAAGTTTCCATTTCCATTAGAAATATAAATTCAAGCATCGGGCTATATATTTATTTAAGAAGTTCAAATATATAAATAACCACATATTATATTTATTCAGTTCATTTTAAAGAGCGGTTTCTATCATTTTTGTAGTATGTAGGAGCAATCGTTTTCACTCAACCATGTCAGTCAAAACTGCCGATCTCGATGAAATTCAACCTGGAAGCATCAAGTGGAGGGTTCGTGTACGACACGGTTGTAGCAAGTTACGGAGTACGAAAAACCAGAAAATGTGACTGCGCTCGAGATGGTCTTACTAGATTAGAAGACAATTTCAATTAGTTTAAATATCTTACTAAATATGCTTTTAGTCCCTCAAAATATAGCACACTTTATTTCAGGTCCCTGCAAAATATTTTCTTTGTTTTTCATTTCTGAAATTTGTGTTTTTTTAGTCTATGACTAATGATAACAATCTCCGCTTGAAAAATTCATATTTTAAAAATGTGAATAATTAGTTTTAATATTGCTTTAACTCTCTTATAGCCTAAAAAAAGTATAAACTGATAAATTTAAATGTTTCTATTAGATTTATGCAATCGACAATAAAAAAATCCTAAGACGAGTTGTTTCGGAGTTAGAGAAAGACTAAAACCAAAATAGTGCATATTAGAGGGATGAAAACAAAGATAATATTTTGCAGAGGCTTAAAACAAAGTGTGTCATATTTACAGGGAATAAAACCATATTTGAACCTTTAAAAATTTACCTCGAGAATTAAAGTTTGTGTAATTATGTACTCTGAGTAAATCAAACAAATTTATCAAGTTTAATTCATAGTATATTTGTAATTAAATAATTATTTAATTCGAATTTAATTTACTAAACACATCTCCTTAATAGAATAATTTCAAATTTATCTCAACACCATTAAAAATGTGGTTTATAAAGAAGTTTTTCAAAATTTGTGAAACTTTTTTACACTGTCAACATATATGATTGTTTTATAAAGTTTCATGAGACCCATTAATAATTGTATTATCAACTTTTTTCACATGGAGCTTATTGTTTTTCACGTACAGCTTATATGGTTACACATTACTATTTATTTTAATTTTCTTGCAATTTTTCATACAATTCAAATTTTCCAACAATCACTACTACGTAAATGATAAAAGTTATAGTATATAAATTTTATTGTCCTTTTTTAATTTAGCAAAATTCCATGTTACGTACCATCGTAAAGCATAATTTTAATAAGTTGCTATGTATTGTTCAATTTCTATGTATACCCCGTGAATTGCACATGTACTTCGTCTAGTTAGTTTTAACTTATTGCAGCATTAATGCAAATATAATACGCATCATCTGTATGTATTAGCAACGTAGTATTTTTCTAAAATTAAATAATCTCATACATATTACTATAATAATGTGTGACAAGAAAACTATTTGTGGAAAAATGCTGTTTACTTTGTAATTAAATAGAGAAGTTATATTCTCTCCATAGCGGACTGAGCCTAGGGTTAGGCGTAACTTTTGAACAGTCTTTGGCAGAGGCGGTGGTTTGGATGGCGGCGATGCTTGGCCGTCGAGTGTATTTGAGCTGCGATTACGACTGAGGCTTCGGTTAGGCTTGTGCTTTGACCAATGTTCGAAATTGCGTATTGCGTGTTTGAGGCGGTTTCTTAGCATTGCCTATTGCGTAAGCCTCATTGCGCAATGAGGCGTAAGCCTCAAATTTTTAACAAAATAATTTATATAAAAGAACAAATAATGTAATTAATACTTAAGTGAAAGAATAATTAAAAGTTAAATAATGTCATAATGAAAACATCCAAAATTCAGGTCATACACTCATCCAAAAAGTATGTTCTAACATCATTCAAAATAAATATTTTCTAATTTATTACGTTCTAGTCCTATTAGATCGGATAGTTGAAAAGCGGATCTTGTGTATCTAGTGGTTTGAAATAGGGATCAATTTAAAACCACTAGCACTTCTCCCATCATCATCACCACCACCACCACCACCGTCATCATCATCATCTAATTCAAGATCAAAAGAATTGTCTTCATTAACACCAAGGAAACTATGATGACCATATATTTCTTTCTTTCTATCCTTCTTCTTCTTCTTCTTCATCTTCTTCTTCTTCAATCAAGTGCAGCTTCCTTTTGCCTTTATCCAGACGCGGTCTTTTTTCTCCTTGATGATGCCCACTAGCTCGCCCATGGTCATCTCTACTCTTGCGTCCACGGCCTCTTGCACCCCCACGTCCTCGCCCTTGACTAAGCTCACACTCAACAATAGCTCCACCTTCACCATCAGCATCACTGCTATCATGATTTGTTTCGTCCTCCTCAACCACTCACTCATCATTAGATGGAATCTCATCCGTGACTAAAGAGTCCACGTCTTCTTTAAGTGAAGTCTTCTTCAACCATTTAGTCTTCCATCTCTTGTTGTACATCACAAATACTAACTTATTCAGATTAGTTGTGTGTAAACGGTTCCTTCGCTTCGTATGTATCTACAAGTATGTGAATTAAAAATTTAAAAATATTATTGAATATTAATAAGATAAATTCAATCTGATTTATAGAAATATAATTATTTGATTATTCACATACAATGCTAATACCTGATTAAAAGTGCTCCAATTACGTTCACAAGCAGATGATGAACACGTTAGACTCAAGTCTCTAATAGCAAAAGCCATTAATTCTGGTGTTTGATCTCCATATTGGGACCATCAGTCCACTATACAAATGATAAAATTAAATTAGTAAGCCATACTATAATCATTTAAATTCTGAAATTAGTGTGTAAATTAACTTTTCATACCAGGGCTACGCTTGCTGACCGTGCTTTTTGCCACATCATGACCAAAAAAACCTTTTCAAGCGAAAACCATCCATTTGTAGATGTATTTTCTGTTGAACATGACAGTCTGGGAACATTTTTTTCACACAGTTGAACAGACCATTTTTAATCTTTGGATGATTGGACATATTGGGATCATATTGGTACTGCGGATTAAGGTAGTATGCTGCTGCATGTAAATCACGATGCATTTGAAACTCCCACCTCTGATATATTATGTCCCAAATCTCTTTATATGCACCCAAGTCCCCGCCCAAATTTGTTGCTATCTCTTCTTTTGCACGATCCATGGAGCCATACAAAAATCTCATACCGGGCATCTTCTCAGAGTCTGCCATCCTCAACACAGTAAATAATGACTTTGTTGTCTTGATGGCGTAAGCCATGCTTGACCAAAAGAATTTATCTCTCAGCAGTATCTGTTTCACCTTCTTTGCCTCCGCAGTTGACATTCATGTAATTTCCATATTTAAATTTGTGTTTTTAATTAGTTTCGAGTGATTGTTACTTTGGAAATTACACACTTTTGGTGTAATTAGTTTAGTTTGTAAAATATTTGTAATATGTTTAGATTAGGTTTATTCTGAGCTCAAACAGGTCCAAGTACACTTTGGAAACCATTGGTGAACATCACAAGTGCAAGGAAGGTGCAAGAATACAAGAAAAAAAGTGAAAATCTCATTTTTGGTCTGTACCCGGTCGGGTATGACCTATACCCGGCCGGGTACCCTTCTGAAAAATCGAATCAAATCAAATCCGGGAACAAGCCATCATGCGGGAGGATTTTAACACGTTCGGGTGTCCATACCCGATCGGGTGACCGACAGACCCGATCGGGTATGACCCCTTTTCCAGCTTCGAAGAAGCCACCTTTTATACCCGATCGAGTGAGCTGAAAGCCCGATCGGGTACACGACCCTATAGGCCTAAAAAGCCTATAAATACACCCCATTTCCTCCACAATAAATCACCAATTCACATATACTTCTTAGCTCAGTTTAGACAAGTTCTTTCTTTATATTTTTCATCATGTTTAGTCTCCAAATGAGGAGCTAAACTCTTCCATCTTGGTTTTGCTACTTTGAAGCTTAATGAATTGTAAGTTGCGAGTTACTTTCTTTAATCTTCTTCCTTGAATGTTAATTAATTCCCATTCCTATTACATATTAATATTTTGAGCAATACTTAAAGGATCAACTAGTTTTGTTTCATATATTAATTAATACTAGAATCGGTCGATTAATATGCTTGTTATTAACTCGGTCCTTTCACGGTAGTAAACTTGGGTTGTTAATGCATGCGTCTCATGATTAATAAGCCAAGGGGAATTAATTATATTGATCAAACCAATAAACCGCTTGTGTTGAGGTTATCAATCTCAAGTGTTTTCATCTTGATTTTATTGCTACTATCGAGTAAATATACGGCGCGTGTTCTATATTAACTCGGTAGTAAGTTTTATTAATGAACGCGTCTCGTTATTAATAACTACCCTCGATGAATTGGATATACTCCTCGATTGAGTATTCGAGAGGAAGATAGTTAACGATATAACCGGGATCGACGAACATTTCATTAAGTGAATAAAAGCAAAGCCAAGTCTTCTTCTCATTAATTAAACTACATAACTCGTTCATCTTCGTGTTTAAATATAATTAAAAGTTCATCAACCAAACATAAACCCCCCCTTGTTGTTGCTTATTTATTTCTTTCAGAAGAAAAGTATTCCTTTCCCTGCGGATACGAACCTTACTACACTATACTACGTATTAGTGTCGTATTGTATTATTACTTTGAGTGCACCTCACGACAAGTGCACGTCAGCAGTCCTGAACAAATGATGAGCTGACCATTCTTTTGAGACAAACATTTCTTCTAATGACTCTCTTACGGCATACATACTTTGCAACGTAAGATATGACGTAGCAAATCTTGTGGCAACGGGGCAGATAAGATATCTTTTAGTAAATTGGCGCATCAAACCCCGAAACGGAACAAGCCTTCGAGAGGTTTAGGAATTTATTTCCGAATACTTCTTCGGAGGAATCATCAAGCACTAGTTCTTATTCTAGCGAGAACGACGAGCCAATCACTATGGCTCAAGAGACGAGAACTTTGAGGGAGCTCACAGCTCCGAACTTGAATCAACAACCGTTATGTATTACCTTCCCTACACTCAACGAGGGTAATACATTTGAGCTGAAATATGGGCTCATTCATCTTTTGCCATCCTTCCATGGCCTAAGAGGGGAGGATCCGAATAAACACCTCTCGGAGTTCCATGTTGTGTGCACAAGCATGTGCCCTAATGGAGTCACCGAGGAGCAAATCAAATTGCGGGCTTTCCCATTCTCACTCAAGGACACCGCAAAGGATTGGCTATTCTATCTTCCTTCGGGAAGTATAGACACATGGGCGGCAATGAAAAAAGCTTTCCTTGAAAGGTACTATCCCGCCTCTGTCTCCTCATCTCTCAAAAAGCAAATCAGCAATGTGGAGCAAAATGACGATGAATCGTTCTACGAATATTGGGAACGATTCAAGAAACTTTGCGCAAGCTGTCCATACCACGGCTACTCGGAGCAAGACCTCATTCTATACTTTTATGATGGTCTTTGCAATGATGATAGACGAATGATCAACGCCGCATGTGGAGGAGGAATCGTCAAAAAAACCCTTCTCAAGCTATGAATCTTATCTCGGAGTTGGCCGAGAATTGTAGATATCACAACGGGCGGTCATCAACAAAAAGAGTTATGGCGGCCGAATCAACATCGTCACTAGAAAGCCAAGTTGCCGGCTTGACTTCCTTGGTTAAGGATTTTCTTTTAAATTCCAAGACCCAAGAAGTCAAGGTCTGCGGCATCTGCACACAACAAGGTCACCCCACCGATGCATGCCCGACCCTTCAAGAAGAAAACCCCGAGCAAGTCAACGCTTTGGGGTTCCCAAACCAAAAGAGGTATGATTCTTACGGCAACACTTATCATCCCGGGTTTAGAGATCACCCCAATTTGAGATATGGGAATCCGCAAGGAAACCCACCACAAAATAACCCTCCACAAAACCAATTTCCTCAAAAGCAACCATACTCTAAACCCCAAGGGCAAGGCTCAACTATGTCCACCGAAGACATGATCCGAGCACTCACCTCAAATGTCTCAACCATGCAACAAAACATGGTTCAATTCCAACATGAGACAAAATCAAGCATCCAAAACCTTGAGAATCAAATGAGCCAAATCTCAAGTGCGGTGAGTAGGCTTGAAGCCAAGGATTCAACAAAGCTTCCATCTCAAACGAAGCCGAATCCTAGGCAACAAGCCCATGCGGTAACATTGAGGAGTGGCAAAGAGTTGGTGATTGCCAAGGAGAAAGCCAAAAGCCACATTGGTGAGGAAGAAGAAGAGGAAATTGTGGACAAAGCTCAACCTGAGGAGGAGGAAGCTCACACTTTAACCCCGCCACCGACCATCCAAGAAGTTGAAGCTCCATTCCCCGAAGCTCTAAGGGAAACACGGAGGGTGGACAAAGACAAGGACATCTATGAGACATTCTCCAAGTGTGAGGTAAATATTTCTCTTCTTAACTTAATAAAGGGTGTTCCCAGATTTGCAAAATTTTTCAAAGAGCTTTGTACAATAAAAAGAAAACATAGACTCAATGGAAAACAAAAAGTCCAAGTTAGTGAACGTGTTTCCGCGGTCTTTCAAAAGAAACTCCCAAAGAAATACAATGACCCCGGAATGTTCACTATACCTTGTAAGTTGGGCGGCACTACGTTTTCAAAGGCCATGCTAGATTTAGGAGCATCAATCAATGTTATTCCTTATTCTTTGTATAAAGCACTTGAGCTTGGCCCTTTAAACGAAACTGGAGTGGTTATCCAACTTGCGGATAGATCAAACGCCTACCCTAAAGGTATTGTCGAAGACGTACTAGTTATGGTAGACAATTTGATCTTTCCCGCCGACTTTTATGTTTTGGAAATGGAAAATGACAAGAATGCGGTTCCTATCCTTTTAGGAAGGCCATTTTTAAAGACCGCTAGAGCTAAAATTGATGTTTTTAGCGGATCTTTAACTATGGAATTTGATGGAGATAAAGTTGAATTCAATATTTACGACTCCATGAAATACCCAAATGAAAATCATTCTCTATTTGCCATTGATATTATAGATCCCCTTGTGCAAAATACTTTTGAAATGAATGGGGAGGATGAACTACTAAGTGTAATTGAGAATGACCTCGGGGAAAATTCTTTAGAACTTGCTTTGACCCCCAATATACAAGCCATGATGTTGGATAACCATTTCCAACTTCCACTTATGCCACCGGGGTCAAGAGCATTCCCACTAACCATCCCCGAGGAAAAGCCTTTGCCTTCTATTTTGCAGGCTCCCGAAGTTGAGATGAAACCACTCCCAACACATTTGAAATATGTGTACTTGGGAGAAAAAGAAACATTACCAGTCATAATCTCAAACAAACTGACCGGAGAGCAAGAAGAAAAGCTGATTGCGGTGCTTAAAGAGAACAAACTTGCAATCAGATGGACTATAGCCGACATCAAAGGCATTAGTCCATCTACTTGCATGCACCGCATCTTGATGGAGGATGAAGCCAAACCCGTGCGCCAACCACAACGGAGATTGAACCCACCTATGATGGAGGTGGTAAAAAAGGAGGTCATCAAGCTTCTCCAAATGGGGATAATCTTCCCCATATCCGATAGCAAATGGGTTAGTCCAACCCAAGTTGTTCCCAAGAAGACCGGAGTCACGGTGGTGGAGAACAAACATGGAGAACTTATGCCCACCCGAATTCAAAATGGATGGAGGGTATGTATAGATTACCGTCGCCTCAACGCGGTAACTAGGAAGGATTTCTTTCCTTTACCCTTCATTGACCAAATGCTTGAGAGACTTGCGGGGCATAAGTTCTATTGCTTCCTTGATGGCTACTCCGGGTATTTTCAAGTACCCATAGCCCCCGAAGATCAAGAGAAGACAACATTCACTTGTCCATTTGGCACTTTTGTCTATCGACGTATGCCATTCGGACTTTGCAACGCACCCGCCACCTTCCAAAGATGCATGATGAGCATATTCTCCGAGTATGTTGAGCTATTTATGGAAGTTTTCATGGATGACTTCACAATCCATGGAGACTCATTTGATTCATGCTTATATCATCTATCTCTTGTACTCAAAAGTTGTTTAGAATCAAACCTTGTTTTGAATTCTGAAAAATGCCACTTCATGGTGGAAGAAGGAATTGTTCTAGGCCACGTGATCTCATCCAAAGGGATAGAGGTTGACAAGGCCAAAGTTGAAGTCATCCAATCACTCCCTTATCCTACCACCGTTAGAGAGATACGGTCATTCCTTGGGCATGCAGGTTTCTACCGGAGATTCATCAAAGATTTCTCAAAGATTGCATCTCCTTTATGCACTCTTTTGCAAAAGGAGGTGGAATTCATCTTCTCCGAGGAATGCAAAAAGGCCTTCAATACATTGAAGGAGAAACTCGTGACCGCACCTATCATTCAAGCACCCGATTGGTCTCTTCCCTTTGAGATCATGTGTGATGCTAGTGACTACGCGGTCGGGGCCGTTTTGGGCCAAAAGGTTGGAAGGGCTTCTCACGTGATTTACTATGCATCCACCACACTCAATGATGCCCAACGCAACTACGCCACCACCGAGAAAGAAATGTTGGCCGTCGTCTATGCACTTGAAAAATTCAGGTCATACTTACTAGGAACCAAAGTGATCATCTACACCGATCATGCGGCTCTTAGATTTTTGATGACAAAAAGGGAGGCCAAACCAAGGTTGATTCGGTGGATACTACTCTTGAGCGAGTTTGACGTTGAGATCAAAGACAAGAAGGGCATGGAGAACTTGGTGGCCGATCACTTGAGCCGTTTAGTCCTTGATCAAGGGAACAATCATGTTAAGGATGATATCCGGGGGGGAATTTCCCGATGAGACTCTTTTCTCTCTTAAGGAAATTCGCCCTTGGTACGCTCACATTGTTAATTTCCTTGTTCTAAACAGGTTTCCACCAAGCTTCTCTAAAGCTCAAAGAGAGAAGCTCCAACACGATGCAAAACAATACGTGTGGGATGGATGAACCATACTTGTGGAAACATTGCAAAGATCAAGTCATTAGAAGGTGCATTCCCGAGACGGAGATAGCGTCCATTCTGGCCTTTTGTCACTCACATGCATGTGGTGGCCACTTTGGAGGAAAGCGAACGGCCATGAAGGTACTTGAATGTGGTTTTTGGTGTCCAAGCTTGTTTCGAGATGCCCATGTCTTTTGTCAATCTTGTGACAATTGCCAACGCATGGGAAACATCTCTCGAAAACATGAGATGCCGCAAGTTCCTATGCTCTATGTGGAGATATTTGATGTTTGGGGAATAGATTTCATGGGACCTTTTCCTAATTCCCACGGAAATCTATACATTCTCTTGGCGGTGGACTACGTTTCAAAATGGGTGGAAGCAAAAGCCACAAAGACCGATGATGCCAAAGTAGTTGCGGACTTTCTCAAAACCCGCATCTTCTCAAGGTTGGAGCCCCACGCATTTTGATAAGCGATAGGGGCACTCACTTCTACAACAAAACTGTGAGTGCCTTGTTAAAAAAATATGGCGTCACCCACAAGCTCTCCACCGCCTACCACCCACAAACAAACGGCCAAGCCGAGGTCTCGAACAGGGAGTTGAAGTCTATACTCCAAAAGACGGTGAACCCTAACCGTAAAGATTGGAGTCTTCGCATGGATGATGCCTTGTGGGCATATAGAACCGCTTTCAAAACACCAATTGGAATGTCTCCCTATAGACTTGTGTTCGGGAAGGCTTGCCACCTCCCGGTCGAACTCGAACATAAGTTTTATTGGGCGGTAAAAACATTCAATCTTGATATGGAGCAAGCGGGGATGAAAAGAAAGCTACAACTCCAAGAGCTAGAGGAGCTTCGACTTGAATCCTATGAGAATGCCGCCATCTACAAGGAAAAGACGAAGGTATGGCATGATAAAATGATAATAAGGAAGGACTTCCAAGTTGGAGATAAAGTCCTTCTATTCCGATCACGCCTCCGTCTTTTCCCCGGTAAACTGAGATCACGATGGGAAGGACCATTCGAGGTGGTCAAAGTCTACTCACACGGAGCGGTTGAGATCAAAAGCCTTGACACCGATAAAATCTTCAAGGTTAACGGACATCAACTCAAATCATTCCTTGAGGGCTTCCAAAAAGAGAGCGTTGAATGCATGGATCTCTTCGATCCAATCTATGAAGGATGAACATGACTATGGCGTCGTGCCACGACGTTAACTAAGGCGCTTCTTGGGAGGCAACCCAAGTCAAGGTACGCATTTTTTCTTTTCTTTTCAAATTCTTGCTTTTGAATGTCAACTTTGAAAGAATGGGGGAAAATTCTCAAGAAAGCTATGAGGGAAAACCATGTTTTGGAAGCCTGGGAAAACCTCCGATCGGTCTTCATTACTTAACCGATCGGATCCGCGCTAAAAAGAGGTTAAAACTGGACAAAAACACGTCCCAGGGTAGGGTACCCGATCGGGCACAATTCCCAGACCCGATCGGGTACGTATGAAATGACAGGGTCTTGAGCAAACCCGATCGAGTGAGGGAAAAAAAATTTAAGAGGGTACCCGATCAGGTATCCCTAAGACCCGATCGGGTATAATTCCAAAAATTTCAAAATTTTACTTCGAATTAAATTACCCGATCGAGTACCCCCAAACTCGATCGGGTGAGAACCCCTGGAGCGAAATTTCAAAAAACGACGTCATACCCGGTCGGGTATTGGAGTCACCCGATCGGGTGACTTAATCTGCAAAGCCAGAAAAATTTTCGAATTAAATTACCCGGTCGGGTATTCGAGTCACCCGGTCGGGTGAATTAATCAGAAAAGCTAAAAAACCTCTTCGAATTAAATTACCCGATCGGGTATATCGGGCCACCCGATCGGGTACTCGAACTTTTAACTGCGAACAGCCTCATCCTCGGCCATTTCACCTTCCCCAACCTCCAAAAATTCGCACCTCTCTCCCTAAAACCACCATTTTCGAACCTTCAACCTCTCCTAACTCACCCAACACTCAACCAAATCCTCTCATACCACCACCAAAACACTCCTCTCACCATCCTCTCCAACCTCATACCCAAAAATCACCACATCTCCCTCTCTCCCCAAAAATCCAAAACCCTACCTCAAAAATCCCCAAATCCGAATTCAAGCTTTAAATTTGGGCAAAATGGCACCAAAAAGAAGCCAACCGGAGAGCTCCAATGCTAGAGGACCAATTCCGGGGTATGAGACCATCCGCTTTGGGCCGGGAGATCACCGCAAACGATTTTTGGCCATCATCAAAAGGCAAGTAGTTCCTTCTAGATTCCTATGTCATAATGCTCTTACACAACTAGGCTTGTTGGATGGAATGAGGGAATTATTTGATAGGTTGGAGATGAATTTGATTTTTCATATGAAGTATAATTGTGTTGACAAAGTGATTTATGAGGTGATGAGTTCGGCCAAAGTTGTTCTACATGATGACCCGGCGGAGTTCCTCTACGACAAACTCACGTTTCGTTGGTTAAACAACGAATACTCAATAACGAGACGTGAGTTTGCGGAACACTTCGGCATCCCCGCACCCCATGAAAGGGGGATACCGGAGAGCACACTTGACGGGCACACTTTATGGGCCAAAATGACCGGAGAAAGGAAGGTGAACGCGTCTAAATTGTCCATTAGTCACGTTCAACATCCTCTTCTCCGGATGTTCCTAAAGTTCTTGTGCAATTCTTTGCTTGGTCGCCCCAACAATCACCATACTCGGATGGGGGACGTGGCCGTACTCACTCTAGCCCTTTTTCATAGACCCACGGAATATAATCTTTTGACGTGCACTTTGTCGTGAGTGCACTCAAAGTAATTTCAACACTAACACTTATACGTAGTATAGGTGAAGTAGAGTTCGTATCCACAGGGAAAGGAATAATTCTCTTTTTATAGAACTAGTAAATAAAAGGGGGGTTTAGGATTGAATGATTTAATTTAATTAAACAGAAAGATGAACAACTTAAATGTGATTTAATTCAAAGATAAAAAGGACTTGGCATTGCTACTTTCCACTTGTTGATATATTTCAGTCAATCATTGTTATATCTATAACTTATCTCCTCTCGAATACTCAATCGAGGAGTATATCCAATTCATCGAGGAAAGTTATTAACAACGACCGTTCATTAATAACCCTTACTATTAGTCAAGTATAGAACAATGCCATATACCGACTTGATAGTAGCATTTAATCTCTTAACTCCTTGATGAAATCAATTGAGATTGATAACCTCAACACAACGGTTTCGGTTTAACCAACAAAATTAATCCCTCTTAAGTTTATTAACCACGACCGTGCATTAATAAACCGAAGTTACTTACTTGTGAAACCATCAACGATTAACCATCGGTTCGTTGATCGTTTCTAGTAATAATTAATATATGAAACAAAACTAGTTGATCCTTTAAGTAATGTTCAAAATATTAATATGAAATATGAATAGGAATTAATTAATACTCAAGGAAGAATATTAAAGAAAATGAATCCTACTATAGTTAATATCAAGATGTTAACTAATTGTCATCTTAGTAACACTCCCCAATATTAACATAGAGGAAGGTATAGCTATTACTAATACCAATGTCAAGATGTTAACTAATTGTCATCTTAGCAACACTCCCCAACATTGATATAGAAATAGTATTTAAAGGAAGAATTAATATTCAAGGAAAGAAGTTAAGAAAATAACTCACAACTTTAATAATCAACAAGCTTCAAGAGCAACACCAAGAAATGGAAGTTTAGCTCCTCATTTGGAGACTAAACATGCTAAAAAAATATAAAAGAAATACTATTCTAAGTTGAGCTTAAGAGTATGGAAGAAGGAGTGCTTAAAAGTGAAGGAAAATGGGGCTATTTATAGGTGTTTTGAAGGTGCTGCACCGGATACCCGGCCGGGTATTTGAGATACCCGACCGGGTATTTGTCAAAATCAAATATTTTGCCCACGATTTTGTGTTTTCTGCACGTCTTTTTGTCCGGGTCACTTCATACCCGACCGGGTAAAGGCTATACCCGACCGGGTAAGTCACCAAATCACATTTCTTGCATGATTTCTTGTTCCCTTGCACTTTCCTTTGATCTTGTAAGATCCCTTCCATGATCCTTTGTTGATTCTTGATTGTTTCTTGCTCAAGATGATTCTAAATTTACTAAATTACAACAAACTAGAAAAATAAAATGATTGCACCTTAAATGTGCAATTACCACAACAACACACCATAAAAAGTAATTAAAAGTAAAAATATAAACACTCAAAAATCAATGCAATCAACTCCCCCACACTTAGTCTTTTACTTGTCCTCGAGTAAAATCCATAAAGTTCTTCACCATCCAAAGAGTGTCAACGAGATAAAAAGAAAAACAGAAGTGTTTTCTTTTTCAGGTTAAATTCATCCGCACTATAGAAAGTTATTGCTTCTCCCTCCAGCTGCTTGCTATGGTAAAAATGAACTCCTGCAAAACTAATTTCTTCTCTCATTTCTCTCCTTTTGCCTGAGAGCCTTTTCAGGTTTTCATCTTAGCCTCTCATTTTTTTTACTCACTCTTTTTTTTTTGCTAATGTTGCTTAGGTTGCCCGTTTGGGTTTTCAACCTAACTAGCATTTCTTCTATTTTTTATTTAATTTTTTTTTTGTGAAGAAAATAATGCAAGTTACAAGGTAGAAAAAATAATTGTGTACCAATGAGTGACTCCCCCTCACTTAGCTCGGAGCACTGTCCCTAGTGCTCGTTATCGTCATCACTTTTTTTTTGAAGATATAAAGTTGTGGATTGGGAGAGGGGTGGTTGCTTCCAAGAGTTTGTGGATTAGAGGGTATGTGGAGCAAGAGGACAGTGATGAGAACAAGATTATGATTTTTTTTGTGGGGTTTGGTGGAGGATTTAGATAGATTTTGAAGAAAGAGGGATATGGTTAGGAGGTTTGGGGTAATTGAATTGGGTTCGAATTTGGAAAAGACGAATGAGGTGATTTTTTTTAAAGTGCAAAAATAAAATGCAATAAGTAAATGTACCTTGCATGGGTTGCCTCCCAAGAAGCGCTTTATTTAACGTCGTGGCACGACGCTATCATTGTGTTCAGTCATTCAAACTTGGATCGTGATAGTTTATCTTCTTCACACTTTCACTCCTAGGACTTCCATAGGAATGCTTAATTTCTTGACTCTTCACTTTGAAAATCTTTCCAGGATCAAATATCCAGATTTTCATTGATTCATGTGGTGGGAGTGAGGGAAAGAAATTATCGTTAAACATGGTTAACGGAAAATGTTTTGATCCCTCAATTTTGCTGAAGATTTCAAAAAAGTCATTATCCTTGTCAATTTTATGAGTTTCCCTCAAAGTTTTTAGAATTGTTGGGGGTACCTCAAAGGATGACAAGGATAGATATTTGACCTTGAAACTCGGTTCATCCTCTTCTTTGACTAGCTGGAGCTCCGCGTCTCTTTCTTCTTCTACTTCTTCTGGATTTTGGGTCTCCTTTTGCATTTCCTTCTCATTTGTCAATGTGATTGCAAAAGTTTGCTGTTTAGGATCACATTCTATTTGAGAGGGAAGTTTTTCCGAATCCCTTGCTTCAAGCCTACTTACGGCTCCGGCTATTTGAATCATTTGAGTTTCCAAGTTTGAAATGCTAGACTTGGTCTCATTTTGGAATTGCACCATGTTGTTTTGCATGGTGGTCATGTTGGTAGCAATAGCTCGGACCATATCCTCTATAGACATGTTAGAGTTGGAGAACGGATCATACCTCATGTGAGGTGCATCCCTTTCGTAACCAACATCATCAATTTGTTCAAGGTATTCATCTTGGAGCTTTGGGCAGAAATCCGTAAAATGCCTGTGAGACATGCAAATGTTGCATGTCTTGGCATCCTGAGCTTCCGAGTTTAAGATAAATCCCTTTATTAGAGAAGTCAAGAAGGAAATTTGACTCTCTAAGGATGATATGTTGGCATCCATATACTCATAACTCACGTAAGCTCAGAAAATAGAAGAGTAAGATTTTTTTTTAATTTTTTTTTTTTATGAGATAAAATAAAAAGAAAAATAATTGCCTTTCCCCGGCAACGGCGCCAAATTTGACGTGCACTTTGTCGTGAGTGCACTCAAAGTAATTTCAACACTAACACTTATACGTAGTATAGGTGAAGTAGAGTTCGTATCCACAGGGAAAGGAATAATTCTCTTTTTATAGAACTAGTAAATAAAAGGGGGGTTTAGGATTGAATGATTTAATTTAATTAAACAGAAAGATGAACAACTTAAATGTGATTTAATTCAAAGATAAAAAGGACTTGGCATTGCTACTTTCCACTTGTTGATATATTTCAGTCAATCATTGTTATATCTATAACTTATCTCCTCTCGAATACTCAATCGAGGAGTATATCCAATTCATCGAGGAAAGTTATTAACAACGACCGTTCATTAATAACCCTTACTATTAGTCAAGTATAGAACAATGCCATATACCGACTTGATAGTAGCATTTAATCTCTTAACTCCTTGATGAAATCAATTGAGATTGATAACCTCAACACAACGGTTTCGGTTTAACCAACAAAATTAATCCCTCTTAAGTTTATTAACCACGACCGTGCATTAATAAACCGAAGTTACTTACTTGTGAAACCATCAACGATTAACCATCGGTTCGTTGATCGTTTCTAGTAATAATTAATATATGAAACAAAACTAGTTGATCCTTTAAGTAATGTTCAAAATATTAATATGAAATATGAATAGGAATTAATTAATACTCAAGGAAGAATATTAAAGAAAATGAATCCTACTATAGTTAATATCAAGATGTTAACTAATTGTCATCTTAGTAACACTCCCCAATATTAACATAGAGGAAGGTATAGCTATTACTAATACCAATGTCAAGATGTTAACTAATTGTCATCTTAGCAACACTCCCCAACATTGATATAGAAATAGTATTTAAAGGAAGAATTAATATTCAAGGAAAGAAGTTAAGAAAATAACTCACAACTTTAATAATCAACAAGCTTCAAGAGCAACACCAAGAAATGGAAGTTTAGCTCCTCATTTGGAGACTAAACATGCTAAAAAAATATAAAAGAAATACTATTCTAAGTTGAGCTTAAGAGTATGGAAGAAGGAGTGCTTAAAAGTGAAGGAAAATGGGGCTATTTATAGGTGTTTTGAAGGTGCTGCACCGGATACCCGGCCGGGTATTTGAGATACCCGACCGGGTATTTGTCAAAATCAAATATTTTGCCCACGATTTTGTGTTTTCTGCACGTCTTTTTGTCCGGGTCACTTCATACCCGACCGGGTAAAGGCTATACCCGACCGGGTAAGTCACCAAATCACATTTCTTGCATGATTTCTTGTTCCCTTGCACTTTCCTTTGATCTTGTAAGATCCCTTCCATGATCCTTTGTTGATTCTTGATTGTTTCTTGCTCAAGATGATTCTAAATTTACTAAATTACAACAAACTAGAAAAATAAAATGATTGCACCTTAAATGTGCAATTACCACAACAACACACCATAAAAAGTAATTAAAAGTAAAAATATAAACACTCAAAAATCAATGCAATCATCTTTGCAATTTAATGTGGGATCACTTGGAGGAAGCATGTAAGAAGACCGGGAACATTGTGGTTGGGGGGGTTGTGATGCACTTAGTGAGCAAATTCGGCTATACGGACAATGCTCCAATTCACCCCGATTGCTTAATGCACATTGGTTGGTTATCCAATGCGGGTTTGATCTCTTTGGGCAACAAAGACCACAATGGAAACCAACGCTATAGGTGGCACATGAAGTACCCCGAACCCACCAAATATTTCCCCCTCCCTTGTGATGAATTACCTAAGCTTAGGTATAGGATGGCCACCTTTGAGATCCCCCATTACCTCCTTCCAAACAACATTCCACCCCACCTCCAAGATCAAGCCAACCCACCCGAAGACCAACCCGAGCATCATCCCGATCAAACCGACAATCAAGGACATGAAGATGTCCACAATGCTCTTCCCGACCCTCCTCAAAACCCGCCACCCCAAGACTTTTTCCAACAACTCTTGGCGGGTCAACAATCCCTCGTTGCCGGTTTCCAAACCATGAGCCTCGATTACACAAAGATGGGTAGGCAATTTACCCAACTTCAAGAAGAGCTAGGCCAATACCGGGCGGAGCAACAAGCAAGGGACCGCCAATTTGATGCTTTCCGGACCGAACAACAATCGGCATTCCAAAGGATGGAGGAGCAAAGGGCGGCCGACATGCAACGGTATGAAGAGGACTACCGGAGGATGTATGGGCCTACCTACTCATACATGTCCAACATTGGCGGATTTGCATCTATGTCCTCACCACCACCGGCACCTTCTTGGTATAACCCCTCCGATTGGGGTAATTTTGGCGGCTCTACTTCCGGCGGTGGTGGCTATGATGGCGGGGACACTACCATGGGAGAGGGAGGCGGTGATGACATGCACGGCGGCGGCTTTGGAGGAGGCTATTATGGCGGAGACGGTGGGCACTAGGGATAGTGCCATGTTTCAAGTGTGGGGGAGGAAGATCATCTCTTGGTATGTACACTCCTTTGTTTTTTTACCTTGTACTAAGCATTATTTTTCTTGTTTTAGTTATACACAAAAAAAAAACGAAAAAGAAAAAAGAAAAAAAAAAGAAAGAAATAAAATGCTAGTTAGGTTGAAAACCCAAAAGGGCAATCTAAGCAACAAGGGCTTACAAAAAATGATGAGTGAGTGGTAAGAAAAGAAAAAAAGAAAAGAGATGCTAGGATGAAAACCTGAAAAGGCTCCTAGGCAAAATGAGAGATATGAGAGAAACATTTGTGTTTTGCAGGGCACTATCTCTTGGGGAGGAAGAAGAAGAGAAGAAGAAGAGAAGAAGAAGAGAAAAGAAAAGTAAGGAGCATAGAAGACCATTAAACCCAAGGAAAAATTTGTTTTGTAACCTCATTTACAATACTTGGTGGTTTTAGTTCCTTATTTCTTCTTATCTATGGACTCATGGTCTTTTGATGGACATTGCGTAAACATTTGGTTTTACTCGAGGTCGAGTAAAGAAACTAAGTGTGGGGGAGTTGACATTCATGTAATTTCCATATTTAAATTTGTGTTTTTAATTAGTTTCGAGTGATTGTTACTTTGGAAATTACACACTTTTGGTGTAAATAGTTTAGTTTGTAAAATATTTGTAATATGTTTAGATTAGGTTTATTCTGAGCTCAAACAGGTCCAAGTACACTTTGGAAACCATTGGTGAACATCACAAGTGCAAGGAAGGTGCAAAAATACAAGAAAAAAAGTAAATCTCGTTTTTGGTCTGTACCCGGTCGGGTATGACCTATACCCGGTCGGGTACCCTTCTGAAAAATCGAATCAAATCAAATCCGGGAACAAGGCATCATGCGGGAGGATTTTAACACGTTCGGGTGTCCATACCCGATCGGGTGACCGACAGACCCGATCGGGTATGACCCCTTTTCCAGCTTCGAAGAAGCCACCTTTTATACCCGATCGAGTGAGCTGAAAGCCCGATCGGGTACACGACCCTATAGGCCTAAAAAGCTTATAAATACACCCCATTTCCTCCACAGTAAATCACCAATTCACATATACTTCTTAGCTCAGTTTAGACAAGTTCTTTCTTTATATTTTTCATCATGTTTAGTCTCCAAATGAGGAGCTAAACTCTTCCATCTTGGTTTTGCTACTTTGAAGCTTAATGAATTGTAAGTTGTGAGTTACTTTCTTTAATCTTCTTCCTTGAATGTTAATTAATTCACATTCCTATTACATATTAATATTTTGAGCAATACTTAAAGGATCAACTAGTTTTGTTTCATATATTAATTAATACTAGAATCGGTCGATTAATATGCTTGTTATTAACTCGGTCCTTTCACGGTAGTAAACTTGGGTTGTTAATGCATGCGTCTCATGATTAATAAGCCAAGGGGAATTAATTATATTGATCAAACCAATAAACCGCTTGTGTTGAGGTTATCAATCTCAAGTGTTTTCATCTTGATTTTATTGCTACTATCGAGTAAATATACGGCGCGTGTTCTATATTAACTCGGTAGTAAGTTTTATTAATGAACGCGTCTCGTTATTAATAACTACCCTCGATGAATTGGATATACTCCTCGATTGAGTATTCGAGAGGAAGATAGTTAACGATATAACCGGGATCGACGAACATTTCATTAAGTGAATAAAAGCAAAGCCAAGTCTTCTTCTCATTAATTAAACTACATAACTCGTTCATCTTCGTGTTTAAATATAATTAAAAGTTCATCAACCAAACATAAACCCCCCCTTGTTGTTGCTTATTTATTTCTTTCAGAAGAAAAGTATTCCTTTCCCTGCGGATACGAACCTTACTACACTATACTACGTATTAGTGTCGTATTGTATTATTACTTTGAGTGCACCTCACGACAAGTGCACGTCAGCAGTCCTGAACAAATGATGAGCTGACCATTCTTTTGAGACAAACATTTCTTCTAATGACTCTTACGGCATACATACTTTGCAACGTAAGATATGACGTAGCAAATCTTGTGGCAACGGGGCAGATAAGATATCTTTTAGTAAATTGGCGCATCAATGCAAGTGACCATCCATGATAAAGTGACTCACCTATAACAAAAAATGATATCTAATAAATTAATAAATGAAAGATGTATAAATACATATTAAAACTAATAATTGAATTAATTACGAATTAAGCTAAGCACTTGTAATTCACTAGTTTCGAATTAAAATATTTGAACTAAATGAACTAAATGCAGCTTTGAAGTTCGGACTAATTGCACTAAATTGAACTAAGTGCAGAAATTGAAACTAGCGAAACACTAATTTACTAGTTTCGAATTAAAATATTTGAACAAAATGAATTAAGTGCAGTTTTGAATTAATTGAACTAACTGCAGCTTTGAATTTTACAGAAAGTTTACCTTCTTCGGTGCACTTTTGAACTAAATTAACTAAGTGCAGTTTTGAACTAATTGCACTAAATTGAACTAAGTTGAGAAATTTTACAAAAATTAATATTGCAGAAAGTTTATATAAATAAATTATACAATTACTATTTTAGAATTTAAAAATAACTTTAAAGTTGTGGCAATTTGGTTTTATGTTGAGGAAGCTCTGCAATTTGCTCTAGTATCAAGTCAATGCAATGAGTGGCACAAGGTGTCCGCCAAAGATGAGGTCGCTTGGCCATTGGCAATTTTCGAGCAACCTTGTAGTTTGACGCATTGTCAGTAACCACTTGAGTAACAATATTCTCACCTACCTCCTCCACAACACTATCAAGAAGCTTACATAACATTTGCGCGTCTTTAACTTGATGATCAGACGCATCAACTGATTTTAAGAACACTGTCCCATATGGATTATTAACAAGAAAATTTATCAACTGTCTTCCACGCATATCTTTCCACCCGTTAGATAATATGGAAACCCAACAAAAGTGAAAAACATTCCACCAAATTAATTCAAACATATACGGAGCATTTAAAGAGAAAGACTCCGGTTTGAGTCCACATCACCTTCACCTCATTTACTAGTTTCTGCGTTGTTTTCACTTCTTCATCCAGAATCCAATGACTAAACTCATATGGTGAAGGAGGTTTGAAACCCCGTCCATAATTACCAATTGAGCGACACATGTTGATAAAAGAAGGAGAGTTGGCTACATTAAAAGGAATCCCATTCTCAAAGAAAAACCTACCAACGTCCAAGCAAGTATGTTTTCTTCGTTCTTTATCACCAACTGGAGTACAATCTTTATTCTCGTTGTCAACGTCAACGACAAATCTATCCATAGGGCCTCAAACGCCTCTTTGAGAATTATTAACCCCACTCGAACCTTCGGCAGATGGATTCGAACTTTGATAGTAAGAGGAACTCTCAATAAGCTCCTCTCGTTTTCTTTTGTACACAGTTTTTGTGTTCTCACTCAACTTGAGTAGATTTAACATCTCATTTTTAATTCGATCAGAAACGGACGGACAAGGTTTAACGTTTCTCCTTGTGCCAGCAAGGTGATTTTTTAGTCTACTAACTCCTCCAGTAGTTTCTTGGCCACAATACCTGCATTTGACGTACTTGTACGTTTTCCCCTCTAACCATGGCCTTTTTATTACATCCCCATGTTCCCACATTGGGTCTCTTCCCGTAGACATGATAATAACAACGTGTATAACTAACAAACAATATAATAAAATAATATATTAATAATATTTTGCATCCATTTATCCGCTATGTATTATACGTTCCAAAAAAATTCATTAAGGTGTCAAAAAAATTCATTATGTATTGTATGTTCCACTTATGTATTAAGATAACAAAAAAGAATCAATATTATTCCTAATTAAAATAACAAAGAAGATTCAATAATAATTATAATATTACTCCACGTAATAGATGTTCATAACAAAGAAGAAATAGTATTACTCATAATAATATAAAAATTCCACTACGTATGATATGTTCCATATTAAAACAACAAAGGTGATTCCACTGACTACAAAGAAATTAATAAAATATTACTACACTACTGCACTAAATTATCCCTTTGTGCTTTTTCCTGCCCATCCATCCAGCACATATCTATCAATATTATCCCTAGTGCTCTTTCTTGCCCATCCGGCACATCATATCTAACAATAAATATACTCGTATAAAATATTAAACCCATACCTGGCTACCTGCCGATAAGGATGAAAGCAGAGAAAAAGAGTTGCAGAAGGTTTCTTCTGTGCGCAGGCCGCCACGGAGAAGAAATAGGGGAAGTAGGAAATACGAACTACGTATGTTGCGGACTCCTAGGCAAACTTATATACTAATCGGTCTACACCTCTGTTTTTTTTTTTTTAATTTGGGCCGCAGCCTGCAGCAGAGGGCCCTATTTTCTTATTGCGCCTCAACATCCGTTTTAAGGCTTACGCAATAAGCGTACGCCTTTTCCAAAAAGGCGCAGAGTTTTATATTGCCTATTTCAGTTTCAGCCTTGTATCCCTACCGTGTCTAAAAATCACAAGGCGTGCCTCATTGCTCAAAGGCGGAACACAATTTTGAACATTGGCTTCGACAAATTGGGTGAAGGGAGCAATCACCTTGGGTGAAGTTGTTGAGGACGTTTACGTGAAGGGAGCAATCCTCTTGGGCGAAGTCGGCTCAGGGTAATTCGCCTGTCTGGGCAGACCTTTGGCGAGGAGATGGAGGCGAACTATGAGCTAAAAGAGGTGGAGAAATTGGCCCAAGCGTATGACTATGTGGAGATGGACGAAGAAGATGAAACTATATTGGTGGAAGCCACGACTTCGGGTGCGGCAGATGGGAGGCTAGCGTTTGTCGGTACCATCACATTGGAAAAGTTGGGTATGGCTGGCGAAAAAACATTGTTCCCAACAAGTAGTAGGTTGATGACGGGCGACTGGATTGGTGAAGCGCAGAGTTCGGCCGATGATGAGGTATCAATCACAGCGGTCCTGATTGTCCGACCTCCTCCTGAACCACATCCATGGAATGAACGACTTGGAGATTTGGTTGTTTGTGGATGACCTCAACTAGAAGGGATCAAGAATAATGGAGCTTGGCAAGTAGCGACATGCTCGTTTAGTTTGCATTTTAATAGTTTTTCTTCCAAGTTGTCTTTTATGTTGGATTCTTTGTGGTTTCTGTGTGTTACGCGTTTGTGGCAGATAATTTTTTATGCTGAGAAGTAAGAAGGCTTCAAAAGCCGAGTCAATCTTCAAATCTCTCGCAAGATTAGCGACTCGATCTGCTCCAATTAGGATGATCGTTTCTAATCAGAGGGTGAGGGGACCTTCGAGTTAAGGTGAGACTGGTAGCAGGATAATGTTTAGTATTAAAAAGTTTGTAATGTCGTTGGTTTCTTGGGGTTTAATATAGACAAGTTCCTTTCAAAAACAAACTCTCTGTGGAATAAGGCATAAGTTATATAAAATTTATTGGTGAATGTGTACCTTTTTTGGACTCTGTCTTCACAAAATTTGATAAATTTCAATCTTATTGTAAAATAATTTTTATTTTGTTTATCATTTTTAGACTTCAATGCGTTAATGCTTTTTAAGAAATTTCACTGTATCAGATTAAAAAAGTTCGTGGATTTCAAAATAGGACTCTCATACTTATATTTTCTAAATAGGAGTGTGATTATTGCCATATTTTTAGGAAATTCTAGAATATTAAAGATGATTTCACATTATTCCACAAGCTTTTAGAGAGTTCTAGACTTCTCTAGGCCCACATGCCTGATGCCTTTGCCTTGTAAGACCTTATTTATCCTTATTTAAATGGAGCATTTGTGCAATGAATACACACACCTTCCTATTTCACACACATTATTTCATCTATTCGTAGTAATAACTGTTCGCCTAAGTACCACACATATTATTTCATGTTTGACGCAAATTGTGTCTGATAGATTATTTATCTAGAGACAAGGGAGAGCTAGAGAGATAAAGTGATATGTATAAAATGAATTTCCAACCTTCCAATCCTTTACATGGCTCCCATAGGGAGTATTTATAGGATAAAAGAGGGCTGAGCTTCCAGGCTTGGGTTTGGTTGGCTCAATTACAATAAAAGGCCAACAAATGGCTTATAAATGGTATTTAATATATTCTAATGGATATACATGAATAAAATATAGTGTACAATGAGATAAATGCTATCTACTGAGCGTATGTGGGCCGCTGTCCGGGCCCAATAGTCGTGAGACCCGGGGGTCCGAGTTTATATACTCTATCAGTGTCTAATAATTTATATAACTGACTTTCCGATATGAAATTTAAGCTGAAATTTTGTAGACACAATCTACATACACTTTATGAAGAACATACTAATAAAGATTATCAAAAGTTTTTCTGGGAACCTTCCCAAGCGGCAGTGATTGAACATGATCATTACTCTATTACACACACTCACACACCAAGCCAAGTGGTGAGAGTATATAATATTTTTTTTTACTGGAAATCATCCCAAGTGGCGATAGTATATACTAGTAATATATAGAGCCCGTTTGGTAACAACATTGAAATCGGCTGAATCGACTAATTATGCTGAAATTTATAAAGTTCTGGCTGTAGCGACTGTATTGGCTGATACAACTGATTTATGAAGGGAAAAAATTAGTCTCACCGTCCCATTGGACTTTGCCAACTTTCCCTTTTTGTTTGTCCCAAAAAACTTTGCCACTTTTCTATTAAAGCAACTAATTGGTGGTTCTGCACATTTCTCTCTCCACTGCACAAATTTCAACCACACAGTTTTTACTATTCTTATTTCTCACCTACTTTGCACTTGGCAAAGTCCACCAAGACGGAGGGAATATAATATATTTCATTAATAAAATAAAGAAAAAAATATATGAAAAATAGCTAAAATGATCATCTACAGTAACTTCAGCCAATACAACCAAAAAAGTAACTTCAACCTTTCTTTTTCTTATTATAACACAATTCAGTGTGTGAAATTAAAAGTTACGTGTTTGGTTAAAAAAGTTGGCTGATAAGCTGAAAAACAGAGCCACCAAACGGGCTATTAATTTATGCTTGCATTTTATGTATCAATTTCACTATTTTTTTCCTACCCCTCTTCTTTATAATATACTCCCTCCGTTCTTTATTGTCTATCCTCTTAGACTTTGGCACGGATTTTAAGAGGAAAATAATAAAAGTAGTGTAAAAGGTGTAGTGAGTTGTAGGTAAATGAAAACGTATGAAAGATAAAGAGTTAACAGTAATAAAAGTAGGGGTATACAAGTATTTTGATAGAAGAAGCTTATCAGAAAGGAAAAGAGGGACATATAATATAAACGTCTAAAAAAAATGAGACAATTAATAAAGAACGGAGGGAGTCTTCCAAAAAAAAATAAAGAATGGAGGGAGTATATATAAATCAGGCCCAGTGGACCACCCAAAAGAAAATACAAAAAAACTGTAATATACACCATGGCCATAGCCTAGTGCGTCTGAAATCCATCTCCCAAGTGACGAACTGGCCAAGCCCAAAAGTGCAACGGCCCAGAAATCAAAATCCCAAATTTTTACTCCACATACCACAGCAAGGGCGTAGGGCGCAAGAGCAGTCGCAACTATTATCGCTAATCCGTCTAATCGGAAATATCCCAACTCTTCATCAGTCGTCAGTCGGTGGTCCGGTGAGGCGGTGACTCCGGTCTGACGTCGGACGGTAGGCACACCGTGCACGGCTTAGCCTAAGGCAGTAGCCGCTTGCCCGCTTTTCACTTGTCTCTCGTCCCAGGCCATTTCTGCTCCTCGTTAAATCGCAGGTATATTTGTTAAATTGTTTAGTTTTATTGTATTTCTGTGTTCAATTTAGCTGATTAGAGACTAAAATACAGAATTTACAGCCTTATTTGATTATTTCCAAAATTCCATATTAATAACCTTCAGGGAGGGCTTGCTACTTTAGTAAGTTTGTTTAGCCGTTCTATCTGTTCAGTCTTCAGACTAAATTATATTCAATTTGATTTATTTGACTATTTGTGATTCGAAGATTCTAGTGTGTTATTTGTGAGCATCATTTATATTAGTATGAATTTGTTTGCGATGGGTTATTATTTGTTATATTAGAGTCTCCAGACTAAATTATATCTTGAAACCGGGTCAGTCATGAGTGGCTCAATGATAGACTTATTGCTTCTGTAGAAAAATCTATCTTCTTGAAAATTGACAATGATGTCATTATCAAACGATATCAATCTATAAAAATCCGTAGAGAGCAGGCGTAAAATTATGGTCTTTTTGTATTTGACTTTGACAAAAACTCTTATTCCTATAATATTTAGGGAAAATTCCCGGAGTAGAAAAGTTTGAAAATTCTTAAATAGGACTGCCAGGTTTTTATTCCCCAAAATAGGAGTAATTACCGCCAAGTATGAAAAATACTGTCATGTTTAAAGTCTGATACTGCCAAAACATGATAGTAATTAGTCATATTTTGGGAATAAAAACACGATAGTCCTATTTTGGAATATACAAACGCATTTAGTCCCATTTAGGGTAATGAGTTGTGCTAGGTGTACACATTTTGGTGTACAGCTTTCGTAGACGCGTAGACTCGTCTGTCTCACGCACAAACAATTGTCTGTCCAATTGTCTTTGGACAGACAATTGTTTGTGCTTGAGATAGACGAGTGTACGAAAGGTGTGCACAAAAATGTGTACACAAAGCAATTTTCTTAGGGCAATTTCCCTAATATTTATTATTGTTTTTGAAGTTTTTGTTACAATAGATGTTATTTTATACTTGAAAATAAAGTTTGTCTAATACACATTGTTATATTACATTTTGAACTTTTTTTTAAATATATGGTGTTTAACTTAATTTGGCGCCCTGGATGCCGAAGCTAGATCTGCCCTGGAAATACATATATACATGCTGCATGGACTCCCTACTAACTTGTGTTAGTGTAATAATGTGTTTTGTTGTTTACCACATTGTTTGATTTTGGTGGGTTTTACTTGTCTCAGAGAAAAATGAGTTGCTCTAGCAGGAGTTACAGAACTTTGTATGTTAGTTTAATAATGTGTTTTATTGTTTACCACATTGTTTGATTTTGTTGGATTTTACTTGTCTCAGAGAAAAATGAGTCACTCTAGCAGGAGTTACAGAACTTTGTATGTTGGCAATCTTCCTGGTGATATTCGCGAGCGTGAAGTCGAGGATTTGTTTTACAAGGTATTCTTGAAAACAGTTCATGATGTCATGTGATTCCATCTTATCATGCGCCGTATGTTATCATAGTTATATTAGTTGATCACCAAATGTAATAGGCTAATAGCAGTTACTTTTCGTGTTTAGAATCACATGCAGCATTTCAAACATATTTGACCACTTAGCTTGCATGCATGTATTGTCACAATGTTTACACCTGATACCTACCACAATCTTTCTTTTCTATTTTCTCTTATATGGTCTCCCTTTCTATTTTCTTTTATTTGGTCTCTTATATGTTGTGTTTGATGTAAATGCAGTATGGACCGATTGCGCACATTGATATGAAAATTCCTCCCAGACCTCCTGGTTATGCTTTTGTCGAGGTGACGCCAAACTCTTTGTCTTTCCGTGTTCTATTCTGATCTTAAACCTATCGTAACTATTTTCCACACTGTTACATAAACTACAGTTCAAGGATGCTCAAGATGCTGAAGATGCTATTCGTGGCCGCGATGGCTATGATTTTGATGGACACCGATTGCGGGTTAATCAAGCTTTATGATCAATTATGTTTTTATGAATTGAATTCCCTTCTGTGTTTTTATGTTGTTGCACTGTTTCTTATATGCTCAGGTTGAGCTGGCTCATGGTGGCCGTGGCCAGTCATCTACAAATGATCGCCACAGTAACTATAAAAGTGGCCGTGGTCCACAGGGGGGAGTGTCAAGGCGTTCTGATTATCGAGGTGATATTTTTTAAAAAACCTTTTACTCAGATTTTTATTCATTTGTTATTTTACTGATCTGCTTGCATCTCACTTTTGCTTCTTGCTCAGTAATGATTACTGGATTGCCCAAATCTGCTTCATGGCAAGATCTTAAGGTTAATGGTCATTGCTCAATGCTGATGCTGTAAATGCACATGAAGTGACTATACATATTCCCTCATAATAGTATTGATATCCTTTTCAATGAACCCACTTTTGTATGCCTGTCTTATAGGATCACATGCGTCGAGCTGGGGATGTTTGTTTCTCTCAAGTATTTCGTGAGGGAAGTGGTAAATGACTGGAAAAGTTGCACCTGCAGTTGTGTATTTGTTAAGTTTTACCTCTTATTTTTTATGCACCAACGGATCTTTAATGGTCAATGTGGTTTTAACTTTTAAGGAATGTCTGGAGTTGTAGATTACACTAATTATGATGATATGAAGCATGCTGTAAGTTATTTATTCATCTTCATATACCAGCTCTGTTTTTCATTTTATCTGGGAACTCTATTTCCCGGATTTGATGCATAATGTGTTGAATTAATATCTTTTTCTTCATTTTTTGTTTATAGATAAAAAAACTTGATGCGTCTGAGTTTAGAAATGCATACTCGAGTGCAGTAATATGCGTATGGCTACATCCCATCTTTTCTACTTCACGTTTAATCTATACACCATGAGTATTCTTTTTTTTGTAACCATACATATTATCCACATGTAGGTTAAGGAATATGAATCAGGACGTTCGAGAAGCCTAAGCCGAAGCCGCAGCCCTTCTTATTCAAGAGGAAAGAGTGGCGGCCACAGCCGCAATCGACGCCGAAGTGACAGTCGTAGCAGGAGCAGAAGGTTTTTATATACTTAAATTTGGAATTTAGGGCCTTTTCTTATACTAGTAATAATGTACATTTGATTTCTAGTTTTAAATTGGCTATTTATCTATAAGGAGTACTCATCATTGTTGCAGCAATTCTCCTAAAGCCAAGCCTTCTCGACATTCAAGTTCTCGTTCAAAGTCTCCATCCCGGTCCCGCTCTAGATCAAAAGGCCGCTCTATGTCTAGGTATCTGGTCTCTATATATTCTTCTTTTTTCTTATGAAAGCATCTGCAATTTCCTTGATTGTGTGTGTGCGGTTTTAGTATTTACTATAATACTATCCTCATATGCATTGGATTTTTGATTTTTCGCGGCCTTTCTTTACTTTTAATTATCAAGTCCGCCTGACTGAACAATTTCTAGCTTATCTTAACTTTTTTCTTTTATTAAGTGTGTTGATTTTCTATCTCTTTTTAAATGGTTTTATACAGTCTTTTGGTGAGTGAGAGGTTTCTAGATCAAAGTCCTCATCAGTGATAAGTTCTTAACGAACAATGACAAATTTTGACTTTGTTTTCACGTTTTGTTCCTGACCAAGAATGAATATCGGGTTTAAAAACTCTTGAACAAATTTACAAGTTTATGAAATAATATTCCTTTTACTCATTCTCGTTAATTTTACTTTTTCTTGCAAGTGGCTTATTTTTAATATAAGAAACATGCTATAAATTCTCTGCTGCATGTTCGTAATATGTCAATTACTGTGTTTCATGTATGTATTGCTATCTGTTGTTTATGACGTGTTCTTAATGTTTTCTTGAGCATCATAAGCCTTTTAACTTTGCACATGACCTTATTTTTGCAATTTATACCATAAATAGAAGGTAACCGACATACACGTGATAATGATGCACCAAAAGTGTTTTAAATATCGATTTCGATATTTTTCTTCTTTACTTTGCCACTCCTATTAATCTAATTGTGTTCTTATGTCTTCTATTATTGTTTTCCTTTATTGTCCACACATACAATTTTGGTCCACACTATGCACACTACCTTTCACATTTGGATGCTTTCATTTTCTAATTCCAAAATTCTAATAATTTCTTGAGAATTTTCAAAAGAGCAAAGGTTTATCTTAGCCTTGGGTCTTCATGGAAACAGTCTCTCGACTCCTTGAAGTAGAGATAAGGTCTTCATAATTTTCACCCTTCCCAGCCCTTCTTTCAAGTTGCACTTATAGTTTTGTTTGGTTTGATAACTCTGAACTTGTGGTGATAACTAAGGGATTGGATCTCTTCCTTTTTTGGTACTTCTTGAGAGACAAACCTTAGAGTGGGTTGGGGTGGAAAATACAAATAAAAGGAACTAGATCCGAAAGGGTAAGGCCCCGTTTGGGTAGTTGCTATGTCCCAGTTTTTGTTTTTATGATTCTAAGTTACACGATATAACTTGTAATAGACCCAAACAACTTATGTTGATTAAAAAATGCCAACAAAAACCGGAAACCCATCTTTTCTGGTCCGAAATCTGTGTTCAGGAAAAAAACTGAACATTAGATCGGTTTTTTATTTTTGTTTTTGAAGTGTTGTTTCTGGTTCCATATAAACCTTATCTGTTGAGAAATTCATCATTGCATTCTTTTCTTTTATATATATATGAAGTCACTATTTTTTAGATCGGACTATCTGCAGCAATTTGTGGACTGCGTATTAGGAACTTGAATGGATATGGCTCAAATGCCTAGGAACTTGAATGGATATGGCTCAAATGCCTAGGAACTTGAATGGATATGGGTCAATTGCCTAGGAACTTGAATGTATATTGCCTACAACACTTTTGGTTGTTGAGGTATGATGTTCTCTGAATGGCAGCTTTGGAATATTTAATGTGTCTGTTCTAATGAGCATCACCAAATGTCCATGGCTGCTAGATTATGTACACAGAAGACAAGGATTTTGATGGTGAAGCTGGATTTTAATCTGCTAACTGAAATTGGGAATATCTGTTTGCAGTGGAATATTTACTTCAGATTCTAAGCTGCTAAGTTAACAAGGAACACATATCTGATAGCAGTTGCATTCTTTTTTATTTTCCTTTGCACCAATATTTTTAGAGCATCACTAGTGTGTGCTTAGACCTTTAAATACCTTACTTATATAGGTCTATTAGATACCAGATACTTGAACAGCTAAATACTTTGGTGCTGGGATGAAGACGTCCTTATAAAGACCATTTGGGGACTTAAATTCAGTTCTTTCTGTCAATCTTGCAGATCTCTATCAAGATCCAGGTCTCCATTGCCATCTGTAAGTTAAATGTTTTAATTAATGCTTGAATCAGTACCCTCATAAAACTGCTAAATAATTTATGTTTAATTGTGTTATATTCATTCATCTTGAACTTTCACTTTAAACTGTTCGATATTCTTATCCAATTGACCCTAGTCAAAGAAAGATGTCAAAGAAAGCCCAAAGAAGCACAGTCCCACTAGGAGCCCTATCCGGAGCCGCAGCCGGAGTTCATCCAGGTCCTTTTTGTGCACCAGAAGCTCAAACAATTTAGTTTATATTTTCTCTGATGTTTGATGCATTCTGAGTGTAAATGTGTGTTTTGACAGGTAAAAAAGGGCGATGCACCTGATGTGAATGTGAGGCTCCCCTGTACTATTGGACTTGTGTTTCACTGAACTAGAACAATGAGATCCCTATTATCTTTTTTGCCCAATGTTTTAGCTTCTTGAACAATTCTATGGCGTTGGGCCTGATTGCGCACGTGTGTATTTTTGTTAAGAATTGCGAACCATCTTATTTGATTACTCTCAAATGCTTTCTTGATGCATGATGTGCCTTGATTGTTTTTAAAGTGAGTTTTTTTTATAAATTATCTGGGGGAGCTTTTCACGGCCCCTTCATTTCCCTATTTAAAACTTAAAAGTACGTTATTCACTTATTCGTTTAACAAATACTACCTACTTATCAATTATTGTTGGTTTTGCTTTTATTTTAACAAATAATACGTAATGATTAACTTATAATTTAACATATAATTTCGTAAATACGTGCAAGCAGATTATGTTCTACAACTTTCATGAAGCGCTTATGCAATTAGATCGAGTAAAAGGTCAATTTGATACTCGAAGTTGCATAAAAAAGGTCAAATAAGTCCTTATATAGGAGACTTTGTCTGACTGTTGTCATTTGGGGCGGTTCTTGCTTGAATTTTTTGACGAATTTTTTTGAGCATCTTATTCATTAAGTCTGGTTTACTCATATCAAATTTCAGCTAAAACTTCAAGTAGGAAGACATTCAAATGAATTCTTGAAGATAACTGTGCAGTTAAAAGCATATTCATTTGAATGTCTTCCGGATTGAAGTTTTAGTTGAAATTTGGTATGAGTAAACTTAGGGATGGACTCGGGCCGGGCAAACCGGCCCGGAACCGGACCGGCCCGCTACTGTGCGGGCCCGGACCGGCCCGGTAAACCGGTTCGGTTCCGGTTCAGGCCTCCCGGCCCGGTGGTATACCGGTCCGGGCCCGGGCCTCCAGTTTAGTGAACCGGCCCGGCCGGTTCGGGCCCGGTTCGGGCCGGAATTTAATTTTTTTTTTTTTGAATTTTTTTTAAGTTTTGGGTTGGATTAGGTATTTTGGACCATTTGAGGTGGTTTGGGGTGGTTTGGGGTGGAGGGGGAGGGGTAGGGGGTTAAATAAGAGAAGAAGAAGAAAAAAAAAAAACATTCCGGGTGGCCCGGCCCGGTTCTGGCCCGGAACCGGAACCGGAACCGGAACCGCCCACCACCGGTTCGGGCTCGGGCCTCCTTTTTCTGAACCGAGGCCCGGCCGGGCCCAGGCCCGAACCGGGCCCGAACCGGAACCGGTCCACCCCTAAGTAAACTAGACTTAATGAACAAGATGCTCAAAAAGTTTCATCAAAAAATTTCATTGGGAACCGTCCCAAATGGCAACGGCAGGACAGTAAGGACTTATGGGTACAAAACTGACCTTTTACTCCAATTAGATTTATGAATAGATTCAAATGTTGAAGGTATTGTGTTTATATGATTATGGTAGCAAAGTTCTAATTTACATGAAAATACGTTTTTTGGAAGGATGTTTAAATTGATACAATAACATATTAACATTCAGATATGGGTCAAAGTGTAAAACGACCAAAGGAGCACAAACAATTGTCAGCCTTAACCAGATTTGTAGTTAATCATTTTTAATGAAGCAGCATAACTCGCTGGACTATCAAAGCAGACTTCCCATCATCTAATTCTAATGCAAAAATCTTATATCAATGGAAATAACCAATAGAAATGTTAACAGTCTAATCATGAAAGGTAAACAACCAAAAAACAGTAAATTATAAATCTTGCTCCGTTTTCAAGAGCACTGCTGCTATCGCGCCCAACCCACGCGCCATCCTGGTGGGTTTGGTGATTGGGACCTGACGCCTCTCCGTTCTTTGGCTTGTCAAGAGCCATGCTATCACCAACTGAACCCTCCTATTCCCGTTCCTCCTAGAGCCTCACGCGCTTCTGATCTCCCGGCATTTCCTCAGTGCTCACCGAGTCACCTTGCTTTGTCGTGCTATTGCCCATTTGCCCGTGCTCGTCGTGGCCTTTCTCCGTCCTTGTCCTCTTGCTCCAACTCCACCCTGAAGATCACTCTTCTGCTGCATCCCCATTCATGTGCTTAAGGTTCTTCGACTGTCCACTTGTTTTCCCCTATAGGACTAGTCTCCCCCCTATCAGCTCTAAGGTCCACCCCATAAGATTTTTGCAACATCATATTATCCCCCTCATATGTCAATGAATAAAACTTATCAGAATGAACTCCACAAATAAAACAAAAGTTAGGGATGTTTTCATACTTGAAGTATACCCAATGGCCAATCCCCCCTTTCCTAAGGGTTGTTCCTTTTTTTTTTCTCTAGAGGTTTTCCAACATCCATACAAACTCTAATACACATATAAGCCTCCCACTTTTCGTCAAATTGACTCTCATCAAAGCTAATAAATTTTTCAATATAATTACCAATTCTCCTATTATACAACCATATGTGACATTACGGACCTGAATTCAGAATTCAACGTCATTGAGGCTAACCTTGAGAGGAATATCCTCTGGCCTAACTTCCTTAAGAACCAACAATTTTTTGAAACAACCACAGACCACTTTCTAGAACACGTATCATATCCACCATATGATAAAAAAGTGAAAAAATACGTAATTTATATTTATAATTTGATTTTAAAAAAAATGTATCAAAATTCAAAAGTTATTATTATCTTTCGTATGACACCAATATTACATGGAGTACATAACAATAGAAAGTAAATCTAAATATATCGTTGATGGAGTCATTAAATTTATTTCTGAAAGTGTCAATATAAAACGCTTGTGATCCTCTTAATTTTAGAACTTGGATCCACTTAAGAATTGTTTTTAGCATAAAACCTCCATCAACAGTATATTTAGATTTATTTTTATTTTTATATATGCAATGTCAGTATTATAGGAAAGATAATAATAATTTTTGGATTTTGATACATTTTTTGTAAAATCCGTATTATAAATAAAATAATTTATAGCAATTTTTAAAAATTGATTTTTATTGTCCTTTGTGTTTTTCCTTTCTCGCTAGTGTTTTTTGTGCTTTCTGATTTTTAAGAGAGAAGGTTGGTAAGTGAGCATTGTTGTTGATTTGATTTGAGCTGTTTTTAAATAAATATTTTAGAACCTAATGTACCTTTAAGACACTTTCATTCAATAGATAAAATGTTCCCTAATTGTAGCATTTTCAAAATTATATTTTATTTTTCCATATATAATATTGGTGTCATATGAAAGATAAAAATCATGAATTTTGATATTTTTAATTATAAAAATCGGATCATAAATAAAAAATTCATATGAAGTGTTTTGGGTTTGGGGGGTCCCATGAAGTGATTTTGAGCTTGAAACCCGCTAGCTTCGTTCCTGAGAAACTTCCGATTTTGGAGCAATTGGTCAACTCAGTTGGCGGCTTTAGTTAACTAGAGTTAACAATATTTTTGAAACTATTTTTAAATCACTCCTAATTTTGTAAATAATTTTTTATGTAGCATTATTTTGAAAAAAAATCGTTGGCGGCATTATTTTTAAATGTGTACTTATTTTTTTTTACCCATTTGTCTTAATGATATCTCAAATTTATGTTCACCTTTGTAATTAAGGATACTTTCAGTTGGAATCAATTTTTTGATCTCATTTGTGAAAGTAAAAGTTATTGTTCACTTTAGTGTATATATTAATATAATCTTGATATTTTCGGGCCGAGAGTTTCATCTATCGGAAAATATTATTAACTACATAGAAGTATAGAACAATCATATCCTGACCCTAGAAGTGTTGTTTAAGAGCTAGATAAATAAGCTGGAGTGTGTATAAAAGGCAATTCTTTTATTCATGGGTGTAACTTTAATATAGTAGTATAGGGGGTGTTTGTTAAACGGCGTTTCAACTGGAAAATGGCGGTTTAACCACTTTCATCGTTTTCAACAACTGAAAAAGCTGTTTGGTAAATAGCGGTTCGACACTAGCGTTTTTTTGACAAAAACGCTGAAATGAAAACGCTACTAATAGGAGAGTTTTGAGTTGACGTTTTGAAAAAAGGCGTTTTTTTTTTACTAATTTTATGACCAAACAGCAAAATAACGAAACATCTTTTAACAACCCACCAATTTATTCCCTTAGTCAAACTCGCTGACTGAATCCGCTATTGACAACCTGCTAACATAATCCGCTATCCACCAACCGCTAACCGCTGAATGCCAAACATGCCCATAGTCATTAAGACCTGTTTGGTAAAAAGAACTGAAATTATAGTCGGATAACATGAAATTACATTATAGGGTATACCATTAATTAACACGAAGTAGAAGAAAATATTTATTTTAATGATACTTTAGTGTTTTATATATGCATGAAATCACAGAGTATAAAAACTTGAAATTAGTGTTTTAATTATAGTCAGATAACATGAAATCTTCATTACATTATAGGGTATACCATTAAGTTTTAATTAATATCAAAACTTTAGTGTTTATATATATGCATGTGTATATGACATTGTATACAGAGTATGTATAAAAGAAATTAAACCCCATTTGCTGCATCTGTTCCATTATTTATCAATGATTGCACACGTATGCATACATTTGTGATCTAATAGTTTTTATAAACATTTCTTTCGTTACAACATTTTCACTCGTGCGCTAAACATGTATCGTTCCTCTAATTAGGTTAGCCAAATAAGAAATTAGTAGTGCCAAACCAAAGCTAAATTCAATTACTAAACTTCAATTGTAACACCATTTGGGGAGTAAAAAACTCTTTAGTGCACATAGGATACCCTTAAATTATACGGGAGTATTAAATGGTCAATATGGGAATAAGAATACCTTTCATGTAAATGGGATACCACTAAATGATATTAAGTGATGGTATTCCACACTGCATGTCTAAATTTTACCAAAGTAGTACCGTGTAGACAAAAATGTTAAGTATAAACATGGACCAAATCCACATGGATGTGTGAGAAGTACTCATGTTATGTTTCAAATGATATTCACATGTTCTTAACCCCTAAAAGAGGGCATGGAAGAGCATGTGTAGCAGGAACAGACTTCGTGGAAGTCCCTAAAGCAGATCCCATTCTCGTTGCGCGTAGATATTCTTACTAAGGCGGAGGTAGATTTACTAAATATTCCGTACATCACTAATATTGTCACACGCCTGACAAAGATAAAAAGTAAAGAGATGAGGGGAAGATACATACTTGAGAGCATTTATTATTATCAATGTACTGAATAAATTGATTTTCAATGATTTCCATTGCTTTGAATATGTCTCACTTACATATTTATACCCAAACATTCTTTTGACACAATAAAAGACACATAGTAAGCCATAATGTGTATTACTGTATATTTAAAAGTTAAAAGCCAAATTTTATGAAATGTCTAAAGGCTAATAATAAGGTTAGTTTCCACTGAGCTGATTGTTTGGAAAAACTTCGATAAGAAGATCATTTTATAAAAAATCTCTGTACATAAAAAAATCAAAACATTACATCAAAACAATCTCTACGGATTTCGCTTGAGATCAACCTGATAAACTTATTTTAGATCATAATGTTTGAATTGTCCGGTGCCCTTTTAATAGAATCCAATATTATGTATTTTAAGTTCAAACTCAACCAAACAATAATCAAAAGATGAATATTAACATAAATGAAAGCTCAAAATAACAAACAAAAGGTTCCCAAGCTCAGATTTTTTCACCAACTTCATGTAATGGAACTTGATTTTCAATAGGTCCGAACTCCTTAAACCCAAAAAAGAGCAATATTGAATGATCTGATTAGGCTGTTAATAAAATCAACAAACTGCTTAGTTAAAATATCCTTCACCCTGATTTCCACTCCAGTATATATTTGGCAGATCTCATAAGCTATTAATTGAAAGTTATTGTTTATTCTTAATCATTTAAAACCAATACAGAATAGTTATATGTAAATAGACATTTCAGGTTCACTTTATCCACAACATTAGAAATACAGGAGTAGTATATAAAGTTAGAAAGATTAGACTTTTCAGTGGCAGTTTATCGATCTATGGCATTAAAAATTGCAAAAGTAATATATGAAGTTAGATAAATAAAACACTTTAACATAAAACTGAAAGGAAAAGTCGTTTAAATAACCACACTAATTCATTACTTGAAACACCTGAAAAATCTTTCAAATTGTACACTATCAGTGCGGCTAGATTATTAAGTTTTCCCTTTCTATTACTGCTTCACAGTTAAGAAGTTCAGAAAAATCAATAAAGCATTACCTGTGCATGGTTTCTCAAAGATAAATCTGTAGTCGAAATGTTTACCTGATAACTAAGATGACTTTGTATCTCAATTTAGTACCTCAACTTTGGGTCTGTATCCGTAATGTAATAAAAGTATCGGGTTTATTTTTAAAAATACCGATACTTCCGATACCCGTATCCGTAAATCGATACGCGTATCTAACCCTATAACCTTCATTCCATAGTCCATACACACCGTGACGAAAATTTTGTAACCGCCAAAGCAACAACAAGATATGGAAAATTGATAAAGATGGTTTTGAGAGTATGGAAATGGAATACTATAATTTTTCATTTTATCGCTTGATGAACTTTAATTGACAAGACTTAGATGTAAATGCAAATAGAGAGCAAAAAGTATTATTTGAATTTAAATTCAAATATCATTACTTTAGTTTTTTAGCCTAATCTTTGAAATTTTATTATAATAGTTATTTTTTTGTACTATTATTATTTAATTTATGAACCTCCGAATTATATATATTTGCAAATTATACCCTATATTTTTATTATTTATAAATATACGCCCGCACCCGTATCCTATAATTTTTAAAATTGCCGTATCACCGTACCCGTATTCGTGTATCGGCGTATCAGCGCGCGTCTCCGTATACGTGCAACATAGATTAGGACTAAATACCGTGTAAAAAAAAGATTAGGACTAAAAAAAGCGTTTTTCAGCTTTTGGCTTAAAAAAAGTTGAAAAGAGTGTTTTCAAATAACAGCTTCTGCTTAAATTAATCTCTTAAAAGCTAAAAGCTGGAAGCAGGTGGAAGAGTGCTTTAAACTGCTTTTCACTTTTTCTATTATACAAAAAATATTTATTTTGCCAAACACTACCAACTTTTACTTTTTTAGAATCACCCCTTTTTCAAACAGTACCAACTTTTATTCTTTCTCTAAAATCACTTTAAAAAATCCCTTTTTAAAAGTAGAAGCCACTTGTACAGTTTTACTTTTATATTTTCTCTAAAATCACTTTAAAAAATCCCTTTTTAAAAGTAGAAGCCACTTGTACAGTTTTACCATACTCCTGTTTCCGTCAAAAGAAAACATGGCCGTTTCTACCTTGACCGGTTTTACTGACTTGTACAGTTTTACCATACCTGTTTCCGACTTGTACCGTTGGAGCTGACGGCGACCTTAACTAAGTGCTTCGTATTGCCGGCGTACATTCGGTTGTTCCGTTGTTCGGCACTCCAAGGAGGCGGCTGACGGCGAACAACGATGTTTCCCACGGTATGAGCATCTTCAATTTTGTTTTGACTATAGCTTTTGTCCGCGGAATTGATAATGAAAGTTAACAAAAACTATTAACTTCATCGTTAACTCGTTACTGTAGGAAAGCGAAGATTCTGATCAAAGTATTTCTGGTAAGACTCATTTTGATGAACAACAGACAACAGTGCAATGTTTAGGTAGGTAGATGTATGTTTATTATTATGTTGATCTGTCTTTTTTATTTTGCTCATAATCAGAAGATGAAGATATAGATTATAAATGGTCAACGAGTTGTGTTTCCCTTGGCAGTCCTGCTGATAATAAGGTCGGTAACTGTGTTGAAACTGTTTTCTCTCAAATTTCCGCAATTCATGGATGCTGAGTACAGTACTACTTAATAAATGGCTAAGTTCACAGTGTATTGTCTATTGTGTATGGAGTGCAGTAAGAGTAGCAATTGTTAAATACATAGTTTCTTTAAATCTATTTTCATATTTTGCAACCCTTTATAGATGAGGCAATTTGAGCAATGAACATTGCAGCACTTTCACATTTCTGAAAAGAGCTAGCTGTGTGTTTTAACTCTGATTTGTCTTATACTCCGTATTTTTTACGGATGTTGTGTACAGAACCACTTTAGAAGGGGCTAAGTTCAGTTTTGTTTTTTAATATAAGGTTTATATGCTTTCAGTAAGAGTAGCATGTTATTAAATCTAATTTTTTTTTAATTTTTCAACCCCTTAACTCATGAGTCGGTTTTAGCATTGGACATTGCAGCAGTTTTGTATTTATCAAAAGAGGTAGCAGGAAAAGAATTCATAAATAATCATGATGCTCTTCATGCTCATTTGTTCTTCTTGTCCTTTCTGATCATACATGTGCAGGGAAATATAGGGATTCTCTCACAGCTAGAGACACTAAAGGGTAAACTTTGAAGCCTCATCTACATTCTTCTTTAGCCTTGTCCTCAGAAATGCTTGTTTCTGAGTATGTAATTGCATATTTTGAAATTTAACGTTCTCTATCACGTATTAACGTGCAGATCTTCATAAACTTGATTGTACATCCATGGTTATCCCTGAATCTCCAGAGGTACAAATTGTTGAATGGGTATAATAGTTGTTTTCTACTTGTACAAATTGGTGACCTACAAAAATAATACTACACCCGTCCCTATTTCTGTTTATATTTTCAGTGTAAGAGGTTTGACTGAAGTTAAAGTCATTTTGAATATATGTAATTGAAATTTCCATATTTAGAAACTACACTAAATGTTCAATTGGTCTGCCAAAATCGAATTCGAACTAGTTGACTAATTGTACCCTGGTCTATAACTAATCCAAATATGCAATTATTCCTGAATAAGAAGTTGAGTTAATAATATGAAATAATGCACTTACTGATATTATTTGTGTTTATTTTCGACGTGTTTTTCACTATGGGTCATCCGGAAACAGTTTCTCTGTGCTTCAGTACAGGGGTAAGGCTGCGTACATCCGACCCCCCTTACCCCACCGTTGGTGGGAGCCTTTGCGGCACGGGGGTAATGATGATGACTGATATTATTTGTGTTTATTGGAAAGGCCGGTACAGCTTTAGATTACCGATCTTTGACTGCTATCATTTTTATGGTTAGTGGAAGGAAAAATGCAAATATACTGGTCGATACAAGCTTACAAGTTTAGATGGATAGTTCCAGTCGCTATGTTAGGGGCTGATTATTCTTGTTTGTTATCTCAGAGGCGAAATGAATTATGTATTGATGATGATGTTGAGCTTCCTGTTTTCAACAATGAGCACCATTTCAGCGTGGCTTCATCTTGCAATCCAGACGAGGAAATTGGGTTATTTCCTGTATTGGAAGGTATTTGCAACTCTGAAGAGGAAACTGTTTCTGATGATGAGGTATACAAGACAAACTCCACTACTTGCTTTAAGTATCTATGGTTCTATGAAATTCTGTTACATCCCGTTTTCTGTTCAAACATATGCAGAAACTTAATGTTGTAAGTGTTAAATGTGAGACAGAGAGCATTCTATATGAGCATACTGAGGCATTCTATTCCAACAATGAAAAGTCTGGCTGCTCATTAGTGTGTGGTATCTCGCCGAAACATATTCATCCAACTAATGGTGCTAGTTCCTTATAGCTTGGTAACATTTGTGGACTGTATTTAGTTATTCATATAAAACGGTTGAGCTTTATGATTGCTTCAATTCTTCCATAATGGAAAGTTCCACACTTTCAAGGATCGGTCATGTGCTTCTTGATGTAATTATTTTGGTCTTATGAATACATCTTTTCAATATTTAAGTATGTCATGGTGACTGGTGAGGAAGAAACCATGAAGAAACTTAATGGTAAAATTATACCCCCTTTGCCTCTTAAAGAAGATCCTACTTTGACCATCAAAGAATAAAGAAATCAGAATTTTTGCTCGTTATAGTAGAGTGTGCTTTTTGACACTGTTTTTACACTGTACATATTTGAGGCTAGTATATTAAATTGATTTTGATTTTTTTTTCCAAATAAGGAAATATGACTACAAGTTTATTTAGGGATGTCTAGTGTAGTCAAAAGTGAGTGCCTGGGCACTTAAGCACACCAGGAGAGGCACATAAGAGGGTCAGCACCTGTTAGGCTGCCAGGAGCACACATCTGATTGAGGTACACGTTATGCGCCAGAAGCGTACCCTTTTATCGCCTGGGCTGGGAAAGGCTTGTCAGCCTATTTTTCTGTTTGAGCCTATTTTAAATTTTAAATAATAAGCCCATATTTATAATAAGATACAGTCCATCCAAATAATAGATCAAAACAACCTAAACCCATGTTAAATCCTTTGAAGTCACAATAATGGTCTTCTATCATGACTTCATTGCTCTCTCCTGTGATCCACTCACGTGAGCTGCTCAGCGCTGAAACCTCCTCTTTAAATGATAAATAGTCCCCGAGGGACTCCAGTCATTCATTTTATATTAAATCAGATAATGGAGAAGAAACAAACTCCTTTTAATGATGAATAGTCCTTGAGAATTTTAACAAGGGAAGTTGGGCTAGAAACTAATCATGTTTTATTATTTAAGTTATGAACTCTTGATCTGGTGTCTTTCTTTTGTGAACCATAACTTTATTTTGGTGAATCATGACTTTGTTTTGAGAAAGATGATTTATTTAATGCATTTGATACAATATATGTAATATATTCTAAACATACATCATGTAGAATAATAAATGTAATGTATTGTAAACAATTTGCCCAACACGAGTCGGACAAGTGTTTTATTTGTGTTTTGCGGCTCAAACGCTGGAGTGCCCTAGAGCTTTGAGTGCACCTGGCAACTTTGACCACCTTGGGGACGTCCTAAAAGACATACAAGAAGTTTATATAGGGACAAAGTGAGTACTATATCGGATGCATTTGGCTAGCAATACAAAGTCAGCGTGTACTTGTGTTAAGTAATCCAAGCATACTTTGGGCTAATTACATTAAAATCCCCAAGATTTGAAGGTGGTGACAAAACTACTCCATCATATATATAATTCTTAAATATCATATCCTTGTAGAATCCAAAGAAGGATGATTTTTTGAAATAGCATATAGAGCCATCTTTCTTTCTTTCTTTCTTTCTTTTGTTTAACATACTCAGTATGTTAAACATCTCTCTTTCTTTTGTTATCCTCTTTCAACACACTGTTAGCTAATTTTTACAAGAAGCGATCACATGATGCAGGAAGACAAGGGAGTGTGAAGCACAGTCATTTATTTTGCTACCACAGAGAAAAAGAAGCCAGTCATTCTGTAGTTGGTGGTGACACCTTTAAAAGTAACATTTCACTCTCTCAGATTCCACTAAATGTAGATTTATGTACAGATCCACATATGCTTGGGAAGAGTGGGTTGAAAGACTCATTAGGTAATATGCAAGAAAATGAAATAGAACTGATAGGGAATGATGCAGCACCATCTGACATAGCAACTGAACACAAATCTAGTGAGCGATCAATGGCTGAGCTTCTGGACTGTTTTCAGGAGAAAAGGTCTTTGCAGTTGGGGAATTCTGTGAAGGTCAGCTTGCCTCCAACTTCCATTTCCTCATATATACCATCTGACTTTTGTAATATCATTACTTTCATTGGATTTGTGTAGTATTATAATATAAACAGAACAAGGATAACACACTTTCCAAGGAGAAATATATCACCTTTGGGTGATAGGGGTGCAGATGATGATGATATACCATCAAGTGATGGTGAGGTAAAGTACTGCCTTAAGTATTTTCTCATGGAAACTATGTAAAGAAATTGATACAGCTAAATATCTTCCTACCGTTGCTTTAGGAAATCCCTCAAGTGTTGAAAGCTGTCGTCCCTGAGACAACAATTGCAGACCAATTTCATGAAGCTCTAGGAAGTGCAACTAGGAATGACGGAATACCACATGTTTTAACCACTGGGAAACACTGGTATGCGCTTCATCTAAAGCCAACCAGATAAATGTATAGCTTCCTTGCCATCAACACACCGACTGCCTCCTAAATTATTTAACATTGGAATGGGTTTCCTTTTCTCCATGCAGCAGTGGGTTATTTTTTAACTTGCAACGCGTGATGCTGAGTGAGAAGGAAAGGGATCTTACTTTCATTAGTCACACATTGAAAGGCCCTGGTCTGAGTGGTAATTACAATGCACTAAAATTTTAACATCTCTATTAGTGCATATTTATTTTCATTTATTATGTGTATTTTTGTGGTCTATTCTTATCCTCAGGCGAGAAAATCTGTATTGATGTGAGAATTTTATCAAGCTCTTTGGAGGCAAAGCTGTTTATTTGTCATTGCACTTTAAAAGGAGAAGAGGTAGGTATAAAGTGATCTAAACTGGGGAAACTCTTCTACAGTGCAGTTACATTTGATTGGATGATGAGCAATTAAATAATCATGAAATTATTTTTTAATATATAAATTTACTTCGAAGTAGAACGGTAGTCGTGTAGTCAATGGATGTTCTTCTTTAAATTGATTATTCAAGAAGGAGACTCAGCTAAATAATAAAGGAAAATATTAGATAGGATTTTATTCATCATTGCCTAAGAACTGTTCAATGTACTTTTGTAGAGTTCTGATGGGATAAATCATCCCAATTTGAAAAAGACTAAGGGAGGAAGTTCTTTAACTGTCATCTTTAATCCGACGATATGCAATGATGTTGAACTTGATAAAGGGAACCTCATCCGCATTTACCCTCCTTGGTAAGAGTTCTTAGAATTCTTAAGAACCATTATTTATGTAATTTTCAAATATTTTTGCGAAATTAAAGGGAGAGCCTTAGCACACCAGTTAAAGTGATGCATTGTGACTGAGAGGTCACATATTCAAGTTTTGGGAGTGGCCTCTGTATAACATGATAAGGGGAAGTTTGCCCCCTATACACCCTTGTGGTGGAACCTTCCCCGGACCCTCGCCTTGCGGGGAAGCTAATGTGCACCTTGCTTCCCTTTTTTAAAATCTTTTTGCGGAACAATAATAGAGGAAATATGTGTGATCACTGATACTTAAGAGTTATAATTTACTACCTCCATCCCAATAACATTGGGACATGATGGGGTGACACACTTATTAAGAAAAGTGAATTTATGTGGTTGATATTCAATTGATAAAGTAAGAATATTTTAGAGCCACACAAAATTTTCCAAATTTGGTATGGGGCAATATTAGTGGGATGGATCAAAAAAGAAAGATGAGACAATCTTAGCTGGATAGGAGGAGTAATTCTTATGCTCTGCTTATATATATGTGTGTGTATATATATATATATATTCTTTTTTGGAGAAAAAAGAATAAATTCAAGGGAATGTACAACCGCTAATGAAAGATAAAAGCAAACGATAAAAAAATGAATTAAAGCTAAAGAAAGGAAACACATAAAATCTTCTTGCCTAGTCAATAGGGCTGGGAATAAGCCAGGCCGCCTAAAAGGGGCAGGTGGCTTGGCCTGTTTAATAAACAAACTAGGCTTGAGCTTTTAGAAAAGCCCGCATGTCTAACTAGGCCAGGCTTAGCCTAACTCTGAATCCTTCTTGGCTTAACAGGCCGGCCTATAATTATGAAAAAAATTTAAAGATGTCCTTTTGAGCAAATTAATCCAATAAAGTACCGCCAACCTTTTTTGTTTTGATTATTATACAATTTAAGCTCACAAAATCAAAAGTTCAATTTTTTGGTAAAGAATCTGGCTGATAAGAGTGATCTGCCAAAAAGACAGGTTGCCAGATGGGTTCTTATTGTCTTCTGTATTTCTTTTTATTTAATTATTAACTTTATTTTGTTCAGTCTCTTAACTCAATTAGCAACCAGTGATGGAGCCATAAAAACATATTGGGGATAAGAACATAGTCATGTACAGTATCATAACGTTGAATTTTTGAAACAAAATTTGAGTTGAACAATTCATACGTAGGTGGAGTAAACGTTAGTTTAAAGGGAAAATGGAAACTAATAATCCAACCTTTTAGCGGTCTTCTTTAAATAATCTCACCTTTTGATTATTCATGAATAATCCAACCTTTGCACCCCATCTTCATTCGTTGGTCCCTGATCGATTAATGACCTGCTATTCCAAGTTATTTTCTTATCTTTGCAAAATATTATCTTTGTGAAAGATGAGATTTATGGTATAATGATTTGCAAAGATAAGAAAATAGTTTGGAATAGCAGGTCATCAACCGGTCAGGGACTAGTGAATGAAGATGAGATGCAAAGGTTGGATTATTCATGAATAATCAAAAAGTGGGATTATCGAAAGAACACCGCTAAAAGGTTGGATTATTAGTTTCCATTTTCCCTAGTTTAAATAACTTTTGAGTCACAATGAGTTAAGGGAGCTATAATATATCAAATCGAAGGTATTTTAATGCTTTACATTCACAAAGTTTCAGGGGGAGTCGACTGACCACCCGACCCCCGGGCTCTTCCCCTGTTAGAAACGTGCACGACAGGAGTAACAACTAGTGGCCCCTGTTAGCAACAACTAGAAAATGCATGACAGGGGCAACGGCTAGTGTATGGCATGGCCGGTTGTCTTCTATTACGATTATGACCCTTCGTGAGGCAGTTTAATGTTGTAATAAATGTAGCTTAGTAGTCTCCCATCATCATCATCAGAACTCAAAAGTGGTTCGCCATAATAAATAGAGGGATGAATGCCATCATTAGCTTGGAATTTCCTAAATGTAATAAGGCTAGCCTATGTATCATAAATTGAAAGGCATCGCTTGTACACGAACATACACTTAATTGAAAAATAACACTACATTCCTTATGGTGTTTAGGATTTTATTTTTTCTTGGCATACATGATACATTACTCATGTTTATCATTTATCAACTAGAATAAGTTGAATAAGAAGAAATCCACATCAACCTGCAAAATGCCATTGCATTCCTTGCTTATCTCACCAACCAAGTGTACTGTAGTGCAGTGCATGAAGTACGGAGTATATAATAGAAATATATTTAGAGTTATCTTTGTCTTCAATCTTCATGCAGTCATTTAAAATTTGTTTATACATTGCATTGCTTTTTAACTCGTGTTATTGTGTATGCTGCCTCAAAATGTATGTTGTAGGAAGGAGGTTAATGCCAAACTAAATGACGAAGTTGTGATTTTATCCAGATATTTTTCAAGAATAGCCTCTGATCAAATTAACGGTATGATAATGAGTTAATGCCAAATGGTGACCTAAATTAATGTTTTCTGTGAGCTGTCCACTATTGTACTTCGTGATTAAATCTGAGGTTGTTTCTTTGTGAATCGTGTGAAGCTATCATTTAGGGATTCACACATTTACCAGTTTATGTAGCCCTATTTCTTGGTGCTAAGTCTGTAAAAAGATGTGAAGCTAAGAGGACAAAAATGGAAAACAGTGGTCCGTTAATTATTGAGTTCCTAGTATTGAAGTTGTTAATTAAAATTATTGTATTCAGGTTCTGGCTTATTATTTTTTTGTTTGAAAATCATGCTCAAACAAATAAGCGTATGTGTACATCTAATTCATACGGAGTATACATGTACTTGTGATATGTTTATTATTGTGTGTTTGTGTTAGTGAAGTTCAGATAATCAGATATTGTTCCTGACAAATGTATGAAGAGGAAAAATATTTTGGAGTACAAATTATTTAGGCACAAAAATCGAAATATATTAAATTATTACTTAGTTACAAAACCATTAGTGACAAATGCAACTGAATATTTTAGATTTTCCATAGAATTGAAAAATGCACGTGTATATTTGTGACGGGAAAAGGGTTAGATAGACCCTCGAACTTACATAAAAAGGTCAAATAAGCTCTTATATAGGAGGCTCTGTCCGGCCGTCGCCATTTGGGGTGGTTCCCGGTGGAACTTTTTGATGAAGTTTTTTGAGCATCTTATTCACTAAGTCTAGTTTAATCATACCAAAATTTCAGCTAAAACTTCAATCGGGAAGACATTCAAATGAATTCTTGAAGATAACTGCGCAGTTAAAAGCGCAGTACATTTCAGAAAATCATTCGACTGTCTTTCCGGTTGAATATTTATTTTAAATTTGGTATGGGTAAATTAGACCTAATGAAGAACATGTTAAAAAAATTTCATAAAAAAATTCCATCGGGAACCGCACCAAATGACGATGGCCGGACAGAGCCTCCTATATAAGGACTTATTTGACCTTTTTATGTAAGTTCGAGGGCCTATCTGACCCTTTTCCCTATTTGTGACAAACTAAATGACGTACATATTAAGTGAGGGTTAGTAAGAAATTAAAAAAGTGTTTCTCAGCTCTTAACTTAAAAAACCTGAAATGAGTGTTTTCAAGTGACAATTAGCTTGGTTCGGCAGCCTGAGGTTTTCTCTTAGCTTCGCTCGTGCGACTTGGATTCTCGTGGAACGAGTGCTTCGTGCTGTTTTTCTTTCGTGAGTTTCGGAACGTGAGTGGAACGCAAGTGAGGCAACATGATAGAGTTTTCTTCTGTACCTCGGGCATGAATTTCAATGGCAAATTTCAAGGAGTAAATTGGCAAGACCAAATTGGCGAGCGCAAGAAGGATAGAGTTTCAGATGAATTTCCGGGGGTTGAAATTCTCTTCTACCATACTATAGCAGCTCGTCCTCTTCCGGAACCACCTCCGTGCGAGAAAGCAGTTTGGAGAAATATTTTATTTTCGTATTATTTTCCTTTCATAGTACTTATTTTTATTTCAGTTCGAGCATGTATGGATGGGATATTTTGATTTTTGAAGAACTTTTGGTAGACAATGTTTAAGTTTCGATCGTTTTAGGATTATTCTTGCTCGTTGTGTGTCTAGCAAGTCAGGTTGCTTTGTATGTGTGACTAACTCTGAGTCTATTTTTAGGGTTTACGATCGGGTCTGTAAATGTTGTCTGGATTTTGTCTTACACGTTTGCTCTATATTAATGAAAAAGTCATTTTGATGATAAAAAAGTGACAATTAGCTTCTACTTAAAAAAAGCATTTTAAAGGTAAAAGTTGGAAACAAGTAGAGATGTGTTTTAAAGGGGGTGTTTGGAACTGATTTTGCTTTTGCTTCTTTTTTAAAGCAAAAGCAGAATCAGAATTAGTTTTTAGAAGTTGGTCTCCCCCAACTTCTAAAAAACTTATTCTAGGAGTAAATTAGGGCATCAGAAGTAGTTTTGCACTTCACCCAAACACTCCAATTTCTGCTTCTGCTCCCTGAAAAAGCAGAAACAGTTTTAAGAATCAGATCCAAACACCACCATATTGCTTATCACTTTTTCTATTACACACAAAACATTTATTTTATCAAACACTATCCACCTTTACTTTTTCAAAAACACTTTTTTCTTAAACACTATCAACTTTTACTAATAAGCACTTTTTCCAAAATTAATTTTAAAAATCAATTTATTAAAGTAAAAGCAATCGCATGCACTCCCTAAGTAAACTCTGCAAAGTTGTACCGGGCTTTTCGTGTCAACGGATGGCACAAATGGAAAAATCTATGTTTCTATTTTTTCCCATTAGTCTAAGAAATATTTACTTAATTATTTATGACTAAAATTAAGACTTTACAAAATTGTGACTGATGACTAAAGTAGTAATAAAGTCATTGTATGTTACGTTTAATTTGTAAACTTAATTTATCATGACATTAAATTGTAGTAATTATTAATCATATTTGTGTATACTCCTTCCGTCCCGAAAAGATTTGCCAAATTTCTTTTTTTGGATGTCCCAAAAAGATTTGCCATTTCCATTTAAAGTAAGGAATATATATGTGACTAAAGTTAATTCTCTCTCCTCTGCACAAATTTCAACCACACAGTTTTTACTTTATTAATCCATGTGAAAGTCAAAGTTGGCGAACCTTTTCAGGACGAAGGGAGTATAAGATTTATTTTAGTAACATTTTTGAAAAAATATTTTTAGTCATAACGACATGCTATGTTCTAAAAGACATCAAACGGCGGGGTCTAGCTCACCTAGGCATGAGGCGGTGGGAAAAAGCCCCACATAGTAGAAATATGTGGAAAAGGTGGTCAACTGGGCTCTTTAGTTGACCACCAAAGCCTGGGCGCGGAACTGCGGAAGACAAGGCCTATTAGTAAAAAGGAAAGAGGTTTTTAGATAAATTACTTTTTGCAATGAAAAATTGAAAAAAATTGATCAAATCTAAAAAACATATTTATAAACACGTTATACAAGAAATTTAATATTACCTCCATCTTGGCGGAAGTCCATTGAGACAGAGTGAGTACGTGGGTTTAGTTCCATCAATCATAAAAAGCAATAAGATACTACATATCATTTTGTATTTACACTTTTTATACATTTTTTGGTGGACTTTCTAGTCTCTTATATAGTATCTTTTTTTTTGAAAGCTTAATGCAACATTGATGCACAGAAAATAAAATATAACTCAGTGGACATCTAAAGAAACCGAAAACGTCTGAGAATGACATATTATGATAAGTTTGGATAATAGAAAACCTCAATGCCAATGAAAATATCAAAAACTGTTGATTTGGGCGAAATCCAATGAAAAACCTCAATCTTATAGTATCTTTTCAAATACATTTAAAAATTACTCCGATCCGTATAAGTTTAGGAGTTTACATTTGTTGGTGATGCTACCCGAGGTTACATTTTTTGTAACACTAATTACATGTTCATACATGCGATTTATATTTCATATTGAGTATCTGTTTGGTTCACATGTGCATTTATTTATTAAATTAAACTTTAATGATTATTTTAAGCGCGAAAGTATGATGCTCACCATAGAAGGACAGGACGGAATAACGATTGGTTCAAATTTCAAAGGAAACAAATGTAGTACTCCGTACTTCCTACTACTACTTCGTATAAATTACTTTTTTAATCTTTGTCTTTTTGAGAAAAAATATTTAGTTTTATGAATAAAAGTTTTTGCATTTTTTAAGTATGGGTTTTAAAGTTCAATTTAAAGTCTAGCTTAGGACAATTTTTATAGGTAAATATTTTAAATCAAAATAAATAAATATGTATATATACATAAACAGATTAGACTTAAACAAACCGGACCAGATCAGACCAGACTTAAACAGACCGGACTAGATCAAACCAACAAAACATTTTAAACCAGACTTAAACAAACCAAAATAAATTTTTATTAAGTATATATTCTAAATCAAAATAAATAAATATGTATATATATACTCCCTCCGTCCCCTTTTAAATGGGACGGGAGATGGTGGCACGAGTTTTAAGAAAAGTGAGTTTGTGTGGTTGATATTAATTGATAAAGTAAGAATAAAGTAAGAATGATTTTGAGCCACACAAAGTTTACCAAATAAGGTATGAGACAATTAAATAGGGACATCCCAATATGGTAAAACGGGACATTTAAAAGGGGACGGAGGGAGTACATAATTACCTCACGTCCTCACGTGTACAGGAAAAAATCGTTAAACCCTAACCCTAGCTAGCCGCCATTCTCATTTTGTACTCATCATACGAAGTGCTCCGTACATTGGTGAATTAACTACGTATACTCGTACTGTACCTAGCAGTCTAGCACACATAAGAAAGAAAGCAAAAATGAACATGAAAACCCCCTTGCAAGCTTTAGTCATTAAGCTTTAGTCAGCCAGCCGAAATCAAAGTCAACAACAAAGTCTCCCCCAAAGTACATCTTATTCAAATGGACAGCACGTGCAGAACGACGTCGGACAACCTCGTCACTCACAACGGCAGTGTCAACCACCGAAGATTCCCCCACATCTTCAACGAACCACCGGAGATCATGAGCACCAAAAGTGCACGAAAGAACCGCGGGTGAGAGCATAGTGAAAGGGATTCCTTAATTCACGGAGAAAACCGAGATCGTAGAAGGCATCACACCGACGACAGTACCACAAATTACATGCACACCCAAGGGTGTACATGTCGTCACCATGTCCGAGTTCATAACAGATCTCACACTGTTTTATGAAACCACCAGTAAGCACACCTCCACCTAAATCACTCAAAAATGCTTCAAATTCCTTGTTGTTATCTTCACAAATATTAATAATTGAAAAACGTAAGACACCTTGAAAAAAACTCATTACACCATTATTTTTAAGTAAAAAATGCATTTGATGATGTTCTATATTTTCTACTTAATAGCTATTTAATAAGTTGAGTTGGAGTTATTAACCTTTGACTCCACACATGTTGATGTAGGAAATATTCCTCCGCTGAAGGATCTGGACAGTGAAGAAGTGAAGCCAAAAAGTTTCACAGAGGAAGAGATAGATCTTTTCACAATGATAATTTTTTTAATCAAGTGGTATTTATAGTAGGTTAATACGTAGTGCACTTGGTATGACATTACCAAAAATTTAACCCAAAAACAGTGAAACACAATCATTACCTCCACTAACTCAAAACCAAAAGCATTCGTCCACTAAGAGAACTATTTAACATTTCAAAAGCAACCAATCATGTTAAAGCACAATTTCCAGGGTCAGATTTGGAAGATTTTCTGTGATGTGTACAAATATTTACCACAACAATAAACTCGCCAAATCTGGGTACCAGTGTTTTCATTATTTTTTGTACGTCCTTAGATTTTATTTCCTAACCTTAAATTGGTCCAATAAAGAAATCAATCTGCCGATTTAAAAAATCAAACCCCTAGACATTGATTAAATAAATAGTTAAAATTTTTCAATAAATAATTGTATATATAGTTGAGACTTAATTGTCCATTTCTAATACACAATTATTATCTCCACTAACTCCAAACCAACACCATTCGTCCACTAAGAGGACTATTTTCCATTTCAAATACAACCAATCATGCAATAGAAGTATTTAAAGAGTTAGATTTTGATGATTTTCTGCTAAGCCTCCAAATATTTACCTCACCACTAAACTCACAAAATGCGGGCACCACTATTTTCATCACTCTACGGGCCCTTGGATTTTATTTTTCAAACTTGATATTTTGTCTGATGAAGAAACTAATCTGCCGATTTTAAAATACAACCACAAGACATGGAAAGATTAAATAATAAATTTTTTTCCAATACATAATTTTACATGTATTTTAGCACCTAAAATCTTTATCTTAGATTCACCATCTTATGTATTAAAATCCTAGGTAATAAGTAGATTACTTTGTCAGTTTGGGGCCTTGGCACATGAAAAATATGTGATGCATATATATCTAGATCAATTTACACATGGAACACTTTAATTCAATTTTTTTCCCAATAACCAATTTTGCACCTAAAGTATGTATCTCACATTATTCATCCTTTGTATCAAATTCGAAGAAAATAGTCAAATCCCTCCGTCACTTTGGGGCCGGATGCTCCAAAAACTATTTTATGCATCTCTAAACAATTTAAATTTGGATTAAACATTTATCGGCCATGTGCTCTTAGGATGTTTTTACTTGGACTGTAATTTGCTCCAAACCAGACCAGACCAGACCAGTCCAGACCAGACCAGACCATTTCAGACCAGACCAGACCAGACTTGGATAGTTATAAAAATACAAAGAAACCAGACCTTACCAGACCAGACCAGACCAGTTCAGACCAGACCAGATCAGACCAGACCAGACCAGACCAGACCAGCAAATTACAGTCCAAGTAAAAACATCCTTACAGTTGACATCATTCATTATTGCTACTAAAGAACACGTCACAAAAATTTGTATTATTAGGATAGATATCTATTATCAGGTCTGCAATAGTTAATATTATTGCCCCAGACAGTTCACAAATGTTTGTATTTTAAAGAAATGTGATTATAAGAGCTGCCCAGGTGAAGCTAATTGTCTTTCATATGCCAACCAATCAGGGGGTGATATATGGTATATTGTCCGATAAAACACTTTTTTTGCCTTGCAAATTTGTTATTACTGCCATTTTTTTATAATTTAAAATTAAAATAACCTTTCACTTCAAATCATGATAACGAAAATTTGTAGTATTAGGATAGATATCAAATATGAAGTCTGCAATAGTGAATATTATTGTCCCAGACAGTCCACAAATGTTTGTATTTAAAAAAAAACGTCATTATAAGAGTTGCCTAGGTTAAACTAATTGCTTTTCATATGCCAGCCCATCAGGGGGGTGATATATGGTATATTGTCCTATAAAATACAGTTTTGTCTTGCAAATTTGTCACTACTGCCACTTTATTTTTAGAATCTAAACACAACTTTTCACTTCAAATCATGATCATTCATAATTTTACATACAGTGATTAGAATTACTGTTCATTTCTAATGTGGATTTAAACGCTGGACTTGCAGGAATTCACTGGCTACTACCCAATTTTCGGCTTTGATGAATCCCTTTGCCATCTCGTTTTTGTTTTAAAATTTTGTTTTGATCCTGGGTCTGTAAATGTAATAAATAGATTTAGGGTAGATGTAGGGCAACAGATGGTCATTCGGAAGAGATAACAGGTACGCCTCCATGAACCTTGTCGTTAACCTAACGTTGATACTCGTTTCATTAACAAACCAAAAACAAACCCACATCGAGGGATGCCCAAATGTGCCCAAACAACCTACACACAGCTAGAACAAATTTAAACATTCTATGCATACTTTATTTTTTTTAAACATGCATACTTTATTTAACTACACCAAACATTTCCTTACTCATTGAAAATTACGTTTTCCAATATATCTTATTACTCAACAAATTTCATTGTAGTACTGGCGTCTATTGTATTTCTACATGCATGGAACCAATACACCGAAGGTGAAGTGGTACTTGTTAGATGGGTTCAGAGCATTATAAATTTTCATGGTAAATTTTTAATCCTGTACTGCCAAAGTATCGTATTAGTTTGTACACACAGAAGTAAGATTAAAGAATTCCAACACCAACACCCAAACATTAAAGAGTCCTTAGGCATATCTTACAAAATATTTTATATAGAAATGCATCTTCAGTACACATGATTGGCACTCTCTTATGGCTGAGTCCGGAGCCTAAAAACATTTAAAACAGCCAAACATTTGGCAACACCAAGCCCTAAAGGGTCCCAAAATAGGTAGCCAAAGTTGCCCTTATTGAACACAACTCCACACATAAGATGAAACATAGATGAACACTGAAACACATAACATAGTTAATGTATTTAGTAAACATATAGATGAGTTCAGAGCATTATAAAATAGATGAACACTGAAACACGTAACATAGTAAACACACAATCTTCATTCCTTTTTTTTTTTCCCTTGAGCTTCTTGGCAGACGTTGAAGCCTCAAACTCTCCAAACAGCTCACGCTTCAGTTTCTCAGTGTCCACATCTAAATCATACCTTTTCTCCTTATTCAACAGCGGGCTGGACACAGATTGTTGTAATGATCCAGTCTGAAATTTTAAAAAATTCTAAGTTTCCAAGTAGTAAGATTCCTCTCTAGGCCTTAACCAAATATTTAGAGTAAATACCACGCTTTCAGGTCCTGAAAACTCTTTTGCCAATCGGGTGAACTCATCTTCCTCCTGAAAGTATAACTTGTAAAAAATCTAAAGGAGAACTGACATGCACTAGTTTGTAGTGCATAAATGTATGTTTTTATATTTATTTTGTGTGGATTGTTTACCATTATTAGTTAATTTGTAAGCATTTGTTTTGTTGCAGTTGTAATTGGTTTTTACTTCCATTTATAGTTGTAGAATAGTGGTAGAGTTTTTGGCAAGGAAAATGAGAAAAAGTCAACAGGAATGCGGCCCAGAGAGATCCACCCGACCGGGTAGAAATCTTCACCCGGTCGGGTCTGATTTAAAAACCGAACCTCAGACGAAAGAGCTGGACCCGGTCGGGTCAACTAATCCACCCGGTCGGGTCGGATTTGAGCCGAGACATTTTAACGTGCTGAAACACAAGAACGTGGAAGATTATCTAATCTTGACATGCACCCGGTCGGGTGAGCACTTGACCCGGTCGGGTACCCGGCCCAAGGTGTTGAAAAACACCTATAAATAGCACTTTTCCTTCACAAATAATCATCCCTTCTTCCATACTCTTAAGCTCAGTTTAGAATAACATTTCTTTATATTTTTCTAGCATAATTAGTCTCCAAATGAGGAGCTAAACTTCCATTTCTTGGTTTTACTCTTGAAGCTTGTTGATTATTAAAGTTGTGAGTTATTTTCTTAAGTTCTTCTCTTGATTATTAATTCTTCCCTTAATCTCATTCTATATTAATGTTGGAGGGTTGCTAAGTGACAATTAGTTAACGTTCCGACATTAATTATTACTAGAAACGATCAACGAACCGATGGTTAATCGTTGATGGTTTCCCAAGTAAGTAACTTCGGTTTATTAATGCACGCTCGTGGTTAATAAACTTAAGAGGAATTAATTTTGTTGGTTAAACCGAAACCGTTGTGTTGAGGTTATCAATCTCAATTGATTTCATCAAGGAGTTAAAGAGATTAAATGCTACTATTATATCGGTATACGACGTTGTTATATATTTGACTAATAGTAAGAGTTATTAATGAACGGTCTGATGGAGTATATGGCCCAGGAACCCCCGGCCCATAGACTCCTATTTCTCCTACACAAGTCCATTGAGCTCAGGAAACAACTCAGGCCCAAATACAACGGCCCAAGCCTCAAAGTGGCCCAGAATACACACTGGGGTGCCTTCGGCCTCCTTGGCCGAAGGCTTCAAAACTCACAGGATAGCCTTCTTTGGCATAAGAAGCTGCTGGGAGAAAACGGGCGGAGACATAAGCCTTCGGCATTCTCATGCCCTCAGCACCAGGGTAAGCCTTCGGCTGAACCAAGCCTTCGGCTACACGAGGAGCCCCCGGCTGCACAAGAAGCCCTCGGCCACACAAGGGGCCCTCGGCTACACAAGGAGCCCTCGGCTACACAATGAGCCCTCGGCTACATAGGGAGCCCTCGGCTACACGAAGAGCCTTCGGCTGAACAAGCTCAATCATCGAAGATTCCTTTTAGAGACAGCCAACCACTGCATTTAATGCCACGTCACATCCGCCAACCGCATTCAATGCGGTTGACGTACCACTGCCGGTGCCACTAGGCTGATGTGACCCTTCGGCCGTTGGATTACTGACACGTGTCCTCTCATCGCATTTATTGCTGCTATAAATAGCAGCCCATTTCTCCTTGTAATACACACAATCTACATCTCATCTACGCACGCTGAGTTCATTTAATAGATCGACTCTCTCTCCTCCTATTTTGCTCTGACTTCTCTCTAGTTATTCCCGCAATAACCCCTCGGATAAGATACCCCCCGGGTAGACGATCCATCATTTGGTGCTCTCGTTGAGAGGTCTGAACTATCAAGTAAGAAACCCTCCCCCTCTACCAAACACAAAACACTCACCAAAAATGGGAAGAACCACCCGTGCCCAGTCCAAAACCCTTGAGGAGAACCACGCAGCCCCCGACGAAACCAATGGGGCTGAAGCCTCCAACCGGCTCTTAGTGCCGGAGGGTGGTATCATCCTCGAATTAGAGCAAGCCACCGCTGACCTACGTCAACAGCTGCAGAAGAACACCCCTGATGCCCGCATTGGCCTTGATAATCGAAGGAGGGATCGGAGTGAGAACCAAGTTCCCCCTCCGGCCCCGGCCATCGATCTTCAGGCTGCCTTTGCGGCCTTTGTTCAAAACATGGCTCTCAATTCCGGGGCCCTCGCCTCTCAAGCACCCCTTCAGCCCTACGCTGGGGGAAATGTTATTCAATTGCCACCGCTCCCTCCTCCGTTCAACAATCCTCCCCCGGGGATTGGGAACGCCGAAGGGGTCATGGCGCAGGACACCGCCTCCCAAGAGGCCCAATCCAGGGATAAACGTCTCTTGATGAAGGAGAAACCCCGGATCTCTGCACTTGAGAGGCTTGGGGGAGCTCCCATACGCCGAGGGGTCCAAGACCGCCTCGGCAAACAGGAATTCAGCAGGGCTCAGGAGAGTGGGGCCTCCGCTTCGGGAGCCGAGGGAATACCTCCACCCCGGAGCAAGGGCAAAGCCCTCCTCCATGCCGATGACGCCAGGCACCAGATCAATCAGGCGCAATCCTTCCGGGCCAACTCCCAAGGGGTTGCCCTGAAGGATCCCAAGGACGAAATCATTGAAGCCCTCCTCCGTCAACTTGAGGAGAATCGTCAGGCTCCCCCGACGGCTTCCACAGCTAGGCCAGATCCGGAGTACGCTGACCTCCGGGCGCAGGTGGAGGAAATGAAGCGTAAACTGGCCGAGGGCTCAGGCGAACCCCTCATTCAACTCCGCACTAGAACACCCTTCACCCCAAGGGTGTTGGCGGCCAAAATCCCCCATAAATACCGGGGGCAACCCATCAAACCGTATGAGGGGAAGACGGATCCCCAAGAACACTACAGCCGCTATCAAAATAGCATGATGATGATGGGGGCCTCGGATGAGTACTTGTGTCGTTGGTTCCTTTCCACCTTGGAGGGACCCGCGTATGAGTGGTTCAACCGGTTGCCCGAAGGCAGCATTGATTCTTGGCAAGAACTTGCCCACCGCGTCCTTACGCAATTTGCTGGGAGGCATCGCTCAAAGAAGCACTTCTCCCACCTCCTGAATGTGAGACAACAGAAGGAGGAAACCCTTCGGAGTTTCCTAGAACGCTGGAGGCAGGCCTCCCTCGAAGTCGAGGGCGCTGATGACAGGACACTAATGGCCCTCTTCCACACCGTCCTCCGCAATGGTAACTTCTCTCGGAGCCTTATCACTGATCCCCCCCGCGATTATACAAAGGCCCTTCAGCGGGGGGACCGATATGCCGAAGCAGAAGAAATCGAGAAGGATCGCCGCAACACGGATCCTTCTCAGAGAAATGAAGGCAGGAATCGGCCCGGAGGGCCTCCCCCTCCGGTCAACCGAGAGGCGCAGTACAACGATCGCTCCCGGGGTGGCCAAGCCAGGACCGGGGGCGGTTGCAAGAATAATCCGAAGGCATGGGCGCAACCCGTCCTCCTTGAGCACCCACGCACTCCCTTGACGCATCCCGTCAGCGTCATCCTTGATCATGCAGAAGAGCGGGGGCTCGTTGAGCGAGACTCCCGTACACCCCTCGAGATCTACGCCATCGGCCCTGATGAGCCATATTGCCGCTTCCACCGTCACCATGGACACAAAACCGACGATTGCCATCAGCTGAAAAACGCAATTGAGAGGCTGATACAGGCAGGCCACTTGTCTCAATTTATCAGGGGCCCTCCTCCCCAGGGCCCCCTTCACAATCAAGGACCTCCGCCGAAGGCAAACAAGTGGGTGAACCCCAACACCATCCCCTTGGGAAACCCACAGGGGAAGAAGCGTGAAATTGGGGGCCTCGACGACGAGGGAGAGGGCTCCCACCAGCAATACAAGCGCCACATCCACATGATTAATGGTGGCAACACTGGTGGAGACTCCACCAGCCAGCGGAAGAAGTGGGCTCAATCCCTTTATATTGGGGAGGTCAGCCACGTGCCCCCGACTAAGAGGCCGAGGGGGGAACCCATCTTCTTCACAGATGCGGACCTCCCCTCGGGTTCTCTACCGCATAGGGATGCCCTCGTCATCCGCACTGAGATCAATGACGCCATCATCCACCGGACTTACGTCGACACGGGGAGTTCTGTCAACGTCATGTATCTCAGCACTTTTCAAGAGTTGGGACTCGACAGGGGGTCCCTTCGGCACATCAACACCCCCCTCTCCGGGTTCACGGGGGACAGCATAGACGCCGAGGGCGTCATCACCCTCATGGTTGAATTCGGAGACGGATCCCATAGAGCCAAGCTCGAAGTGGAATTCGTCGTCGTCAACCTCGACTGCGCGCATAACATCATCCTCGGCCGGCCTGCCCTCGAGGATTTGGATTCCGTCATCTCCATGAGGCACCTCTGTCTCAAGTTCCCCACACCTACCGGCATCGGCTACTCAAGGGGGAATCAGAAGCTCTCCAGGGCCTGCTACCTTCAACTCACCAAGAAGGTTAGTAAAACTGAATTTCGGATTGACACCATCACCGCCAAGGCCCTGGAGGAAGAAGAAGGAAGGCCGAGGGCTGAGCCTGCTGAGGAGACCGAAGACTTGATACTCGATCCGGCCAAGCCGGAGAGAGTCCTGAAGATTGGAGCCAAGCTCCCCGAAGACTTGAAGGCTGGCATCACCAAAGCCCTCCGCGCCTACTCCATTGTTTTTGCGTGGGGGCCGGAGGACATGCCAGGTATTGACCGAAGGGTTATCACCCACCGCCTGGCGGTGGACCCTTCGGCCAAACCGATACAGCAGCGGAGAAGACCCCTCTCGGCCGAGAGAAGGGAGTTCGTAAAGAAGGAGGTATCTATGCTCCTCTCCATCAAGCACATCAAGGAGGTGAAATACCCTTCTTGGCTGGCAAACGTAGTCCTCGCACAGAAGCCTCCTACCTTCCGCATGTGCGTGGACTACACGGACCTAAATAAGGCATGCCCCATGGACCCCTTCCCACTGCCAAACATTGATCAGCTGGTTGATGAGACCGCGGGGTGCGAAATCATGTCCTTCCTCGACGCATTCCGCGGGTATCATCAAATTTACATGCATGAGGAAGACGCTGAAAAAAACCGCCTTCATGACACCCGAAGGCATCTTCTGCTATCTTGTGATGGCCTTCGGCCTCAAAAATTCAGGCGCCACCTACACACGCATGGTGGCTAGGGTCTTTCAAGCTGTCCTAGGACGCACCATGGAGGCTTACGTTGACGATATGATCGTCAAGAGTAAGAAGGCAAGCACTCACGCCGACGACCTCCGGGAGATTTTTGCCATCTTGCAAAAATTCAACCTCCGGCTAAATCCAAAGAAATGCACCTTCGGCGTGCAGGGAGGAAAGTTCTTGGGCTACATGGTCAGCCGAAGGGGTATTGAGGCCAACCCCGAGAAGATCCAGGCCATCATCGACATGGAGCCTCCGCGCAACGTCAAAGAAGTTCAACGGTTGACGGGTCGCCTGGCGGCCCTCAACCGATTCCTCTCTAAGTCAGCCGAGAGGGCCCTCCCATTCTTCCAAATCATGAGGAAGACAGCTGGCTTCCAATGGACATCTGAGTGTCAAGAGGCCTTCGACGAACTTGAAAAGTACCTCTCTTCTCCCCCGGTGCTCTCCAAACCGAAGGTGGGGGAGACATTATACTTGTATCTCGGTGTTAGCCCTGCGGCAATCAGCTCAGTGCTAATCCGAGAGGAAGACGGCATCCAACATGCCATCTTCTACGTCAGCAAAACCCTCCGGGAGGCCGAACTCAGGTATTCTCCCGTCGAGAAGACGGTGCTAGCCATCGTTTGGACCGTCAAGAAGCTTGGCCACTACTTTCAAGCTCATCCGGTCCAAGTGCTCACTCATCAACCCCTCGGCGCCCTCATGAGGAGTCCCACTAGCTCCTCTCGGATGGTGAAATGGGCCATCTTCCTCAGCCAATACAACATCGATATCCGTCCGAGGCCTGCCATTAAGGGCCAAGCCCTGGCGGACTTCGTGACGGAGTGCACCGCGAGATCAGCAACTGACGAGGAGCCTTCGGCACCCCTAGACGAATGGTGGACCCTCTACACCGATGGCTCTTCAGCCACCAAAGCATGCGGAGGGGGAGTAGTCCTGATCACACCCGAGGGCTTCCGCGCATATTATGCCATCCGCTTCTCCTTCAAAGTCTCCAACAACGAGGCCGAGTACGAAGCCCTCCTATGTGGCCTTCGGCTGGCAGCAAATCTGAAGGCCAAGATGATCCACGTCAAGTGTGACTCCAAGCTTGTCGTGGGGCAAATTTCCGGGGAGTACGAAGCCAAAGAAGGGAGGATGAAACAATACAAGGAGGCCGCCAAGGAGTTGCTTAAGGTATTTGAGGCGCATTCCCTCACCCAAATACCGAGGGCTCAAAACTCTGAGGCCGACATTCTATCCAAGCTCTCGGATGAATCCCCCGAGCACCTCTCCAAAATTGCAAGAATTGAGGAACTCAGCCTCTCAAGCATCCACGCGAGCCCCGTCATGAACGTTAACTTGAGGCCGGAGGATTGGATCTCCGACATCGTCACCTTCATCACCACAGGGCAACTGCCCCAAGACGAAGCCCGCGCCAAGTTAGCAAAGCTGAGGGCTCCCAGCTACACCATCGAAAACGGGAGGCTTTACAAGAGATCTTACAACGGCACCCTCCTTCGGTGCCTTCATCAAGATGAGGCCGAAGTCGCCATGGAGGAAGTGCACAGTGGCACTTGCTCAGCTCACCAGGGACCTTTCTCCATGTCCCGAAGGCTCATAGTTCAAGGCTACTTCTGGCCCACGATGGCTAGAGATTGTGCTGATCTAGCCCGAAGGTGCACCGCTTGCCAACACTTTCAGAAGGCCCCCGGCAGACCAGCTGTCAACTACGCCCCCATCAGCACCGCTATACCCTTCTCTAGATGGGGGATCGACTTGGTAGGCCCTCTGCCGAGGGGTACCTCCAACAATAGGTACATCATTGTGGCCATTGACTACTTCACCAAATGGGTAGAGGCCGAACCCCTCGCCAGCATTACCGAGGCCCGGTGCCGCCACTTTGTCCTCAAAAATATTCTCACAAGGTTTGGCGTCCCCCAACAAATCATCTCCGACAACGGGACTCAATTCGAGGCAACCCCCTTCTGTGCCCTCCTTGAGGCTTGGGGCATCAAGCACACATTCTCTTCCGTTGCCTACCCCCAGGGCAACGGACAAGTAGAAAATGCCAACCGCACTCTCCTAGAAGGGTTGAAAAAGAAGCTGGAAGCCGAAGGGGGAGGCTGGGTAGAAGAGCTTCATAACATCCTATGGGCCTACCGCACCACCCCTCGGCGTGCAACAGGTGAGACCCCTTTCTCCCTATGCTATGGCTTTGAGGCAAAGGCTCCAACAGAAGTGACCCTTCCCACCCGAAGGGTGGAACAATATGAGCCCAAGGCCAACGACGCCAACATGGCCCTCGACCTTCATCTCATCTCGGAACGCCGAGAGCAAGCTTTCCTCAAATCCGAAAACTATAGGAGACAAGTCAAAGGATACATCGACGCCAAGGTCCGCTCCCGGGAATTCCAGGTGGGAGACTACGTCCTCCGACGAAGGGAGGCCAGTCTACCCACCGAAGGAGGAAAGATGGCGCCCAAGTTTGAAGGCCCCTACATCATCTCAGCCATCATCAAACCAGGGACATACAAGCTTAAACGTCCCAATGGGACGGAGGTCCCTAGACATTGGAATGTGCACCACCTTGTCAAATTCTATCAATAAGGCATGAGCGGCCAAGCCCTCATCCTCAGCAAGTGCAAATATCAATGGCCCAAGGCCCCATATGTTTTTGAAGAATAATCAAAAGGCCAAGCCTTCATCACCTACATATTGTACAAGCGGCCCAAGGCCCCCCCTTCTCTCCTACAAATGAGTGGCCAAGCCCTCATCGCTTCACCAAAATAGGCCCAAGGCCTCTCCCTCTCATGAGGGGGAACAACGATTTAGGTACCAAGTACCAAGTGTATGGGTCACCCCCATCACTCTTTGAAAACACCAAGTGTTTTCTCAAACTTTTACATACTCTCCTAAAAAAAAAAAAAAAAAAAAAAACGGGGGGTACAATACCCCTCGGCTCCGGCTGGTACCAAGTGCCCCCAGCTGTTTGTGTTCTTCACACAAATAAAACCCTTCCTAGGAACGCTTTCCGCGCCATCCCCCAAGGGGAGGCAGGCAACGGACCATGTCCCGGGCCCAGGATTCGACTTCCACAAACGAAACGCTCCCCGCGCTATCCCCCAAGGGGAAGCAGGCAACAGACCATGTCTCGGGCTGAGGGGACGACTTTCAAAACCGAGGCGCTTTCCGTGCTATCTCCCAAGGGGAAGCAGGCAACAGACGATGTCTCGGGCCGAGGAAACGACCCTCAAACCCTTCGGGATATCGGAAGGTCATTCCCGAAGGGGGAGCCAACGGTTTGTTCTGTTGCCTCCCATATAGGCCAAGCCTTTCCTAGAAACCAAGTTTCTAGATGCCTCTCCTACACCATCTAAAAAAAAAAAAAAAAAAAAAAAAAAAAAGATGTGTAGGGGGGAAGGAACTCCCCGGATACTATTCTCCCCGGAGGCTCAACACTTCGGATATATATTCCCGAAGGCTCCTACAAAGGCACAAGAAAGTCTCGCAACAACAAGTCATCTGGCTACATAGCCGAAGGCTTCATTACATGAAACCTTGGAGTACAAGATTTGCACCGGAGGCCCAAGAAGATTTCGGCTGAATCAAAGTCAACCATGTAACATGCCGAAGGCTACACAAAGTTCTAAGGCAGGCTAAACCTATGTCTACACAAACCGAGGGCTTCACGACGAAGGCGGAATACTACCAAACTCACTCAATGATGACAATTTGGTGCCCTTCGGAGAAGACTCATCAACCGAAGGGTCACTCTATTGGAGACGAATCTCAGGATTCCATAAAGTAAATAATCTTGAACCCCTCGACAACTATATGAACAGGGGGCTCAAACAATCCCCTCGATCGAAGGATCACTACAACACTTATTGAAACTTGGTTGAAAAGGACTAAGTCCACAATTGGGGGCCCTTCGGGGGCAAACCGAGATGCTATCTTCACCAACTTTCTCACAACCGACGGCTCCCTCCACTCTACTTGGGAGTGACCTAAAGCTACACAAAAGCTACACCATTAGTCGAAGGCTCAGTATTTCCGGGGGCCCAAGATGCGATTTCACCTAGTGAAATTGCTAAGTCTAATCCATCTTAGCCCTCGGTCCTATCACTTCACCCCGGAAGCATTACAAGGATTCTTTACCGGAGTTTGAATTTACTTGGATTATTTTCTGAGATTTTGCTCCACATCCGAAGGGTCCTAACAGAGGTCTGGCTTAGGAAAGTATCTAACTCCACAACGACGAGCCCCCGGCAACCCCAGCAAACCTATACTATAACCGAAGGCTAGTTGACAAAAGTTCTCATTTAGAAGATTTTTCTAAGTCCACAAATTTGTGGCCTCCGGGAAAGCAGACATTCTCTCAAGAAAGGAAAATCACTCATATGCAAATACAAAAAGAAGCGAGAGCATACATTCAAAGACGAAGGCATACAAGAAACGAAGACATTACAAAAGTAATCGGAAACATTCATATCAAAAGCCCGGGGGCAAAGGTGCAAAAGATGTTCATTACAATGGCAGTCGGAAACTACAGGCTATTACAAAAATACATCAATAAATTCCTAAGTTTGAGTTTCTTGACCCGCATCATCCCTCGGCTTGGAAGCAGTATCATCCTCGACTTCTTCGCCACCCGCCTTCACCCATCAGCTCGGAATCCTCTAGATCCGGCCTTTCTTCTCCTTCGGGAAGGGGGACTCTTACATCTGGCTGCAGAAGGGGGAGGCCATATGCCGTTGGGTCGAACTTCTTGGGATCAATCTTGAGGTTCCTGGCGAGCCTCCGGTAGATAAGGTTTTGAGTAAAAAACTCGCCGCCATCATAATAGTCTTTGCCCTTTCGGGCTAACCATTCGGCGCCAGGACCTTTCACCCAGGCATCCACCCCCTGCTCTATGACCGAGGCCACCCATCCTTTCCGGTCTTCGGCCCTCCAGCCCTCAGCAGCAAAGGCGGCGATGGCGTTCTTCTCAGCCTCGGCTACAGCTTCCTTCTTGGCTGCCTCGGCCTCATCGGCGGCAACCTTGGCAGCTTCGGCAGCGGCCCTCTCTGCGTCGGCCTTCCCCTCGGCTCTGGCGATCACTTTATTATTTTCAAGAATGGAATTGAACGCCATCTTCTCCAGCCGGAGGGTCTCTTGAGCCTCCTGGAGTTGCCGCCGGGACTCCGCCAGGGCCTCATCAGCCTGGCGCTTCTGCGCCTGATATTGCTCCATCCTCTGGAGCAGCTCCCCAAGACCGAGGGCAGCCTGCAGATCAGAACCGCCATACAGCAGTGATCAGCTTAAGAAAAAGAATATATGCCAGAACCATCAATTAAACAAAAGCTAAGGGAAAAGACTTACAGTGACAGAGGCTTGGAGCACCTTGGCGCTGAGGGCATCATCCTTAGCCCTCGACAGCACCGACTTATCAGTCGGGGGCGTGGCACCCTTTAGGAACTCCCTCGGGTTGAGGGTGCCATGCATGATGGCAGTTCCCTTGGTGATAGAGAACTGCACATCATCCCGGGGCCAAGCCAGACTGTTATCTTGGCCCCCGGGAGAAGGGAGGACATTTTCTGCGGGGGAGGAGGAAGAGTGTTCTTCGACAATAACAAGGGGGGCGTCCGTCTTCTCGGGGGCCCCCTTCTTCTTCTTTTTCTCCGGAGGCATCACACCCTTGCCGGAGTTTTTCCTCTTTTGCTCCGCCTTGGAGCCCCCGGCACCAGCACCGGTATCAGCAGCTTGGGAGGGTCCCTCACCCTCCGGGACCTGAGCATCCCCTTCCTTTCGGAAGAACTCGTCGACAGGTTTCTGAACCCCCGTCTCCTTCTTCTTCCTCGGCTCCTTGGCCAGCTTCTTCTTCAGCGCGGCAAAGTTGGAGACGTCCATGCTGACACCTGCGAAACAACGGTAAAGTCAGACCGAAGGGGTCAACTACAAAAGAGGGGAAATGAGGAAGTAAAAAATCCTAAGTACAATAAAGCAGACCCTTCGGTAACTACCTCCAATGCTACCGAAGGCGCTCTCGAGGACAGGGCACTGTTCGTCCTTTTCGCCCAGGAAACGATACCGCCGGAAGCCAAGAGCCAACAAATCCTCGGGGAGAGTAGAATCCTTAATAGTCACGTGCTTCGTGGCCCCCGGCAGCAGGGCAGCAATCTTCTTCCCCTCCTTCTGAAGCGCGGCACTCCCCACCTTCGGGTGACGCCGAAAGTGGTTGCGCAGCTCCCTCGGGAACGGATTTTCCGCCATCTTAATGTAGCAGAAACGGTCCTTCCACCCCTTGTGAGATGAGGGCACATCGTCGAAGAGCCTCCAGGGGGCGAGCTGCTGCAGGTTTGCGAACCCCTCGGAATTGGCGTGTCCCCCCCGGCACAAGTTGAAACTTTGAAAGAAGAGATCAAGGGTCGCGATCACCCCTCGGGATCGACACAGCTGCAGGAAGCCGGTTATGTAGGAGTGGCTGTTTGGGGTTAGCTGGCAGGGGGCCAAACCCACATACCTCAGGTATTCGAGGAGAAAAGGATGCAGCGGGAACCGGAGGCCCATGGCAACCGATAGCACATGGGCCGCAAAGCAACCCTCCGGGGCTTGCAACAGGATATCATTGGGTCCCGGTTCAATCACGGTAGCCGAAGGCCCCACGTGCAGCTGGGTCACGTAGCATTCGGCTCGATCAGCCCTCGACTTCAGCGCAAGGGCAGCAGTGTTCAGCCATGAATGCCCCTCGGGTATCCCCACAGGTTTCCCGCAATCCACGGCGGTTTGCTTGCCTTTTTTGGGAGCCTTCGTCTTCTTCCTCCTCTTTCCCGGGGCAACGCTGAGGGGTTCCGGATCTAGGGGCCGGGAGGTACTCGCCTCCCCGGAACCACGAAGGGGCAAGACAGCAACCGTCACCTCCTGTCGCTCCCTCTCTTCTTCTTCCTCAGCTACTTGGAGCGCGAGGGCCAGTTCTTCATCGGCGGCGACTTGTTCAAATTCTTCAGCCTCCAGCTCAACTCGAAGGTTGCTTTGTACCTCCTCAGCCACGGCGAGGTCATTATTGCTCGAAGACTGCCCGCTCGATGACTCTGTATCAGAGAAGCTCTCTGCTGCAACCGAAGGCTCCCTCGAGCGGTTCTGGGAATCACTTGCTGATGACATCCTTCGAGATCGAGAGAGCAGAAGTATGGAGGAGGAAGGAAAGGAAAAGACTAGGGGCTTCCTAGGGAGGCTCTAAACACTAGATCTAAAGGAAGGGAAGCAAAGTATACTTAGGAAGGCAAGAACAATGGAAGAACTAACCTGAGATTCGAAGTTTAGATTGAAATAAGCTTTCTCTCTCTAGAAAACAAAATGCCAGAGCTTCGCTATCACAAAAATCGCACAAGGGATATGAATTCGGGCTTGGGGTATTTATAGGCTCCCAGCCTCGAAGTCTGGGCCTCGATTTAAAAAGGCCATCATTACGGGCCGCCGGCTCAGCCAATGGATGACAGCCGCTCCCTCTAGCCAGTGAGGACACGCCACGTCAACCCCTCTTCCAATGGCTATATTGCAACGGCTATATTTCAGAAGCACTGGAGTGCCCTCGAATGATAGCCTCCGGTTATCACTCTCCGCAGCCCTCAGACAACGGATTCCACCAAACGCCCTCGAGCCCGTAGCAGCATAAGCCTTCGGCTTATCAATGTTACCGCCCCTCGGGGACTCATCAACTCATCATAACTCCTTCAGCCCGAACTAACCTTCGGCCCAAAGGAGTGGGGGACTGGGATACACCCCTCGGGAATCTTACAGAACGAAAATTTCTTCATACAAAAATTCACAGATAACACCTGTAGCCCTCGGGTGCGTACACCATTACACCCTTCGGCAAAGCAAAATGTCAGAAATTTTCCACAAGTCACTTGCGGAAATGAAGCAGCCCTCATCACAACACATGCATGCAATACATCTAGGCTCTCCCCAGAAAACCCTCGACATGTGAGGGACTGAGGAAAGCCTTCTGCAGTCATACATGTGTTATACCTCCCTCAGAAAACCCTCGACATGTGAGGGACTGAGGGCAGCCTTCGGCAATCAGCAGAAGACAAGTTCTCCAGCAAAGACACCCAGCGAAATGATGAAGCCTCCAGAAGAAGCAACACATCTACTCCTTTTCCCTCAAGTACCTTTCGGCAAAAGGAGTGAGGGACTCCTGATGGAGTATATGGCCCAGGAACCCCCGGCCCATAGACTCCTATTTCTCCTACACAAGTCCATTGAGCTCAGGAAACAACTCAGGCCCAAATACAACGGCCCAAGCCTCAAAGTGGCCCAGAATACACACTGGGGTGCCTTCGGCCTCCTTGGCCGAAGGCTTCAAAACTCACAGGATAGCCTTCTCTGGCATAAGAAGCTGCTGGGAGAAAACGGGCGGAGACATAAGCCTTCGGCATTCTCATGCCCTCAGCACCAGGGTAAGCCTTCGGCTGAACCAAGCCTTCGGCTACACGAGGAGCCCCCGGCTGCACAAGAAGCCCTCGGCCACACAAGGGGCCCTCGGCTACACAAGGAGCCCTCGGCTACACAATGAGCCCTCGGCTACATAGGGAGCCCTCGGCTACACGAAGAGCCTTCGGCTGAACAAGCTCAATCATCGAAGATTCCTTTTAGAGACAGCCAACCACCGCATTTAATGCCACGTCACATCCGCCAACCGCATTCAATGCGGTTGACGTACCACTGCCGGTGCCACTAGGCTGATGTGACCCTTCGGCCGTTGGATTACTGACACGTGTCCTCTCATCGCATTTATTGCTGCTATAAATAGCAGCCCATTTCTCCTTGTAATACACACAATCTACATCTCATCTACGCACGCTGAGTTCATTTAATAAATCGACTCTCTCTCCTCCTATTTTGCTCTGACTTCTCTCTAGTTATTCCCGCAATAACCCCTCGGATAAGATACCCCCCGGGTAGACGATCCATCACGGTCGTTGTTAATAACTACCCTCGATGAATTGGAGATACTCCTCGATTGAGTATTCGAGAGGGGATAAGTTATAGATATAACAATGATCGACTAAAATATATCAACAAGTGGAAAGTAGCAAGGCCAAGTCCCTTTTATTCTTGACTTAAATCTCATATAAGTCGTTCATCTTCGTGTTCAATTAAATTAAATCACTCAATCAAAACCCTCCTTTATTTACTTGTTTCATTTAAAAAGATAATTATTCCTTTCTCTGTGGATACGAACTCTACTTCACCTATACTACGTATAAGTGTTAGTATCGAATTATTTTGACGCACCGTGACAAAGTGCTCGACAAATTTGGCGCCGTTGTCGGGGAAAGGCAATTAATTTTTCTTTTTATTTTATAAAAAAAAATTATTCAAGTATAAAGATTTCTATTTCTTCTGAGCTTTGTAGTATATGGTTAAATATCGTTCACTGAACGAAATCACCTACAAATCAAACCCCGAAATAGAACAAACTCTCGAGCGGTTGAAAAATAAATTCTCAAGCTCTGACTCAGAAGAATCATCAAGTGCTAGTTCTCATTCTAGCGACACCGAAGAGCCAATATCTATGGCTCACGAAACAAGAACATTGAGGGAGCTCACGGCTCCGAATCTTAATCAACAACCCCTATGTATCACTTTTCCAACTCTTGATACGGGGTCACATTCGAGCTAAATTTGGGCTCATTCATATACTCCCATCTTTCCATGGCCTACGAAGGGAAGATCCGAACAAACACTTGTCGGAATTCCATATTGTGTGCACAAGCATGTGCCCCAATGGCGTGTCCGAGGAGCAAATCAAACTGAGGGCCTTCCCATTCTCTTTAAAAGACACCGCGAAGGATTGACTTTTCTATCTTCCTTCGGGCAGCATCAACACATGGGCTCAAATGAAAAAGAGTTTTCTTGACATGTACTATCCCGCATCTATCTCTTCAAGTCTCAAGAAACAAATTAGCAACATTGAGCAAGCGGATGATGAGACCTTGTACGAATATTGGGAGCGCTTTAAAAAATTATGCGCTAGTTGCCCATATCATGGGTATTCGGAACAAGATCTCATCCTCTACTTCTATGATGGGCTTGTTGATCAAGATAGATGCATGGTGAATGCGGCATGCGGAGGGGGTATTGTCAACAAAACCCCTTCTCAAGCAAGAGACCTAATTTCGGAGTTGGCCGAAAACTCGAGACATTACAACGGGAGGTCATCATAAAAAAGAGTTATGGCGGCGGAATCCAACAACTCGTTGGAAAGTTAAGTGGCCGGCTTAACTTCTTTGTTAAAAGATTTTCTTTTAAATCCAAAAACCCAAGAAGTCAAGGTCTGCGGCATATGCTCGACACAAGGGCATCCCACCGATTCTTGCCCAACGCTACAAGAGGAGAATCCCGAGCAAGTCAATGCATTGGGATTCCAAGGTCAAAGGAGGTACGATCCTCACGGCAACACTTACAATCCGGGATGGAGGGATCATCCCAATTTAAGGTACAGAAACTCTCAACCTCCTTAACAACAAGGCCAAACATTGAACTCGAGCATGTCCACCGAAGACATGATTCGAGCGCTTGCCATGAACATGGCCACGATGCAACAAAGTGTGGCCCAATTCCAAGAAACAACAAAATCTAGCATCCACAACTTGGAAAGCCAAATGAGCCAAATCTCAAATGCCGTGAGTAGGCTTGAAGCTAAGGATTCGGCAAAACTCCCATCTCAAACGGAGCCGAATCCAAGGCAACAAGCTCACGCGGTCACTTTGAGAAGTGGCAAAGAATTGGTTATGGCTAAGGCGAAAGCAAAGAGCCATGTTGGAGAGGAAGAGGAGGATATCTTGGTGCCAAGCACAAATCCTCAAAATGAAGAGGAGGAAATCACACCTCAAAGGAAGTTCCCACCGCTCGATTCATACGAGCCGATGCCACCTTTTCCGGAGGCTCTCAAGGACAACCGCAAATACAACAATGACAAGGACATCTATGAGACCTTCAGCAAATGTGAGGTAAATATCCCTCTTCTCAATTTAATTAAAGGTGTTCCTAGGTTTGCAAAGTTTTTAAAAGAGCTTTGCACAATTAAAAGGAAACACAAATTAAATGGCAAGCATAAAATCCGAGTGAAAGGGTGTCGGCCGTTTTTCAAAACAAACTTCCTAAAAAGTATAGCGACCCGGGAATGTTCACTATACCATGTAAACTAGGAAATTCTAGTTTTTCTAGGTCTATGTTAGATTTGGGTGCATCAATAAATATCATTCCATATTCTCTATATAAGTGTCCCTAGAACTAGGCCCTTTACATGAGACGGGGGTTGTTATCCAACTTGCTGATAGATCCAATGCTTACCCAAAAGGTGTAGTGGAGGATGTACTCGTCATGGTGGATAATCTAATCTTTCCCGCTGATTTTTATGTTCTTGAAATGGAGAACGATAAAAATGCAATCCCAATTTTGTTAGGAAGGCCCTTTTTGAAAACGACCAAAGCAAAAATAGATGTTTTTAGTAAAGTATTAACCATGGAGTTCGATGGTGAAAAAGTTGAATTTAATATCTACGACTCCATGAAATACCCCACTGATAATCACTCTCTTTTTGCAATTGACACTTGCGACACTTGGGTCCAAGATGTATTTGAGGTTGAGGGGAAAGACAAGTTACTAAGCTCAATTGAAAACGACATAGAGGACTTCACTTTGGAGTACTCTATGTCAAATAACATGAAGGTTATGGTGGCGGAGTTAAATCAACTCCCACTTTTGCCACCAGGCTCTAAAGCCCTCCCACTAACCATTCCGAGCGAGAAGCCGCTACCATCTATTTTGCAGGCACCGGAGGTGGAATTAAAACCACTCCCCGAAAATTTGAAACATGTGTTCTTGGGCGAAAATCACACTCTACCGGTGATTATCTCAAATGCCTTGGCCCAAGAACAAAAGGAAAGATTGATCGCGGTCCTCAAGGAATACTAATTGGCCATTGGATGGTCTATTGCCGACATCAAAGGCATTAGCCCATCCACATGCATGCACCGGATCCTACTCGAAGACGAGGCCAAAGCGGTGAGGCAACCGCAACAAAGATTGAATCCACCCATGATGGAGGTGGTGAAAAAAGAGGTGATTAAATTGCTTCAAATGGGAATCATCTTTCCCTTTTCCGATAGCAAATGGGTGAGCCCAACCCAAGTGGTGCCAAAGAAGACCGGAGTGACGGTCATTGAAAATAAAGATGGCGAGATGGTGCCCACCCGAATTCAAAACGGGTGGCGAGTTTGCATTGACTACCGAAGGCTCAATTCGGTAACAAGAAATGATTTCTTTCCTTTACCTTTCATTGATCAAATGCTAGAGAGACTAGCGGGGCACAAGTTCTATTGTTTTCTTGATGGTTACTCCGGGTATTTACAAATACCAATAGCCCCGTAGGACCAAGAGAAAACAACCTTCACATGTCCATTTGGCACTTTTGCCTGCCGACGAATGCCCTTTGGATTATGCAACGCACCGGGCACCTTTCAAAGGTGTATGATGAGCATCTTCTCCGAATTTGTGGAAGTATTTATGGAAGTCTTTATGGATGATTTCACAATCCATGGGGACTCTTTTGACACTTGCCTCTATCACCTTACTCTTGTGCTCAAAAGTTGCATTGAATCAAACCTTGTTCTAAATTCGGAAAAATGTCACTTTATGGTAGAACAAGGGATTGTTCTTGGGTATGTGATCTCATCAAAGGGGATTGAAGTGGACAAAGCTAAAATTGGCGTTATTCAAACACTCTCGTACCCAACCAATGTACGGGACATCCGCTCTTTCCTTGGACACGCTGGATTCTATAGAAGATTCATCAAAGACTTCTCCAAAATTTCATCTCCCTCATGCAAACTTTTGCAAAAGGAGGTGGAATTTGATTTCAATGATGAATGCAAGGAGGCTTTTGACACTTTGAAGGCAAGGTTGGTAATCGCCCCCATTATACAAGCTCCCGATTGGTCTCTTCCTTTTGAGATCATGTGTGACGCAAGTGATTATGCGGTGGGGGCTGTTTTAGGCCAAAAGATCGGGAGGGCTTCTCATGTCATCTACTACGCTTCCTCAACTTTAAATGAAGCTCAAAAGAACTACTCCACCACCGAGAAGGAAATGCTAGCAGTGGTCTTTGCTTTGGAGAAGTTTTGTTCCTACCTTCTTGGAATGAAAGTTATTGTTTACACCGACTGTAACACCCCGGCCCCACATGACCCAAGGTAGTTACTCCAGACCTCTAGTATTGTCCTCACAAACCACCACGAGCCTTTACCGCGCACTTTGTCCTCACTCATGCGCGCCCCGAGGAATTTCCCAGTGGATCACCCATCCCAAGACTACTCCCGTGCTAGCACGTTTAACTTTGGAGTTCTTGGATGATGAGCTCCCGTAAAAGGAGATGCACCTCTGTTGGTATGAGTAGTACTATTAATCCGTTTATATTAAATCTCAAGTTTTACAATCACCCCCACTTAGGATCGCAACGTCCTCGTTGCGCCCATGAACCAATCTCAAATCTCAATCAAATCCCAGAATCTTCCCCCGCTAAGTGCCCGCCCGATATCCAACGGGTCATCACACTGTCGCGGGGTTGCTCTGATACCACCTGTAACACCTCGGCCCCGCAGGACCCGAGGTATTTACTCCAAACCAATCTCCAGACCTCTAGTACTGTCCCACAAAGCGCCACTAGCCTTTTCCGCGCACTTTGTCCTCACTCGTGCGCGCCCTGAGAAATTTCCCAGGGGGTCACCCATCCCAAGACTACTCCCGTGCTAGCACGCTTAACTTTGGAGTTCTTGGATGATGAGCTCCCGTAAAAGGAGATGCACCTTTGTTGGTATGAGTAGTACTATTAATCCGTTTATATTAAATCTCAAGTGTTACACCGACCATGCCGCTCTCCGATTCCTTATGACAAAGAAGGAAGCCAAACCAAGACTCATTCGATGGGTCCTTCTATTGAGTGAGTTTGATGTGAAGATTAAAGACAAGAAAGGAGCGGAGAACTTGGTGGCCGATCATTTAAGCCGCCTGATATTCATGTAATTTCCGATTGTATGTTTGTATTTTTAACTAGTTTTATTAGTTCTAGTTGTGGAAATTATACACTTTTGGTGTAATCTTTTATTTTCATTTTTATTTGTAATTTGTTTAGATTAGGATTATTCTGAGCTAAACAGGTTAAAGATCATCCAAGGGATCAAGATTGGACCTTAAAAGATCAAGGAAAGTGCAAGGAGACAAGAAAGATTTCGATTTGGAAAAAATACTCATGTACCCGGTTGGGTATTGCCTAACCCGATCGGGTATTCGCTTGATTCGATTGTCCAAATCAAATCCGGGAACAAATGATCGCGGGAGCAAATTTTCGTGAAGATTTGTCACATACCCGATCGGGTATGCCGACATCTGGTCCCACACCTTACCATGTACTCATATCAATATGACATGTGAGTGAGTGAGGAAACTTCCCGATTGATATCCACTTGCACATATTTGACTATTTAATGACTAGCCACTCAATGAAGAAGGGGGAGAATTTCCTAGCTACAACCCCATTTCCTACGAGACATCACTCCCATCTCTCTCCTCTCATACGCATGTATATTTCTTCTTCCTAGTTTATTTCTCCATCAATGGCTTCCCTAAAAGCTTCATATATGCTTTGTACATGTAACCTCTCCCACACAACGATAATAAAAGCTCCCGGCTCCCGTTGGTATGGTACCGCCCAAAAAGGCCCGTGGTTTTCACCGATTTGGTTTCCACGATAAAATACTATGTCCGCTCTAATTTCTTTATTTACTCGATCGGGACAATTAGTTCCATCATTTTGGTGCTTTCATTGAGAGCGGAGCTGAGTTATGACGGGTACCATATCTATCTGGTGAAGAGCCACTAGCCCACTATCACAAAATCATCACAAAAGATAAGTTCATCCTACATCATTATATACTATTTTGATTCTTAATTATAACTATTTAAATGTAATAGTTCATGCAAACTATTACTGTATACGAAGTATGATATATGTACACGGTTAAAAAAATGATAACATTAAAAATAACATGTAGTATAATTATTTACTGTATCATTGTGTTACTAATGGGGTATGGAAACAATATCAACATCAAAAGATTTCATCATTTCAATTTGAAAAGATGAAGTAAATGTTTGAGTGTGAGCTAAGGGTTGTGTACGTACCAAACCTTTCATTTGTTTATTTGATGATAGTGAAAATAGATTCAGAGGCTATTTAGTTGATGGGGTGGTATAGTACTACTTATTTATATCAGTACATTAGTGTTATTCAAGTAATTACGTAGTAGTACTAGTGCTTCGTATATGTATATATATACTATGTATTATCCATTAAACCCCTAATGAGTACAAGGCGGTGCCTGCCATCCTTAATACGGCAAGTATCGTCCTACGAACTAAATAAATCGAATACTTTATACTCCATAATTTATATAGTTTTGTTTCTTTTCAGCCTCACTGACGTTGTATCCTATAGCCCAATGCCAATGGGTCCACGACTAATGAAGCTAAATGTGACTGGAGGCTCCACATGAAGATAACTTTGATCCCATTTAGAAGGTCCAGGTTGTCTCTCGAGAGTGTTCAATCCCAGTATGAAGATGAGAGAATTTTTAATATATTCTGATTGCTCCAAGCTGCATGTGATCTTTAATTTACCGAGTGCCGACCTGAATATTCATCAACTGCGTGAGAAACTATGGTGTATTTTATAAAATGATCAGTTGAAAGGATGAGGTCCACCGCTCCACCCACCACCCATTATTAATGTCTACGTACTTTCATCCACATGAAGGCATTTCCTTTTGTCACTAATGGATCCCATCATTTGGAAACTTCACGTGGAGATGCTACTAGCTAAATAATGTTAGCTACCATGCAAATTTGGATTATATGAGGAAAATTATTTGAAGGGTCCATTCTCAGAAGGTTCACCCCCTATTACCGTTGCTATGATGTGAAGGAAGAAACCCAAATGACTTCTTCAACTCAATACTTAATTTTCTTTGTCTCCATTTAAAAGGTCATGTCCTAATCATATCTATGGGAGGATCAAACTGTCCAATGTACTAGATCACTAGGGCGGGTCAACCATTGTCTTATGGCATACATCTCGGCTTCCCAGGTCTGCCCTGCTCATGAGTACACAGGACTAGGTCAACCATTCATCAATGGCACACACCTTAGCTTCTCGGGTCTACCCTGCTCATGAGTACACGAATCAGGTCAACCATTCCAATGGCACACACCTCGCCCTGTTGATCTATGCCTTGGATCGGACGACCTTCCATGGATGATTAATACATGACCAATTAAAGGGAGAGAAAAGATAATTAAGTCATCACAATCTTCCTACTTGGAGACATGCTTCATACAAATGATTTACTGATTCTAATTTCTACTTTCTAGAACTGTTGAGTATCTATTCACAGTCCTAGAAAGTGGGGGGCTTTTGATAGAGAATATTCCTCCAGACACATCTCCCCCGGATATAAGTTCTTATTCGGATGTGAATATACAGAAAATATCAACATACTCACAATTTCGGAGTAGAATAATTGAGAGGAAACACATATGGTCTCACACCTTACCATGTACTCATATCAATATGACATGTGAGTGAGTGAGGAAACTTCGTGATTGATATCCACTTGCACATATTTGACTATTTAATGACTAGCCACTCAATGAAGAAGGGGGGAATTTCCTAGCTACAACCCCATTTCTTACGAGACATCACTCCCATCTCTCTCCTCTCATACGCATGTATATTTCTTCTTCCTAGTTTATTTCTCTATCAATGGCTTCCCTAAAAGCTTCATATATGCTTTGTACATGTAACCTCTCCCACACAACAATAATAAAAGCTCCCGGCTCCCGTTGGCATGGTACCGCCCAAAGAGGCCTGTGGTTTTCACCGATTTGGTTTCCACGATAAAATACTCTGTCCGCTCTAATTTCTTTATTTACTCGATCGGGACAATTAGTTCCATCACTTCCAAATGTAACGTTGTTTCCTATAAGAAAATGCAAAAGCTGCCCAGAAAATGCATTTCCTTAACATCTAAGAACTTCCCAAATACTGTACTACTAAAAACTTCTACCTCTGTCAAAAAAAAAAAACTTCTAACTCCTTAGAGAGTAATTTTGACATAACCATATTAATGATCTCATACAATCCAGAAAAGGTGTTAACTCTCCTTTTAATGTTCGTATGGACGATCTGTTTCTTGACAACTTTATTAAGTGGCTGAAAAAATTAGACATAAAATATGGGTTAGATATAGATGAGTAAAATTACATTTAATTCTAGTATCTCTATATTAGATGGAGATGTAGGAAGGGTGGAGACGAAGAAACTGTTAGCCATAGCTAAAAGTTAAAAAATATGAACTTAATTTACTAGAAGTATCATATACTCCAATGACAAACAAATTCAGCCACTATGTGTAATTCATTCAGTGACTAATTGAAAATGTGTAATTCATTCATACATGAAATACTGTAATTCACTATGTGTAATTCAGTCAATAATTCACTCCATTGGTAATTCAATAAAGTGACTATTGAGGGCATCTGTATACATAGTTAACCTTCATAACTTACGTAATATGTGTAATTCATTCACTGACAAATTGAAAATGTAGAAACCATGTCAATGGCATTATGGCATAGGACAGTAGGAGATAACAACAATACCAACTAAAAACATATGCATAAAGCCTGGATTGGGATAATTTGAAACCAAAAAGTACAATACAGATGCTTATTCGGTCAACAAACAGAGGGGAAGTGAACAGAGGGGGAAAATTACCAGAGTAGTAGCTAAAAGTTGGAGACCGTGAGATGATACGAGAGTGACGACGTAAATAACGTTAATCGTTCAATTGATTTAAGTCACATTTAGGGAAATAAAAAATGAAGTCATATTTTAGGAAATGAAAAAGTCACCGGTAATATTGAGGTCATTTTTTCTTGAGATTTTCTAGCATGATCTGATATGTATAAGTCTGGTATGATCTAGTAAGTCTTTAGTGTATGCGTATTTTACTATCGCTTAAAGTAAATTTTAAACTATAAAAACTTTTCTGATTATCAGTAAGCTATAACAAAAAAGAAGAGTCTTTTTTTATTCAATTAGTTCTATACTATTTGTTGTTCTTACACACATTTACCGTGCTCATCATGCGTGTAATATAAACACATACTACATACTTCGTAGTATATTTTCTACTCCCTATTGGAATGCAAAAGAACAGGGAATGAATCTAGGAGATTTATCAGGCACTGATAAGCACAAACACATCATATAATAAATGTAAGAAAGTCTTAAATCATACAAAGTAATACCCGTATGATTTAAGACTTTCCTACATTTGTTATATTTCAAAATGACAATTCATCAGAAGTCTTAAATGTAGATATAGATATAGACAGTAAGGACAGACATTCAATACTGACATGAAACACTACTACATTAGTAGATACATCATAGAGATACTTTGCACCGCGGCATAAAACACTACTATTAGTACTATATAATAGCCTAATAAGGAGTATATATTTAGGAATCTGAGAATTCATACGACAAGCTCCACTGTGATAGCTGCAAGATTAATGAGATTGGTTGATATAACTAAGGTCAAACTGCTCCCTGTAGGTGAATGTATAAAGTAAACAACGTCAAGGAAAAATGTTTACATTATAATTTCTTTAGATTTGTTCTTATTAGGAAGTTAACAAGCTGTGATGATTTTTTGTTTGCTTCAAAATCAAGATACTGCAAAATTAAATGGACATCAACCAATTGTTATAATGAGTGAGTGGTAAAAAAAACATAACAGTCATTTTTAGGAAACTCGATAATGTGTGAGACATACTCCCTCTATGCTCTATCCCAAATAATTTATAATGTTAGCATTGAAATTTTGTTTGATAGAAGAGAAATAAATAGAGAAAGCAAATAGGAGAGACAATGAATTTTTTTAAGACAAATTTCCCTAAATGGCTAAATAGGACTAAATAAAATCAAAATCGCAACCATAGGAGTTTAAAGTTTAAATTCCCAAAATAGGACTAACTCTTCCTATTCTACCCTTTTCCGTAACAATCTTAATAGGATTTTTTAAATAAAAATAATAAAACTTAAAAATAAATAAATAAATGGGAATAAATAGGAAGAATAGACATATATTATTCCTACTATGGGAATAAAATGATTACAGTTCTATTGTTGCATTTATGACGATTTTTAGTCCTACAACTAATAGCTGTTTTTAATTGTTGAATGAGAAAGAGAAAATAGGAAGACATAAATGAAGGTCAGTCACTTCCTTTTTAATTTTCCTTCCTCATGGAGAGACTGCTTTCATTTTCATTTTATCATTCTAAACTTCTCTTCTAACAAACTACACACAAAATCTGCCTTATTTCTCTAATCTCGTTCTCATCCATTTCTCTCATCTCTATTTTTTACTAAAACAAAGGCTTAAAGGGTGCGTGTAGTTCATAAATGTGTGTTCTTTGCTGCCAAGTATAGTGAGTTATGGTAGAGTGTAGGAGAGTGCACGATTTCAAACGATGCATGCATGTACTTAATAATGAATAATTGCCATAGTTAAATGTAGTAAGGAGTAGCTGAGTTATAACTGGGGTAATATAGTACAGAGTAGCTAATACTAGTTAAACATTCTGCACAATTGCACAACTATTATAGTATATGGCATTCGGATGATGAGATCACATTTTGTGTAGGAGCTCACATTTAATTATTTTTGTTTTATTATTTGTGACCTGAATTTCTCAGTTACATAAGAACTCATTTTCTAGTACTCCGTATTTATTTGTCCCTAAGTCTGATAACTTCATCGTAAGCACACACTTTTTGAAGGCATATATAACCCCTTGGACTAATAACGGATAACAGAAGAGATGAACGTCCAGGCCATATATAGGTATACTTTGTCCTTATGCATGTATATATTCTATATCTAAATGCAAGAACTTCACATACAGACACAATATTCCACAAGCCGGTGGTGCAATATATAAGATAAGGGAAATAATTTTGAAGCTATGGTGATTACTTTATTAGGTGTTGGGTGGATATGATATTTCTCACAAGTGTAAAAGTAAACATCAGAATATAATACTTATAGATGAGGCCTCTTCAAGTCTAACATAAAAAGGATAACCCATACATCTTATAAGAGAGTCTCATTTCATTGGAAAATCAGAACATAGAATAATTCTTCTTAGAACATGATAAAGAAAATTACCAAGGCTAGAGGGAACCGAAGTGGACATACAACAGTAAAATTCACTATGAAAACCATAATTTCATGATGGGCATATACGACTACTCTCATAATGAAATTCAGTCTCAATTTCCCTGGGAGACTTCAGGAGGAGACATTTGATCTACCGATAACCCAACAGTTTCCCCATATTCCTCAGGTAAAGTAAAAGTTGAGTCTAAGCCGGACAAACCTTTGAAGGCCAAGGCCAATGAGTAACCTAACGCTTTTGCGACAGGTACAGCAACCGCATTTCCCACTTGTATGTACCTTTCTTTAATAGGGCCATAAAGTTTATAGTAATCAGGGAAACCTTGTAACCTAGCATTTTCCCTGATTGTGAGAACTCTGTCTTGAAGAGGGTGCAACATGGCGTGGTTGTGCGGCTCAGCCCTTGTGACAACAGTTGGGACAGTTTCATCCCACCACAATCTTCTGAATGGCTTTGAGGACGTGCCACGCACAAATGTCATTGCATAGTCAGGTACCAATGGTTTCCCTGAAGGCAAATAGACCCTCTCAACATCTTGTTCCCACTGCACCTTGTTGCCTACAACCTTGACACCAGGCAAATCCCTAAAATTTGCTCCCTTTCTTTTAGGAATGTGACAGACACGTTGATAATCATCATCGTTTAACTGTAGGGGACGGTGATCATGCAGAACTTTTCCGGGCATACCATCCCTCCCAAGTCTTATAAGCTGTTGGAACTCAGTCTCAGGTTCATTAACATACTCCATATCATCTCTTCGTTCATTATTCTCCACCAGAGGAAGATCTGATATTGCATCTCCGAGGAAAAGCTCTTTCTTCAAACTTACATCATGACTTTCGTAATCAACATAATTTAGCTCAAACTCAGTAGGTTTAGCACCTTTATAAATAGCTTTATTTGTTGGTAATGGGTATTGTGGCAACTTATCACCTTGAAGGGAACCCCACATAAACACACGCATACGAAATTGTGGGAGTCCATATGACCCAGCCGCCATCATTCCTAGCCGTGCCTGATAATTCATCCCTACAAGCCGGCTTAATCCATATCTCCCCAAGAAACCATTTGAAAATTTCAAAAGGTCAACAACATTTTCCATTAAAACAAATCTTGGTCTCAAGAAATCAACCATGTCCATGAACACTGTTAGCTGCTTGTTTTTGGGATCCTGTAAAGGATTCTTTGCGTTCCTGAAACGGTTGAAACCACTGATCCCTTGACAAGGAGGGCCTCCACATATAACATCAACATGCCCAGGCAGAGGCAACCTTTTCTCTTTAAAGCCGTTGACCACAAACTCCTTAATTTTTTGGTGGCAGTCACTTAAACCCTCTATGGGTTCCCATGTGTCATAATCTGCAGTATAACCCTTCCAGTGTATCTTGAAGTATAGACCAGGCTTTTTCATTTCCTTAGGGTCTCCATAACAAACATCCAAAATATGCTCAACCTCATACACTTCATCTACTCCATCTGCATTACCCTCATCACCATCATCATCATCATCATCATTTTCTTCTTCTTCTTCATTGCTTGAAACATTCAAATGAGGATGCGGGGGACGGCTGCTTTTTATTAACAAGCATGAGACACAAAGCTGCTCCCATTCCTTCAAAAGAGACAGGAAATCTTCGGCTGGCTCATTCCTCACATTTGTCTCTGGGTGATTTTTCCTCAAACTCTCACATGCATATGGATTCAAATCAACAGCCCATTTAGTGACCAAATTAATGCCACACTTGTTAGCTCCTAAGCATAATCCAGTAGACATCCCACCACAACCAGAGTACAAATCCAATAGAGTCTTTTCTGAATTGTGCTCTTTTGCTTCTACCACATCCTGGTCACTAGAGATGGTAGAACTGGATTCACTAGCAACTGTAAGATCAGGAGGAAGGTTCAAAAATGTTGAGAAGGGAACCAAGTACATCATATCACAATAGAAATCACAATCAGCTTGACTGTTCTCCCTTGAATTGGAATTTCCATTGTAGGGTATACGTTGAATGTTAACTTTTTGAACTAAACAATCAATATTGTTGTCATCCTTGACCTCTGAAAAGAAGACTCGCTGTTTGTCGACAAACTCATCACACGATTTGATAACAGTGTCCTTGGCTCTGTAGTACCATTGAGCAGTAAAATACCGCACACCATCAAGTGATTCAAACATCTCTATAATTTTGCAAATGTAGTTGTCTTCCCCTTCACCAGCCTTGACATAAGCATCTTCCCCTACATTATAAATCAAGTTATCAACTTTTGCTGATGTGAAGTGCCTCTTGGCCTGAAGTATGTCAGCAGGTCCAACTTGAGTAGCTATGCTCCTAATCCCTGCATCTTCTCTCCTAGTGGTCCTTTGATAGCGGTGAGACCACTTCTGCTTGGCTTCCTCAACAGGAACCGGATCCCCGATAAACTCGCCTTCATCATCATCACCAGAAGCCTTAGCCAGAGTCCTCCTTGGAGGAGGACGGGCCAGAACTTCCACATTCACGTCACGGGATACATCTTCTTCCTCATCCTCATCCTCATCTTCAAGCTCATAGAACTCAAGGTCGTCGTCAGTCGAACCCAGCACCTCCATCCGCCTTCCTCTCTTAGACTTCCAGCTAAAATCGTGTTCAGCCGGAGCAACGTCCCCTGAATCCTTCGTTTTGGCCGACGCGGCTAAAATCGCCCTTGACGATTTCCTCCTTGAATCCGAACTGGCTGAAGCGGCATTAGCCAGCGGCGAAGAAGCATTCCTCTTGCGCACCATAGTGGAGGGTCGAAGCTGGGTGGGGGTGGGGTGAAGGTAGGGTTTTGAGATGAAGAGTAGAAGGCGCAGGGGGTAAAGATAGATGAGAGTTGACGACCACACGACTCCTTTTCGGGTGCCAAATTTTTAAATTTTTGAAAGGGCGTAGGAGGGGCGGGAATCCCAAATCGCTGGAATTTTTCGGTGTTAATGACTTTCTTAATTAATAATAAAATGAAATAAATGGGGGAAATTGCCTTAAATAATGATTGTGTATTTCCAAATATGATTGTTTTATTTTTAGAGATAATTCCCTAAACAGGATTAAAAACGTTTTGAGATTCCAAAATGGGAGTATCATGTTTTTTATTCCTGAATATGAGTAAATTTCTGTCAAGTTTAGTTTTACAAGGCTTTAAAGATGACAGTTTCTTCCAAACTTAGCAAATTACTCCTATTCAAGAAATAAAAAACATGATACTCCTATTTTGAAATTTCAAAACGTTTTTACTCCTATTTAGGACAATTTCTGTTCTTTTTATTCTATAAATATGAGTATTTACTGCTAATTTTGGTAGCACCAGATTTTAAAAATGATAGTATGTTCCAAACTTGACAATAATTACGTGTATTTAGTCATTTAGATAATAAAAATATGACAGTCCTGTTTTATAATTCTCAAACGTTTAAACTCCTATTTCGGGAATTTTCCTAATAAATGGGCTGTGACATATCAATTACGAAGTACTCCGTATTTGATTGGGCCATTGTGGTATAAATAAATTAACTGACTTAAAATATGAGTAAACCATGCTTGTAAATTTTTCCCATATATATGAATTCATTCCTAACCTTTCCTAAATAGGATTAACATAAATCTTCTACACTAATACCCTATTCTAATTAATTAGTTTCTCCCAGCTCTTTTGGTCAACTGGCTTAGGATGTTTTTACTTGGACTGTAATTTGCTGGTCTGATCTGGTCTGGTCTGATCTGGTCTGGTCTGGTCTGAACTGGTCTGGTCTGGTCTGGTAAGGTCTGGTTTCTTTGTATTTTTATAACTATCCAAGTCTGGTCTGGTCTGAACTGGTCTGGTCTGGTCTGAACTGGTCTGGTCTGGTCTGAACTGGTCTGGTCTGGTCTGGTCTGGGACAAATTACAGTCCAAGTAAAAACATCCTTAGTCCGACGACAGTCGAAGCAACGGTGGCAGGTACAGCAGACGGGGGTGGGGGTGGGGGTGGGGGTCTGGTTTTTTTTAGAGAGCCTATAGAGAAATATTCCATTTGGAGATTTCATGGAGAGAATCAATCAAGTGGTGACAAGGTTGTTAAATCTCGATTTAAATCGTAAAATCGTATATTAATAAAGCGATTCAAATCGCATGTAAAATCGTGAAATCATAAAATCGTACAAAATCGTAAAACAAATCGTACTAAAATCGTGTAGAATCGTATAAAATCGTGGCAAAAACGTAGCAAAATCGTAATAAGTTTTTTTTTAGTGAAAATGGTTCAAATTTATTAAAATTAACTACTACAAATTGATACATACATAATTCCAATAATAATATGAATAGTATTTTAAAAAGTAATGGATTCTTGTGTTATTTAATTATTTTTATGTTTTACATATGTTTAATGTTATATTATTCACTACATTTACATTATTAAAACTTAATAATTAACTTGCAACTTAATTTTAATATTTATTTATTTTATAATTATTACATTATATTTGATAAAATCTTACGATTTGCTATTCAATTTTACGATTCGATTTTCAAAAGCATCTACCGATTCGATTCAAAAATATGATTTTAACAACCTTGCCGTGGTGAGGATGTTTTTTTTTTTGGGACAACTCTTTCTAACCTATATAGTATCTGCTCAATGTTAATGCCAACATCCTTGAACTGGGATGAGATTCGAACCTGTGATCTCCTCCTTGGGAGTGCCACAGTGATGCCATCAGACCACAAGGTACTTGGCTGGTGAGGATGTTGTTTCACGAGATGCTTTTAGTAATTTAAAGCACAAAGCTCTAGATACTATCACCTAAGTGTGAGAAAATGGGTCTTGGAACCTCGGTCCGTTCCGGGTAATGACGGTTCAGGTCCAAAGCGGGTCGGTTCCATTTTTTGTTGCCATAAAACGGCCCAGATAGAGCCGAGTAACTTTTTTTAAAGATCCGGGCCGGTTCCAAAATAAAAAAAATACCGAATGCCCGGCCCGGCCAGTTATATATATTACAAGTATATATTAATTTATTAATAGTTTTGTGATAATCGGTTTTGAAATAGTTTTATTTTCCTTTGCTAAAAGTAGGATTGTAAATTGAGTTGCAGTAAATTTTCAAATTAATGATTAAATTTTACATAAATTATTCTTTTCTATGGAATTTAATTATTTGTTAAAAATGATTTTGTAATATTTGTTTTTATATTATTGTTCTTAAAGTATATAAATTGTACCTACCACCCCTTGTATGTGTCAACTTTGGCTAATACTGAAAATTGAATGTAAAAACAATCACCTTAATATGTGATTGTTTTGAATAAGTGTGCCTTTTTGTATTGAAGGAAAAACAAAAAGGCACCCCTATTTAAGTAAACTAAGGGGGTTTGCTTAAACAATCACCTTATCACCTTCAACACTATCTATTGAAGGAAAAACAAAAAGGCACCCTTATTTAAGTAAACTAGATCAAATTTTGCTTAAATTGTGCATTACATAGTGTGCTTAAACAATCACACTATGTATTAAGGTGATTTTGATTCTATCTTTGTTAGACAATATGTTTAAATTCAAATGTTAGAAAATATGTATTTTTGGTTTTATTGAATTTTGGAAATTCTTTAATCGTTTGGAACTTATATACATGAAATTATGGAGTATTGGACTTGTCACTTGTGTTACATGTGCACCACTAGGGATGACAATTGTGACCAAACTGATGGATACCCGCACTGAACCGCCTCATTCAAAATGAGGAAAACTGCATTGACCGGGTAACGGGTACGGGGCGGAGAATACCCGTTTTGTTCTTATGGGTAATGAGGCGGTTACAGTTTTATACATGTTCGCCCCATTACCCAGCCCGCCCCGTACCCGCCCCATTTTTTTAGTTATATTTATTACATTTTTATCTTTTATTTATCTCATCACAACTATTAAATGCTAAGATTTTTCTCTTTCCATTATGTATATATAGATTATAGAAGATGTACTAACTATAATGTATGAAAGAAAGTTCATAATAGATTTTAATAGTCTTGTATGATTATTATCATATTTTTTGGTGATTAATTATTTTTTAGATTTAAGTATTTTTAGGTTCAAATTAATTTAAGTTGCTTCCTTTCTTGTCTTGTAAATATACAAATCTTTAAAGCGGCGTTCGAAGTCTAGAGTCATCTAGGCACTGCCATTTTCGCCTTTTAAAATGTTATTCTTATATAAAAATTTTAATGACTCATTTAATAAAACGGTTACCCGCGGTTACCCGAAATTTTACCTGTTATCCGTTGGGGCGGTTATGATTTGAGTAAAAAATACCCGTTGGGTAATGGGGCGGTTATGGGGAGGGGAAATTATCCAACGGGGCGGTTTTGGGGCGGAGAAATTATCCAACGGGGCGGGTACGGTTATATGTAAAACCGTCCTTGCCCCGCCCTGTTGCCATCCCTATGCACCATCATGTTGTTATTTTGAAACTTGCTAATGTACTATATGTCTATATTATTGATTATTGATTATTGGAACTTCGTGAGGTTTTACTGATTTTTAAGGAATGAGAATAGAAACCCTAAAAACCGGACCGGACCAACCCATTTCAAACAGGCCAGGTAAGATCCGGTTCCTATTTTGAAAATTGAAATACCCGGGCCGGACTGTACAATGAAACCGGCGGTTCCATTTTATTTTGCACTAGTTTTCAAGCCCGTGCGATGCACGGGCAGTATTTAATTTAGCTAATTTTAAATTTGATTTTTTGGAATCATATATGAGTATATAATGTGGTGCAACAGCAAAATAAATTCGGGGATTGTTTACTTTCGACTTAATAGGCTTACGACTTAATTGAAAATATGATTTAATCATTCAATCAAAAATTGACTTAATCATTAAGCTGAAGATTAGTAGTCATTCACATTAAAACGTCATTTAAGTCAATTTTTCTGTTATTTTTTAAATTGGTTGTAGATTTATATTAATAAATGAAGCTCTTCGTTGACACTATAATCTAAGAAAAACACTTAATTGATTTTTACACGATTCAGATTGTTTATTTAGCATTAAAAAACAACCTCATATACAAATCATTTAGTCTAGATATATCTTACCCAAACATGCGTCTTAATCCAGACAGGACTTCATAGAAAAAAGTTAACAACCCTTCAGTTTAATAGAGAGCTCATTTGATAACACTGGAATGGATTGAATCAACTGATCGATTCTGTTGAAATTGATTAAGTTGGGGACTTGGAGCTGAAAGGTATATATATGCATAACTATTTTTTTAATTATAATTATGAGATGTTACATTTTACTCATTATTTCATTACATGAAAAATGTTTAAAAGTGTAATGTAGTTTTTTAAATTTCAACTCTTTTCTCAATTGGACAATTATGAGTTGTGCAAACTAATAGGGAGTAAAAAAGAAGTTTGAAGAGTTCAGGGATTATAAATGTATTCCACCTCCCATGCTTAATTCAAATGTTAGGTCCACCAATGTAGAGCATCATAGCACATTTATGGTGAGTGGGATTCATTCTCCATAATTCCAAATGTCATTGGGTTTTTTATGATGGTAAATGATTTACATAATATTATCACCTCATTGTGTGTTTTGGTAATGAAAAAGTCAGTATTTTTGTTAACTGGTCAATGTTGTCATTCGTATTATCGTAGAAAGGTACAATTGTTTTGTACTTCAATAGAAAATCAACTATGATCGATTAATTCTTTATTGGTATACTCTCTGTATATTTGGTTTTTCAATTTTGATATAATAAAAGTAGATAAAAATATACTTCCTCCGTATTTAAAAGTTTTCTACACTTTCCTCTTTGGAATGTATTTAAAAGTTTGATACAATTTTGCTTTTTATTAAGGGTTTCCTTAAAAATACTCAATTACATTTACCTTTTCTACTTTCTGTCTTTTATTTCCTACCTTTTCACATTCTCTCCAACTTTTTCTACACTATTCATTACTCTATCATTTCCCTCTTAAAATATTGTGCAAAGACCTAATTTAGTGATCTTTTAATTTCGAAGCGAGTATCTAGTTTCTCGTAGTACATGAGTTCGTACAAATTTAAAAATTTGAGTTCAAACAAATAATGTTAATTAACACCTTCCAAATTTATATTAAAAAATAACAAATCTATCTCAAATGCTATCAAAATCTGAGATAAGTGAATAAGTAGAGATGTGAAATAAAAGAATTGAATATCTAATGAATAATAATAATAATAATAATAAATTAATCAATCATGTGTAATGCATAATATCATGCATCATAAACATGTTGATGGTAGAGTATGATATGTGCATAGTCTTTATATCAGTAGAATAATTTAGAAACTTACTGTGATGATGTTTTTGATCGATGAACTCTAAACAATGGAATCCAAACGAAGGAGAAACTCGATCAATAACTGAATTTTATAAAATGAAAACATGCTCTAGTTTACATTCTCTTCCTTTTTTTTAACCCGGAAGGAGTTTACATTCTCTTCCTTGTTATAATAGTTAAGTGTTCTATGATCATCAATATGTAATAAAGTGTATTATCCTACATTTACACTACACAAAGTTTTTATGTTTCTAAATTCTGATTTTAGAAACACACAAAAAGTCTACATGGACATGATATGATTTTAATGTTGAGAAGTTATGAATTTAATATTGCAGATCCACTAAAATTGGACTAAATTGCTAAATTGCTACTGTCATTAATAGTCCAAATTGCTACGTGTAGGTTTTGAGTTTCTAAATTGTTAAAATGTTTAGCATACAAAATAAATAGTCTCAAATACAAATATCACTTAATTAGACATATTAACCCAGACATACGTATATTAATCTAGACAGGACATAACAAATAAACAACCCATCTCAATTTAATATTTATAGAGTGCGTTCGATAGCACTAAAATTGACCGAATCCACTGATTCTAGTTGCCGAGATTGATTAAATTCTGACAGAATGATATGCATATTTAATTTTAAATTTAATAGCTTGTGAGATGTTACATTTTACTCATAATTTCGTCACATTGAAAAAGTTTAAAAGTGCATTTTTAAAAATTTGTACTCTTTCTCGATTGAACAATTTTAAATTAATAAAAAAAGAGATACGAAGAGTCTCTAGGATATTCTAAACTAATATGTAAAGTTCTTATGGTCATCAATTTAAAGTTAAATATGGCAAAGTATAGGCTACATTTTTAGGCTTTTTGTTTCTAAATTCGAGAAATAAAAATTGGCTTACATGCACGTTGGTTTTTAAGTTCATAAAGTTACCAAATAGAAACAGAACTTTACATAATAAAAAAGAGAACGTAATAAAAAAAATATAAAAAGTAATTAAATAATTATTATGTATGATGGCATGGCAGGATTATGTGGCACTCTATATGCTCTTAAAAAGTTCCTCTTATATATATATATATTGATTCCCCACCCAACCCGGCTCGTGCCCAGCCCTAGTATCACCAACTTAAATTGGAACATTGGGACTATTGGGGATGATGACTTTAATGATGATCAGATGAGTGACTTTTTGAAGGATGTGCATGATAATTTTGAACGTACAACAACCAAAATCACATGAAAGTATGATTGATGCCCTCAAAATACTTTGTATTCTATCTCAAATTTTAGGGAAAAGGGGCAAATAAGGCCACCTACTAACCAAAAAAGGTCAAATAAGGCCTTATTTATGATGCTCTGTGCGGCCTTCGCCATTTGGGGTGGTTTTCGGTGGAATTTTTTGATGAAATTTTTTGACCATCTTATTCATTAAGTCTAGTTTATTCATACAAAATTTCAGCTAACAATTCAATCAGGAAGGCATTCAAATGAATTCTTGAAGATAACTGCGCTTTTAACTGCGCAGTTATCTTCAAGAATTTAATTGAATGCCTTCCCGATTGAAGTTTTAGCTGAAATTTGATATGAGTAAACTAGACTGACTGAAGAAGATGCTCAAAAAAGTTCATCAAAAAATTCCACCGGGAACCACCTCAAATAGCGATGGCCGGACAGAGCCTCTTAAATAAGGCCTTATTTGACCTTTTTAAGTTAGTACGTGACCTTATTTGCCCCTTTTCTCCAAATTTTATTAAGTTGTTCGTGGCGGTGAAACTATTTCATTAGAAAACAAAACATGGATGGAGTACTCTCAGTTTTCAGAGTTATTGACATTAATTCAAAAGAGGTTGCCAGAAGGGTATACACTTCTAGAATAACATAATTTTAGACAAGAAAGTTAATATGTCCCATGGGAGCGGAAAATTCATGATTGTCCCAATGGTTGGGTGCTCTATCAGAATGAGTACCAAAACCTTGATGAATGTCCAACATGTCATCTATCTTGTTACAAGACAAAAAGGAGTAAAAAGGTGATGGTGAAACCAAGAGTTCCAAATTAAAATTCATGCAAAAGTTCTGTCGTATCTTCCGATTATTCCGAGATTTAAAAGGTTATTAATGAATGTAAAAGATTTCAAACATTTAGTTTGGCATGCTCAAGGCTTAAAAAAAGACCAGTACTTACGTCACGAGTCTGATTCTCTGCAATGGAGACAAATTGACTTGAAATATCCCGAATTCGACGTTGGCAACAGAAATTTGAGACATAGTTATACAGTCTCAGACATCCACAGATTGTATGAACCCATACAGTACATTCAGTAGTCGACACAACATTTGGCCAGTTATATTGGTTATTTACATTTTCCCCTTAATTATGGTTGTGCATGAAACTCAAATACATCATGTTGCCTCTTCTTATCGATCTCGAGACCAAAACAACCGGGCAATGGTATTGTCGTGTAGCTTGCACCGCTTATTGACGATCTGAAACTATTGTGGACCGAAAGTGTTACAACATACGACATACACACAAAATCTTTTATTTTCAAGAGTTGAAATATTGGAATCTTATCTAAAATATTATAATGGTCAATGAGGGTTATACCCTTTTAGGCATGAAAAATTTGTTGGTGGTATAATATAGCTCTATGTAGTTGTACATCATGATAAAGACATAGTACCATTGTTTTTTTTCTACTGCTCTCTACTTGTGTCTTCCATTAAACACCTCTTGTGAGATTCTGACGCCATCCATTAATCTGATCTCTGACATACTTTTCATTGTTCAGCATTTTGAATTGCGATGTTTAAATCCCTAAGATCGTAACCGCAATCTCGACTAATGGCGCCTGTGAGTTGCTCCACTGAAGTACAACGGTGGATGAGAGACAACTAATAGAAAATCTCTAAAATCATAACCGAGCAGGCCTCAAGCTGACTGTTGGTGTCGGTGAGAAGAATATCGTTGTCGATACTTTTCGCTTCTCCGACTCCGTTTGTTTTCCCCTTCAATCACATGATTCACATCATCTCTTACTTCCTCTATCTCACTCTCTTGCTTAAGGGTTGTATATTCATTCAATTCATGTAATAATAAGTAATAACCTCATAACAAGAATACATATGTATATATGCATATACAGAGAGAATAAAGATAAATATTGAATGGTTGGTGGGCGAGTAAGGAAAAGTGGAAATATCCCGTTAAGTCTACTTTTATGTGCGGCATATCATTTATGTCTCCGTTACTTTCTGTTTTCATTTATAAACTTTTCTCCTTTAAGTTTTATTTCTTTTATTTCACTTTTAGATTTGTTCACCCAACCTCCTCTATCTATTCGTACATTCATCTCCCTTTCACATCTAGCCTTATACCTCGCCGGACGAATGAAGACCGGGCTGGATGACGATTGAACGCACACCATCGTCTGTCCCTAGCGCTACTCCAATGGCGTCTCCCTGTCTTCCTCCAATCTCCCCGCGGATGTGGCGCTCAAACGGGTTCACCGATCTGTCGAAATCTGCCTTTCGAGATCCTCCCCAAATCACCGACTCCATTTTCTACTTTTACAATCTGAGTCTATCATCAATTGATGGCCCTCTAATCTCGATATACGAATTTAAGATTTTTTTGAGTTAGTTTTGATTCCCTATTAAGGGATGAGAGCGGCGACTTGGGGATGGAAGCTCCAAACCGACGATTTCCGTCGAATCGGAGTCTCCCTCTGAGAACATCAACTGAGCAATTGGAGGACAACCGGCACACGCCATTGGAGCAGAGTTTGGGGCATCGATGGAGTTTTCATCATCACTACAGGGATATATACTCTGTGGGTGCGCAGTCCAACTTTCAATAATCCGCGCGTCCGGATTTTCGTTCGGTACCGTCTAGGGCTGCGACCTTCCGGCGACTGGCGGTTCTGGAATTCAAATCAATGCAACTCCAGCTGTGGATTTCTTCGTATCTATAAACTTGATCACTACTACCGCTGTATTCCGACCTTTTTGCTGTAAAATAATAACCGGTGAGTTCCAAGCTTTTCTCTTGAATTTCATATTTTCATTGATTGTATCTATTCAAATACTCTTCATTTCCACTTGTGGTTAGTTTGCTTCTGATTTGGCATCTAGAGGTGTTCCATCTGATTTTGGGAACAAATTTATTTATATTCATCAAACTTCTTATATTTTCTAGGATTAAATAATGTGTTTTATTTTAATATATTATGCTATGTTAATGTACAATGTTGTAAAATCTGTAATTTGGCTCAACCTTATCTAGAAGTATTCTTCAGTGGCTAGTGTTTTTTTAATCACACAATTCTCAAAATCAGTTTGCCTTTGTATTGTGAAATCCACTTTTGAATGAAGGAATTCAGTAATAAATGGTTTGTGTACATCCACTCTTGAATATTCAAAAGTGTACATCCACTTTTGTACAAACATGCCCTCACATGCCCTCCTCATCTGAAGAACATATACCTGGGTAACCCAGGTTCTAACCTCAACTTGCAACTTGGCTTGGCCCTGGCCCCTGGGCATTATCATTCTGAAGTGCTTTTTCTTAATGAAACAAATAATATATTTTTCCTTTACTTAAAAGATTGATATTTTGCAGGGAAGAAGTCCACCATCAACTGGTATGAAGAATAACAATGATTTCTCTTTACTGAGGCACACTAACAGTCTCATTACGGGTGACATACCAGAGAACAAAAGATAAAACAAAGGCAAATGATATGATCGATAAATGTAATAATCTTAAATGATAGATTGAATTGTATATTCTTTGTGAAACTATTACATTTTTTTGTTTCCTTATGTTGTATCACATGTGTTTCATTTTGTTGCATCGTGTTTCATTTTGTTGCATCTTATTATTTTTTGTTGCACATTGTTTCTTATTAATTTTTTGTTGTTTATATAGATTTGTATTTATTTTTCTACATCTGTAAAATAGAAATATCTATATATAGACAATATAAAAAACACCAAAATGTTAAATATCAATTAATGAATATGAACAACAAGAAGAAACAATGAAAAACAAGAATTTCAAAATTTTCAACAACAATAAACACAAAGAAACAATAGAAAACAATAACTAACATCAAAATGATAATCATACTTACTAAATTTTGTAACCTTATGAAAAGTATCGAGTCAAAAAATTCATCTTTTTAAATTTTCAAAATGTTTCAGGTTTAATTTTTTACATTTAATTTCCATTTTTCATGTTTTTAATTCTGATTTCTTCAATTTTACAAGTTCTATAATTTAATTTAATTTAATTTCCATTTTTAGGAATTTATTTTCTGTTCTTATTTTATTAATTTATATATTTATTTGAGTTTTCCACATTTAAACATTTATTTAAATTTCGTAGGTATTTTTTGTGTTTTCCAGTTTTTTAAAGTTTACTCTTTTCATAAAATCTTGAAATGCCTCTTATGGTTTTCTTATAATTTTAAAACTTTTTTATATTTTATTTCACATATTTTGTCTTTAACTTTTAGGCATTTAGGTTTTTTAAAATGTCACACGCTTTTGAGCTTTGATTGGTTTTTTTACTTTTAATTTTTATGAATTTTATTTTCTAATTTTATTTTACTTTTAATACTCCTTACTTAATTTGAAATTTTTGAATATTTTCAATTTATATATTTATTCGAATTTTACAGAAAACTTATATGTTGTCTGTTTTTTAAAACTTCGGAATATATTTTTATATTTTTTCTAATAAATCTATTAAAGTTTTTTTTCCAAAAAAACAATTACAGTTTTTTTAGTTGTTTTTTAAATTTTGTTTCTGTGTTATAATTATTTTATACTAGTTTTTTGTTTTTTGTTCAAATATTTCATTATTTTTTTACATTTTCTTACATTTTTAAATTGCATATTTAATTATTTTAGTATTTTTAGATTTCCACTTTCTTTTAAACTTTTTAAAAATTTCTATTTAAAAACTTAAATTAAGTTAATACTAGAGGCTAGAGCCATAGCTTGTGCTCCGTAATACGGAGTATTGCTTTATGAAGGAGGCTGCACTAAAGAGGGACCCTGACGTGCGCTGCTTTCGAACAGATTCCGGTTAACGGGCGAATGTTCTATTTTTGAAAAGAAAAAGTCATCCAGTCTATTTTTGAAAGAAAATTGTAAAGGTGATAATAGTGATATTGTTTTTCCGTCTTAGACTATTTGTGATATTTTCCCCCTTAGGGAAAAGATGGTAGAATTTGGAAAGGGGGCTGCTATCCAAAGGCTTTAATGGGAGTGAATGCGAGTTTGGATTTTGCTGATGATGTCATTGCAGTGCTTTTCTTCACCCAGGTACTCCCTCCGCACCCAAATCCCATTTCATTTCGGGTGTTTTCTAATTCTAGGGTTTCTAAGATAGCGGGATTCGGAAGTCCCATTTCCGAATGAATTAGGATTTGTGTAGGAATTTCAAAAAAAGATATTCGGAAGGCTCCTTTCCGAACACTAATTTTTTAAAATGCCCTTTTTATGTTTTAAACAATTCCAATTGGAAAACCCAATTCCAAATGCCATTTTTTATTTCTTAAACAGTCCGAATCGGTATCACTCGATCACACCTTCCAAATTAGTTTTTTTATTTTTATTTTTTTTATCCCAACCATATTGATCCATTGGTTTTGAAATGAATTAAATGAAATTGAATTTTATTTTTTATTGAAAAACGGAATTCTTTGAAAAATGGAAAAAAGATTAGATTTGAAAAAATGACATGTATATTACTAATAGAGTTTCTCCGAACAAAAATATGACTACTTATGTTTTTTAAACAAAAATATGACTAATCACTATGTATGAGTGCGTAGATAATTTAAGAGTCACAATACTGTATTTCAGAGTGATAAGTCAGTGGTAGACTGGTAGATAATGAAATAATGAGAAATAATCATTGATAGTGACAAAACGTTTTACACATTGGAATTTCGTACTCCCTCTACCCCAAATTGTTTTGCAAAGTCAACATTTTTTGGTCAACCAATAATAAAAGTCAATCATCTCTATCGAAAATTAACTCGATTTTTAATAATTAAAATTTACATATTTAAAAACTACATTAAAATATCTTCAAAGTTGAAAACTATAAATTAGAATATATTAAAAAACGACATCCTAATTAAGCAAATAAAATGAAGTCGTTTGACCAAGAAAAGTCAATTTCTTTTATAGGGACTTCCAAATCACGATTTTCACAAAACCCTAATTTTCCCCGTCTTTTTGCACTCCATATTCACTTTCCCCATCTTTGGGTATTTAAATTACATATGTAATTTTGGGGTGTTTACCTCACACACCTTCAAAGTTCGGATTTTTTTAATTATTTTTCCCGAATGGAAATGGCTAGTGGATACTTTTCTGGAAATACGCGAGAGATAGCCACATAAATATTAGCAAATAAATTATTTCTCTCCTTATTTGAATGACTTTGTACAATTTATGTAAGATTTTCTCTGCAATGTCAACAACAATGTCAAAATGTACACGGTCTTCTTGACATTGTCAAGAAAAACTTACCAAAACCGTATAAAATCATTCAAATAAGGAGATAGATAATTTATTTGTTAATATTTATGTGGCTATCTATCGTGCCACATGTGCATCGTGGACTTTATAGCATTGGAGATTCTCTTAAACTCATTCAAATGTGCTCCATTTCAATTTTATGCTAATAAACATTGAACCACAATGGCATTTCCATTTATGGGTAAAAAAGATTCACCTTTGAGTCTTTCCATCTGTGCGTTTATTGTAATTCAATGGTGTAGTTTAATTCTCTAAAATTGATATGCTAAAAAAGTGATATGATTCTTTAAGTTGCTGCTCTATTTTTAATGCAGCTGAAATAAGATGTTATGTTTAAAGTTGATTCTTTTACTTAATTATATCATTTTTATTCTTCGTGTGACACTAATCCCATGCTTTTCAGCATCTTCACAATCCGTTGGAACCTATACAATGAGCTGAATGAGGGTTAGAACCCTTTTGGGAACAAAATGCCACTGAGATTATAGCTACGTATATTGATTTGTTTGATTAGCATTTGAGATGTGTCCAATGTAACGACATCTTTATCTTTATCTTTATATAATATAAAGTAACAGTCAGGCCATAACTTTTGGAGGCAAAATTGCCGCCCAAAATAAGGGTAAAAATGTAAATAGGTTTTCCGTAGAATACATGTAAATAGGTATGTGTATTCTGAATATTTCTTTCCATTAATGGAGCATTTAATGTAACATTTATACTCTAAAAAGTGTTCACTAGATTAATATGTAACACTTTTATAGGTATGTCAGATCTTTATTGTTACATCACGTCTAAAAATTTTGTATATCTCTGCAAAAAAAAAAAATTGTCACCCCCATTTTTATTAGTTTATTACAGATGTGGCATCTGGAAAAAACATAAACTTAACGTTAATAACAATCATATTAATGGAGCATTTAATACATTTAATGTGCCTCAAACAATAATATGGTTATAAATAGAGCAACGTTTATAAAAATCCAATCATTAATTACTTTGTAGAATTATTTGTAGAAAGTGGAACATATATGGTTGGTTATATTGCCTCCATTTACTGGCCCAAACTAAAAATGCCTTTTTTATGGATTTATTTGGGGTGCGTTCCCTGAGACTTTCTTATTAGTGTTCTTTTTTTTTTCTCACATTTTTCAGAGGAATGCCTCTGACGGGAGATTTTGGTTTAGTCTCCCTTCCTTTTTTGTACTCACTTTTTTTTAAATAAAATAACGGCAAATGTCCCCCGGCATTTGCCCCACTTCATGCAGTGGTTTGCCTGTGCACTCGGTTATGTGAGAACCGAATGTGGCGGTAACGCCCCGGTTTCCCTTTGAATTTTCTGCTGCATAATTCTAATTAATCATTATTTAAATGTATTTTTGGGTGGGGAATTTGGGGGTGTTACATGGGTTAAGCTTTTCAGATATTTCCCACGGCCGCAATGCCTATTTGCGTGTAAGGTTTGAAAGCTTCAAACCCAGATCTGTCTTCCATATTCATATATTCTAGACAAGTAAACAGGGACCTAACATCTGGTATCAGAGCTGGAGCTGATCGATCGATTGAAGGCTGAAAAACGCTCTTGCGCCATTCTTCATCGGCGAAGATTTTGCACTTGAGCGATCTTTTGTTATGTTTTTGTTGTTATTTTTGCAGGAAAATGTTTACATGAAAGTGTTTCTAGGCTTGCAAGGTTTCATTTTGCAAAAAATCGCACCCTGAAAGTTGGCGTACAGGTTAAGCGAGAGTTGAGCGATCCTGCAGTATCGCACAACTTCCTTGGCGAGAAGAACATGTTCGCGCAACTAGACTCCTGCGCGATTTCGAGTATCGTGCAACACTCCTTGCGTGATTTTGGACTTGCGCCATCTTCTACACACCTGAGCGATTATTTCCTCGGTGAACAGGATTTGAGCTATTTGGACTTGAGCGATCATTCACAGGTTGCGCGATCTATACTTGAGCAATTTCTACTCCTGCGCGACTTTGCACTTCGCGCAACAATAGCTCTTGCGCGATTTGAATTTCGCACAACATACCTGCCCCATTTCGTCCTTGTGCGATTTGGAAGCTGAGCGATTTGGACTCAAGTTTTTTTTGTTCTTTGAATTTGAGCGATTTAAAAGTTGAGCGATCTTTTTGTAAACCTGAGCAATCGTTGTAAAGTTGAGCGATCTTTGTAAAGTTGAGCGATCTTTGTAAAGATCCTTGACTTGCGCGATTTTGACACTTTGCAACCAATACAGTGCAAAGACCTACTGCCTGAAGAACCAAACAACAAAACAGGACTCTATCAATCAACTGATCAGCCCGATCATTTAAAATGGATGCTTTGTCAATTGGAAACGACACAAGACCCCTGACGTGCACTTTGTCGTGGTGTGCACTTCAAAATAAATAATACAATATGACACTAATACGTAGTATAGTGTAGTAAGGTTCGTATCCACAGGGAAAGGAACACTTCTCTTTTTATAGAAATAGATAAGTAACAACAGGGTTTTTTTAGATTTGTTGATGAACTTAAATTATATTTAAACATGAAGATGAACGAGTTATGTAATTTAATTAATGAGAAAAAAACTTGGCTTTGCTTTTATCCACTTAATGAAATGTTCGTCGATCCCGGTTATATCTTTAACTATCTTCCTCTCGAATACTCAATCGAGGAGTATATCCAGTTCATCGAGGGTAGTTATTAATAACGAGACGCGTTCATTAATAAAACTTACTACCGAGTTAATATAGAACACGCGCCGTATATTCACTCGATAGTAGCAATAAAATCAAAATGAAAACGATTGAGATTGATAACCTCAACACAAGCGGTTTATTGGTTTAATCAATATAATTAATTCCCCTTGGTTTATTAACCATGAAACGCATGCATTAATATCCCAAGTTTACTACCATGAAAGGACCGAATTAATAACAAGCGTATTAATCGACCGATTCTAGTAATAATTAATATATGAAACAAAACTAATTGATCCTTTAAGTAATGTTCAAAATATTAATATGAAATATGAATAGGAATTAATTAATACTCAAGAAAGAATATTAAAGAAGATGAATCCTACTATAGTTAATATCAAGATGTTAACTAATTGCCATCTTAGTAACACTCCCCAATATTAACATAGAGGAAGAAATAGCTATTACTACAACTAATGTCAAGATGTTAACTAATTGTCATCTTAGTAACACTCCCCAACATTGATATAGAAATAGTATTTAAAGGAAGAATTAATATTCAAGGAAGAAGATTAAAGAAGATAACTCACAACTTACAAATTCATTAAGCTTCAAAGTAGCAAAACCAAGATGGAAGAGTTTAGCTCCTCATTTGGAGACTAAACATGCTATAAAAATATAAAAGAAATACTATTCTAAACTGAGCTTAAGAGTATGGAAGAAGGGATGCTTTTCTTGTGAAGGAAATGGGGTGTATTTATAGGCTTTTGGGAGCTGCAGGGCTGTGTACCCGATCGGGCTTCAAGGCCACTCGATCGGGTACTTAGAGAGCTTCCCGGAAGCCAGAAAATTGGGGCATACCCGATCGGGTATGACACCCGAACGTGGTTAAAAATCTTCCCGCATGATGCCTTGTTCCCGGATTTGATCCGATTTGATTTTTTAGCAAGGTACCCGATCGGGTATAGGTCATACCCGACCGGGTACAACACAAAAAATCAGGATCTTCATTTGTCTTGAGATTTTTGCATCTTCCTTCCACTTTCCTTGATCTTTTAAGGTCCAATCTTGATCCTTTGGATGATCTTTGACCTGTTTAGCTCAGAAAAATCCTAATCTAACCAAATTACAAATAAAATGAAAATAAAGTATTACACCAAAAGTGTGTAATTTCCACAACTAGAACTAATAAAAACTAGTTAAAAATACAAATATACAATCGGAAATTATATGAATATCAACCCCCGATTCTACGAAGAGGAGAATACAATGTCTGGAAGAACAGATTCCTTAATTTCTTGAGAGCAAGGACAAGTCATCAGGACTTCTTGACTCCATCACTAATGGACCTACCCAATTGCTGATTGCTGTTGAGAGAGACAATAATGGAAACAATCCACCCGTTGAGATTGAATGGAGACCAAAGACTGTTGACGAGTATGATGACGAGGACCGAGCAAGACTCCGAGCTGATCTTCTTGCCAAGACCTATCTTCTACAGGCCATCCCAAATGACATCTACATGCAAATTGACAGCATGTCAACAGCAAAAGAGATGTGGGATGAAATCTTCAAAATTATGCAAGGCACGGAGATCGGAGTGAAAGCGAAGAAAGCTAACAGCTTCACAGCATATGACTCATTCAAAGCCATGCTTGGAGAATCACTTGAAGATACCTATCTCACATTCTTGCAGTTGATCAATGAGATGAGAAAGATTAATGTGCACAAGTCAAACATGGAACTGAATGTGAGATTTCTATCTGCACTTGGAGCTCACTGGAAGAAGCTGATTTCACAAATAAGGCACACAAAGGATCTAGATGAGATGGATATCCATGCAGTGTACAACACGCTTGACCAATACGCTGAAGATTTTTCTGACTTTGTGGTTGCCATTGTGACAGCTGATAAAGGGAAGGGAGCCATGGACAAACTTGCAGACACCCTTGCCCTAATGCTTGACAAACCGTCTAAGTCTGGTTCCAAGAAAGATAAGATGATAGCTGAAGAAAGTGAGAGCGCTGACAGTGACATCGGATTCTGGGATGATTCTGATGATGATGAGCTGCGTGATTTTCAGAAACAGTCAACCCTTCTTACCTCAAGGTTTAACAATCAGATGCAGAAAAAGAAGAATGCTTCTAACAACAAGCTCCGTGAATCCTCTACCAGCAACAACGAAATAAAAGAGCGATCATTCGACTCTTCTGAGAATGGAAGACTGGACATCTAATGAAGGATTGCAGGATGCCAAACAGGAGGAAGGATGTTGAGTACTACAAGCAGAAGATCAATCTGAACAAGAAGAAGATGTTGATGGCTATGGAAGAGATCAGTGACAAAAGTGCTCTCATGGCTGAAAAAGATCACTGGATGGATGACTCTGACGATGAGGAGAACATGGCTTTGATAGCCGTTGTTGAAGAAGAAGAGAAAGAGAAGGATGCTGATGATGAAGGAAAGAAGAAGTCAACCCCTGCTGCTAATGAAAGGAAGGAGAAAGACACAACTAAGGAGAAGGAGATCCTGTCTGCCGCAACCAAAGCGGTTGAAGTGACGGCTCTTTCTGCCGAGAGCAAGAATGCAGACATCGCTGTAAGTACTTCTAATCCTTCTATTTATACTTGCTCTTGCTCAAAAACTGACTCAAATGACAAACTAAAGGAGCTAGAGGTGAAATATAATAGATTGTATGATGTCTATAATCAACTGCGTGAAAACAGACATGCTCAAACATCAAAATAATCAATTTAGAGAAAACAATCACTAAGCTCACTGTTGAGAATAAACGACTCAGTGCTAGTGAAAAAGAGCTGACAGAGAAGCTTAGAACAACTGAAAAAGAGAGAATTAGACTTTTTGGGGTTAACAATTTATTCATGGAAAGAAGGGGTGCTCTTTACACCAAAATCAAAGAACTTGAAGATCTGTTAGCCAAGAGGGACCAAACAGACCAGACTATTTTTCTTAACCAGCCTAAGGAAACTCGCTTCTATAATGCCAAGGAGGGCCTAAGTTTGACCAATCCTCAGAACCTGAAAAAGGTCAACTGTAGACAACTCTATGATGTTCGATACACGAAAATAGGATTGACCAAACTCATGGCCTTCACTGGAGCTGAAGAAACGAATGCCCTCGAGGACGAAAAGAGAAAGACAAAGGCTGGTGTCGAAGTCCCTTTTGACTACACAGAGCTTAACAAGAGTTACAAAACAAAAAAACCCCTTTGACCCCCGCTGAAGAAACCTTGACTTATCCTCCAGAAAAGGAAGCTGTGAAAGACGGAGAGGAAGTGTCCACATTTGAACCCATTGAGAAACCAGCTTACATTCCCCCACTGGTGAGAATGTTCGCTGAGTTAAAAGAATCTTTTGAAAAAGAAAAGCAGGTTTTCGAAAAAGAAAAAGATGAACTTCTAAAAGAAATATCCTCCTTGAAAACCGCCTCTCAGTCTAACACAGCTTCTCAATCCTCTTCCCCTTCTTGTTCTAAAACCTTTTCTGAAAATTCAAGCGATAGTTTTAAGACTTCTCCTTCTCACTCCGAGTCTCATTCTCCGACAGGGAAGCATGTGAAGAAGAGAGTCGAGAAGAAAGGAGAGTGGATTGAAGATAAAATAAGAAGGAAGAAGAGAGAAGAAGAGTCAAAAAATAAGTGTCAGTGGTCGAGCGCAATATTTTATGTTAAGAATAAGTCTAGTTCTAGCATTAGAGAGCTCTCCACTAGCTATGCTAAAAGAGTGGCTCCTAAGTTTTCTAGTTCTAAGATTTCTGTCTCGAATCGCTGTACTAGATGTGTTTCTGTGAATTGTGTTAAAACAATGAAATGCTGTTGTTTTGAGTCTGATCCTTCATGCAGTTCTAGTAAGCCTGTGATTGTTGATAATGTTGTGAAAAAGCCCAAGAATGATAGAGTGAATGTTGAGGGTGAGATCAAATTGCCATTTTTAAGGTATCCCCTCAGGATTCACTTAGTCAAACATCTGAGAAGGCTATCACGTGAACCAATCTTAAAAGATCATCTATCTGAACAATCATTCAGGACAACTGAAAGTTCCCTCGCTCCTAAAATAAAACAAATCAAACAAAAGTGGGTTCCTAAGGCTGAAGTGGAAAAATTAAAAACAAAGATGAAAAACCCTTCTCAACCAGCCAGCCTAGGATCCCAAATCAAAAAGAAGTTGAAACAATTGCTCACTGTTGATAAGGAAGGACCCATCTGGCGATGGGTACCTAACCGAAATTAATCTGTTTTGCAGGTTAGTCATGTGTGGCAATGTGGCATCTTGATTCAGGTTGCTCGTCACACATGACTGGACAGATTGAACTACTGAGCAACTATTCTGACAGATTGATTCAGGTTGCAGGCTAGGGATTTGTGGCTAGCTGAAGTAGTGGGTTGCTGATTGGTGGAGGTGGAGGGTTGGTTTGGCTTTGAGGGTTGGCTAGTAGAAGCAACATGCTCAAGTATCCGCTGACGCTTGTTCTCCCCTCATGAGAATCCGAATCATTAGGATCCTCATGTGAACGTTTAGCGCCACGGAGACTGTCACGACATGTGTTCTGAGTATCTGGAGCATGGAGAAGGGCTTTTTGAAGAGGGGTAAGGTTGCCTTCTTCCACGTCTAGTATACGGTCAAAGACCTCAGCTACAAGGTCCTCGAAGGGTATGGTTTTGAGGTTGGGTTTGGTCGTTGTAGGGGAGGATACTAGTTCTGTATCCTGGGTTCCCCTTGAAGTGGATGGTCGTTGGTTTTCTATGGCTAAAGGTTTGGAGATAGGAATGGAAATGATTGGGGGTTGTGTTGTTTGGGTTTCAGTGGGTACATCTTGAGCAGCTTGGGTGCTTCCAGAGCCTTGTGCACTAGCGGTTATTGTGTTATGCACCCATGGTTTAATGGTAGACTCTAGAAAGCTGTTCAAGTGTACGAGAAGATCTTCGGGGATAATGGTTCCAGTTACAGGGGTTGTAACTGTTGTCACAGCATCAGTGAAGATAGCTGATGTGTGGCCTGCGTTCAATGATCGAGGCATTGTTGGCGTAGCAGGGCTTCCGACCATCATAGTTTACACTCCGGTCGTTGCGTTCAGGGTGAGTGCACATGTATGTGCTGTGAAAAGTGTAGGTGTCCTAGAAAAATTTAAAAATGTAGGAATGGTGACACCTAGACTCGATGTGATAGAACAGATAGGGGTAGTGGTTCGGGGCTGTTGACCACTAAGTCTCTCAACTGATTCGGAGGGAACCGGTGAGGTCGGTAAAAGTTCCTCTTGAGTTATTGAAACTCCAGCCTGTTGGGAGGCTGGAGAGTGGTAGGGAGATGGCTGTACATACGCAGTTGAACCAGATGCTGCGGCTTCTACCCGGGAACTGACAAGGTCAGCTCCTGCTCCTAGGGGCGTAGTTCGGTCTATGGTGAGGAAGGTGTCAAAGTCATCGTAAAGTGCCAGCTCCTCTTCCACTGCACTTTTCTTTCTCAGCCTCTTCTTAGGCTTGGATGATGCAGATTTATCGCTTCTCTGCTTGGAGCGCTGCTCACTTATGATAATGCCTTTGAGCGGTCGGGGTGTGAGAGCAGCCTCTATATCGTCCGATGAGGAGTCGGAGTCGATCGGAATGGCCTGTTTGCCAGCTCTTCTTCTGTTACTAATCAGAACTCCCTCCATGTCATCATCATCATCTGCATCATCATCATCATCATCTCTTTGCTCATTTCCTTTGGCCATGCTATTGGAGGCCTCACCACCAGCCTTATTAGAAAGGGGCTGGCTTGATGGTTCATCGGCAGTGTCCTCAGCATTGGTACCCTCAGCAGTCTGGGTCCTCTCAGAAGAGTTAACAGACTGATCATCATTAGGCCGGACTGCCACTGGTTTCTGTGGCGTGGGGGCACTCTTCTTTTTCTTACCCTCACTTGGCTTAGTTCCCTGGGAAGGTCCAGCTGGGTTTTGCTGAACCATAGGAACTGTTCTCTTCAACGACTCTTTGTAGTCAGTGACTGCCTTATCCCTTGGGTTTGCAAGATTAAGCAGGGAGTCCAGGATAGGCAGTGCTTCAGACGTATTCTTGTCCTTCTGAAAGTACTTGAGCTTGGGAGCAGTGAAGTGCTTGTCTTCCTTACGCTTAGGGATTGAAGGTGTGGCGTCCATCATGTTGTGGATCATCAGTGCCAGCCACCGAGCGTAAGGAATGGTGCTGCCTTTGTTTCCTTTCATCTTCACTTGATCCATCAGCTCTGTCCAGAAGAGCTGGGCCATGTCATACTGCTTGTCAAATGCGATCCCATGGAAGATTTGCAGGATCTGTTTGTTGCACTTATCATGTCCGACGTGCTTTGGTGATAGGCACTTGTTTACCAGGCCGAACAGACTCTTCCACGGGTGAGGCAGGTTGGAGATTGTGAAATTTGACAGTAGGGGCAGTGGGCTGTCGTATCCAAGATCTTTCATCCCCTTTATCAGCTCTTCGTTTGAGGGGAGTGGTTCATAGTTCTTGAGCACCGGGAGCTTTAGCGTCTCCCTGATTGTGGAGGGTGTCAGCACCACTCTCACATCGTTCAATCTTGTCATGATCTTGGAGCGATCTTTTTCATTAGGTGTCTTCATCAAGCCCCAAAACTATTGTAAGTATACCTCTGGTACTGGCTTTGCTTCATTGAACGCAGTCCAGAGATAGTGTCCTTTGAGAATGGACAGAATGATTGGGTCCTGGCACTTGAAGAGCTTCAGGTCCAGTTGGAAGTTGTTGTCAAAGATTAAGACCCATTTCTCTTATGGGTACACTTCATTGCTTAGTTGTGCATTCTTGTCTGTTCCTGACATTGTTAACTGAAAGAATTGGGTCAGCACATTGTTCAATTGAAACCTTTATTTTTGTTTGTTTTTGACTATTTTGTTCTGTTTTTGCAATTTTCTGATCAGGTGTGAATAGGTGGAACCAAGAAAAATATTCTAAGTATCAACTGCGAGAACCATCTTCTCGAGGTTTGAGTATCGAGAAGTAGGTTCTCGATGATTAAATACCGAGAAGCTCTTCTCGATACTCAGATACCGAGAACTTGGTTCTCGATATGGGAGTATCGAAAAGTCCTTTTCGAGATTTAATCATCGAGAACCATTTTCTCGAGGTTTAGTATCGAGAAAAGGGTTGGATATCATTGATAAACAGAGAAGAAAGATTTCACAGAATGATATTAGAGGTTATCGAGAACATAGAAACATTCTTTCTGTTGTATCGAGAAGAAATTTGGCAGCGTAAGGCTAAGGTATATTGATCGATATCGGCACCTGTACACAAGGCGCATATTTATAGGCGCTGTACAGGTTACCGATTTAGGTAAACCTTGGAAGTTGGGCCAAGGCCTTTTTGGGCCTTATTCCCTTTAACCTATTTATTACAAAATCATTACTAATCTAATACCATAAATGATATAACTAGTCTACTTTATTAAACAAGACATTACAGACAAACTTGACTCACAATAAAAGTTCTAACATTTTTTTTACCATTGTCACCTTCACGCAACTTAATGCCTTCTTCAATTTGAAGTCGGCGTCCAAGTTGCTCCATTGACAAATCCTCCTTTTTGCGTTTGAGGCTATTTTTCACTTCCTTCCATGAAGGTGGTAATTTGTCGATTATAGAACCGACCGCAAAGGTTTCATTTACATGCATGTTGTGAATCAAAAGTTGATCGTATAATAAACGTTGAATTTCATGGAATTGTTCCATGACCGGCCGAGAATCCACCATTTTGTAACTATTAAAGTTACTAATGAGAAATTTCTTACTTGAAGCATCCTCGGTCATGTACTTAGATTCTAGTGAATCCCACAACGTTTTAGCATATTCAACATTTTGATACACGTCAAATAGTGAATCACACATACCGTTCAAAATGTGCCCACGACAAATGTAGTCGTCATTGTCCCACTTTATGCGGTGCCGGCTTGTCTCCAAAGTCTCGTTTTCATCTTCCTCGGGCTGCCTCGGGGTGCTTAACACATAGACCACTTTCAAAGTGGTGAGCAGAAAATGCATCTTTTTCAGCCACCTTCGAAATTCCACACCTTCAAACTTTTCCAATTTTTGAAAATTGGTGTTGATATCACGTTGAGTAGCGGCCATGATTTCGGAATAGTAAACTTTTAGATTGTTAGATAATATTGTTAGAACCGGAGGATAAAAATATAGTAAAATAAGGGTGTAAATATGGTTGGACCGGATATCACTTCTAGTCACGTATTAAATACGCTTTCCTAAAAGTTTACTATCTACTCTTATCACAGTAACCGGGTTACAAGATAGAACTTTTGGGATAAAAAGAAGATGTACAGTGTATTTTGGCTACTGACAAAATAACACTAAATAAGTGATATGTATATAAAGTGGTCTAAACACTTTAATACTAACGCTGCAGATATTAGTATTTAGTAAGGCAAGAGAAAGACTGAAATTTTGATTTTTTTTTTACATCCGTAACTGTTCAACATGGTCCTCTTCTTATTTTATAAGTGAAAGGCAATTGTGTAAAAGGACACTTCTCAGAAGCAACCGAATAACACCTTTTCTTGAACGGCAAATTGCTTCCAACGAAATGTAACCGAAGTGGCTGTTCTAAAAGAACACGTCCGCTTATATAAATGTCCTTTCGTTCCATTTATCCACAAAAAGGATCTGTATTGAATTTAATATAAAACATCGAATTTGCCATACCTTCAAAAAGGTTGCAGTACGCATGCATCCACAAAAGTGCAAATATATTAAATTATTATTGTTTGTTATGAAACCACACGTGCACAAGTGCTTTAATAAAATAAATAATAATAATCATTATATTAAATAAATCATTTTAATAAATCACATTATTTATAAAATGATTAAGGACCATGTAAATTAATAATTGAGCTTTATTTCCAATAAATCTCCAACATTTTAATTATTCTTACATAAATAATTTTTAAATAATCTCAAAATCCATTTATTCCACCCAACCATCGTCTTCAAATAATCTGCTTTTTTCTCCGTCCGACATTAACGTATTACACATACTTTTCAAATAATTTTAAGATAATCCAGATTCATATTTTGATCCCGGATTATTCTAACAAATAATCTCATTAAATAATCAATGTCTCCCAATGATACTTCTCTACAAAAATCTGCCATGTCACTAATTTGATCCCTTAATAATCCTAACAATGTTAAGGTAAGGTGGGCCTAAGAATTGTAATTCTTAGGCCTCTTTCATTTGAGGTGTTTCTGGGTCGATTTTTTTGATGAAAATTTTTGAGCATGTACTCCATAGATTGAAGATTATATCCACCAAGTTTCACAAAAAAATTCTATCAGGAAGTCATTTAAATAAATTATTGAAAAATAACTGCATTTTATATATGTAAAAACCTGCACAATTTTGAAAAAATTATTTAACCGACTTACCGATTGAATTTTATTCTGAAATTTGGTGGGCATAGTCAACACTTCATGGAAAACATGCTTACAAAATTGCATAAAAAAATATGTCTCGGAAGCACCTCAAATGAAAGAGGCCTAAGAATTTGAATTCTTAGGTCATGAACATTTTCCGGATATGATTATTAGTTTTGTGAGTAATTATATATGGAAATTTTGTCATCAATGGCATGTTATTTGCCCCGTATGTTTCTCTCTTAAGCTTCCGAGCCCATTTAGCAAATTGGGTTTCTGTCCGTTTTGACGCAATAATTGAGCGTTCTGCGACGCCGTCATAATTTTGGTACCCATATCACTTTGTCAAAAGAACAGAGGAAAACGGAAGATTTACACGAAGTAGTACTCCCTAGCGTACGTACATTGGTGAATTAACTATGCTACGTGCTCGTACAGTGCCCAGCACAGATAACAGGAAAAACCCGCTGCAAGTTGTACCCCCAGAGATCAACCGAGACATATTCCTCAGGTTGCCGGCGAAGTATCTGTTGCGATCCCAGAGCGTGAGCAAAGACTGGCACTCCTTCATTACCCACATAAAGCGCACCCACGTCGGCAAACTCCGCCTCCTCGTCGTGTACCCAAGCTGCCCCTCGGGAATCAGATTAACCGTGAAGTCGATAAACCACGACCTTCGCCTTCAATGGAGATCCTCCCTCAAGGAGCCCCGGCTGTTCCCCGACCCATCCATTTTGTGCTCTTGCAATGGGCTTGTGCTTGTCATGGCTGGAACACATTTTTGGTTGTGGAACCCACTTTCTGGGTGGCGTTGGGATGTGCTTCGTCATAGGTATCTCAAGGATGGAGACTACAGTGTTCTTGCGGGGATGTCTTACAACGCCACTACTGATGACTACAAAGTTGTCCTTTTACTTCGTCATTTTAGCGCGGATTGTGGGTATGGCCGCAGGTTTGTTACTTTTGCCAGCATGAGAACCAAAACGTGGACAGAGGCGAGTTTCCCATATAACTTACGAACAGCCGGGGATGGCGTTAACTTCCACAATAGACTCCATTGGTTGGTAAGTGACGTCAAGCGTCCCCGAGACTTCGAACATGATGATAGCGATGAGGATTATGCTAATCATTGTCCTCTTAAGGGTTGGGTTTGGGAAGACTTTTCCGAGTGCAATAAGATTACATTTTTTGATCCCCGAAAAGATGAGTTCAAAACATTGCCCTCTCCTTCCCCGTGCAACCCCGAAGAAGAAGACTCGATAGTCGGGTTGGGAATTATGAAGAATTGTTTATGTATGGCTCGAAGGGATAACAAGATGCAAACCATTCAAGTGTTGATTATGAGAGAATACGGGAGAGGAGAATCATGGTTTAGACTATTTCACATTTCTATGTCCATATTAGAGAGACTTGATTTCTATGGCTTCAATTTCTTTTCTCCCGAAGATAGTGCGAAAGTATTGTTCATTAGGTGTGGTTATGATCATGAAACAGCATATGTTTATGATCCGTTGGCGGGAGAAGGCAAAGCAATTATAAAGGAGGATCTTGCGCCTAATGGAGAGCACACGCTTGGTCCATGTTTCTTTGTTGAAAGCTTTGCATCACCACAATGGTTGACCAAGTACGTACGTTAATTACAGCACCAATATATACTTTGATAATGTTTCAGTTTTACTTTTTCTGTTCAATGCAATTCGATCTATTTTATAATCTAAATGTTTAGTATCACTGTGTATGTAATCATATTTTCATTTGGCTAATGACTATTGTAGATTTGCAGAACTTCGCATTGATCTAAAAATAGAAGTAGGGCAATGCGAAATTTCTCAAATAAGACCTGTTCAATCTTGTTTAGGGATGTTTTTATTTCAATATTTTAATATGACTAAATAATTAGTTCTGTCTTAGGAAGAAAAAAATACTTAAATTAGTTCTACTTCAGAACTACTTTTCATATGTTTTATTCCTTTTTAAGCAATTTCAATTATATTTATTTATAGGGAAAAATATTAAATAAACCCCGTACCATGCCGAAAAAGTCGATTAGGCCCTCGTACTTTACAAACACTCAATTAGGTCATCGAACTATTAAAAAACGTTCAATTAAGCCCTTTTAATTTGGTCGGTAAGTAACCCATATTTGTACAGAAAGTGTTTTGCGTGTGAAGGATGAACTTACTGATTGCAGAAATTAAAATTATTTCTGTGTCACATGAATTGCGATTATGTAATGCTTCTTCCAGGGATGACAGTCTCACAGCCTCTGGATAACAAGCAAAAAAAGTGTTATAAAGTCATAATTCAAAGAGATGGGCAAGTGTAATGCCCACAAATACTCAAAAGGAACTTAACTAAAAGTGTAATACCACATAAGCTGCAGAGTTATTCAAGAGCAAGTGTAATATAACATAAGCTACAATGCCCACTGTAACTCAAGAGCATGTGTCATACACTACTCATACCACATAAGCTGCAGGGATATGTTAATAAGAACGTATTAGTTCGTATGAGATGTGCAGCTAACTTTTATTTGAAAAACAATTGGTTCCAAATACAAGACTAAACAAACTCTCTTTAATAAGGTAAACTTGATAGTCTAACAAACTAGAACTCAAAGGCTAAATGTATTAACCATTTGAGATATTGTTTAGATAAAATTTATTCAAATGTGGGTAATACAGAATTTCTAATTGCCTACCTCTGAAAGGACAAAATGAGTAGCTAGAACACTTGCAACCATGCCAGCACCATCCAACCTAGAACCAGTCAGACTAAGAATCCTAAGATATTCTCCTGCTGAAGAGGACAAAGATGGAGTTAAAAAAGCATACCTTCTCAATAGACAATATAATCTTATAAATTTAAGAAAGGAGAGATTAAATTGATCTGAACCAGAGTTGCAAAATCCCTTCTACTATAGCTAATTCCTTCTCAACATCTTCCAGCTTCCTACTTTATTGGTCAGCTTTTAGGTATCTTTTGCCAAATCAATTATTCAGTTACAATTTGTATCACAAGCAACACTGTCTTAAATCTTTTCAGAGGCCAAAAAACAATAATCTAATGAAAATGCATGGGCTACAAGAAGGTAATTCGTCTGAACTAATAAAATTTGATGGGGGTCATACCGTTTTCTCAGGAGCAAATCGGAACCTTCCGTTTACACTAGCACCTGGTCCACCTCTCATGAACATACCATTAAGGATTGAAACTTACACATAGAGTTCGAAGGAGTACGTAAGATTCTTAAAAGCAAAGAAATTCAGAGAAAGTAAAAGAAAGCAATGATGGTTAATACTTAACCAGGGGGCTAAAAACCAAAATGAGAAAAATGCAGCAAGAAAACAAAAACTATTCAGAATCACCATAACTAACATTAAAATTTAGGAGAAAAACGCAGCAAGGAAATGCAGAGTCATATATTTAGCAACAGCTCTTATAGTAACCTTATTAGCGCATGTTTTCCAGAAACTTCTGAGTCCTTCAAAGGGATATCACTGGGCCCTACTCTTCCGAGACTAAGTGGAAGCTTGGATGTGTTACTCAGTTACTTGACTATACTGTATGCGGAAGGCCACAAGAAGAGCCTGATATCATCTCCAGCTTAAGGACACTTCCTGGACTTCTAACAAGAACATATGCTCAAATGTTTTACATGATGAGCTCTTGGTGACACAAAAACAGAAGAAAAAGTAAAACACTGCTTTTAATTTCTTAAAAAAATTACTTTGATCACTGATATACTTCGGAACAAACTCCATACTTTTATTAGCATCTTCACTTTTTCCTTGTTTTAGCTCTTCGTGAAACTGAGTTATCCCGTCCAGCTTAAGTGTTTGGCCCACTAACATATTATCTTCTGAAGTATCACTAATGTCAAGGGCAACACTATCACCTGAAATTATGTTTTAATCCTTTATTTCCATCATCTATCACATAAAAAACTAAGATATCTAAATACATTGAAAAATAGAAATTAACTGTCATTCTTTTTCCTTTGAATTTTCCCAGGCACAGCTGAACATAAGAAAAATAGTTTTCCATAACATTATTTTCATTTCCCAAACTATTTATGCGACCTAAACATGCCTTTCATCTAAAAAGGACAGGAAGCAAATCTAAAACTAAAAGGTGGTTAGTTACATTCTGTGTTTCAAATGTGATGCTGTAGAGGGGAGCCTTTGTTTACGAACAAGCTTGTAGGACTGAGGAGACCCGAACTAAATTAATAAATAAATAAATAAATAAATAAATAAATAAATAAATAAATAAATAAATAAATAAAAGTTTGAAAACATCATCACTCTTGTGTAAATAAATTCATTTCAAAATGTCATTGAGACATTTTTACAAACAGTTAATAGACTTAAGAAAACTAAAAACTTAGGACTGAAACTCCTAATGTTTATCACAATTTAAAGGCAATTACACAAACCCCATAGAGAACTGTACATAAATCGATTAGAAACAAGTTTCAAATCATCATGACTCTATGTAAACAAAATCATTTGAAAAAATCATTGACACAATTTTACAAACACTTAATTGACACAAGAAAATTAAAAACTTAGGAATGAACTTCATATTTATCAAAAATTAAATGCAATTACATAAACCCCATTAAAAGGTATACATGAATCGAACAAAAATAGTAAAAACTATGAAATACTTATAAAAGTAAGAATCTATGAGGTCACTTTGGATGTCTGCTTGCAAAGTCACTGTGAGTGGGGCGGGGCTTGAAGAGTGACTATGTTCAGGAGAGCTGTCAAAGGAGTTGATTTAAAATGTTTTTGATGTTCTGTAATAAACTGTTTAGAATTCATTTTGTTATTTATAAATTCAATCTCTGATATCACGATGGTGTGGGGTCATGCTCCTCTTCATTTCCTTCTCTCCATTTACTCTCCATTTCTTTTTCATTCCATCTCTCTTCAAAAAAAATAATTCAAAATAATAATTTATTTTCTCTACCCCACCATTTCTCCACCTCTCTCTATCTCTCTCCTAATGAAGATTTCCAGTTAATGGAGAGGAGCAAAATTGGATGGTGTAATCTTACTTGAATCTTGGTCCCTGAGGCCATCTCCAACAATCACCAAAACCTCCACCAAAATAGGGGAATTGTCATTTTTTTGCTCCAATAGTTACACCAAATCCTACACTATTTCACTAAAATGGTGGAGGGTTTGATTTCCTACGCCATATTTGGCGCAGCAATGGGATGCGCCATTTTTTACTCCAACGTTCAGCCCTTTTGTTATTTTTCGTTTTGCAAAAGTGACCCAGCGTTCAGCCCTTCTATTATTTTTCATTTTTTACTCCAACCTTCAGCCCTTCCATATGTGATGCGCCATATTTGTGCAGAGATGAGATGCTCCATATTTTTTCATTATTATGGAGTAGCATTTTATTAATGAAGTAGGAATTATTATAATATTATTGTAAAATTTAATTTTGTATGGTTTTAGCTTGTATTTGTGAAATATTGATTATTGTACTGTAATGAGTGAAATGTGTGAAGCATGCGTGAAATATTGATTATAGTAGTATTTTAGCTTGTATTTGTGAAATAGTGAGTGAAATGCAAAAATACATATTTAATGAGGGGATAATGTATAAATATATGATAATTAGATAATTAAATATAATAATGGTAAAAAGAATAAAAAAGAATATTCTTTTTTAGTGATAAAATGGTGTAACTGTTGGAGATAAAGTACTGTATGATGTGATGTTTACACCATTTTAGTGCAAAAAATAGTGTGAACTGCTGGAGATGGTCTGAGATTGATTTAAATTGGACTAAAAAAATAAGTATAATAGCACTAGCAAAGTAAATTTTAATCATTTTATTAAAAGTGTATTCCTATCCAACAAAAATTTCCTAAAAGGGCAGGGCCGTTGTTTAGCAAGTTAATTAGGTTCTCTAGAACAGGACCCACCAAAATTGGGAGCCCTAATTTTTTTTTTCAATATTAGTATTACAATATAGTTATTATTATTGTATAAATGGCAGTAATAAAAGGGAAAGTAAAAAATATAGTTATTATTATATAATATTGATATTAGTAATTTTCAATCACTTTTTTTGTATACGAACTGTTGAACACAATTAATTTTGGTGAACTATGTGAATTTCTGATTTTTATTTTTATTCATATATGGGGCCCCAATTTAGCAATTGGAACCAGGACCTTCAAATTTATTAGACAGCCCTGCAAAAGGGCAAACAACATAAAACATTTAAAAAACAATAGACTAAACTATCATTTTCCTGCAGAGACTACGGTGGTGGACGTCGTGACGGTGGTGGACGTCGTGACGGTGGCGGAGGTAAAAGGTATAGAGACGGTCGCCGTGAGGGTAGCGGAAGTGGCTACAGAGGCGGCGGGAGCCGTGATCGTGATTATGGAGGTGCCAGTGGCAGAGGTTACGGAGGTGGACGTGAACGAAGCTATGGCAGCAGTGGTGGTGGAGCATATGGCGGAAGCGGTTACTCCAAGGGAGGAGGTGACAAAGGAAGGTGGAGGAGTTAAGCTACTTTAATCTGACAGCTGAGTTTTTTTTTTTTTTTTTTAAACACGTTTTAATATATTTATTTATTTATTATTTTTTTTTAAGGGAAAAGGATAAAAACGAAAAGAACAAAAAGTACAAATATTACCCAACCCAAAGACCTTTATCCCCAAAAACCCCCAACTCCCCAAGTGATCTCACACGTCTTTAAAGTCCCACAAGTGTTTGAGATCTAGTCCTCATAAGATGTGATCGTTGATTCTTCTTCCTGTACATTTTTGTTTGAGTGTTCAAATTCCCAGTAGACAAACAATTTTCTCTCGTCACAAACAAAGCTTTTTCACAAATATTCCGATTTTCATCGGAATCCCAAAGGTCCTCAAGCGTCGAAATAGGAACTCTCTTCTCATTTTCCGAAATGTGACCAAGAAATTCATCCCCTGAGTATGTATTAAAAGGGTCGCCGAAAAATCCCTCAAAATTAGAAGCTTCGTGATCATAGTAGTTGGCCCTTGAAGAATTAGTTAGACCAATCGTTGGCTCTGGTATCTTTAACTTCTCACGAGCATCTTCCTTCAAAGCCACCTGTACATCTGTACGTCCCCTTTCATCATTAGAACCTGTCTTCAGATCATCCTGTTTACCCAAAATAGAGAGAAGAGTTTTTTCGAATTCTTTGATCAGAAAAAGAGAAAGCGAGTTCACTCCATTAGTCATAATATTTTGGAAAAAGTCCTTAAGGGAATCAAATCCAGAATTTTGTTCAAGGGTGTGGCTATCCTCGACAGATATCAACTCCACGGATTTGTCACAACAATTTGCTTGTTCTATATCAACTTGTAGCAAAGCTCCCAAAATAGAAAAGTCATTCTTATTAGGATGTGAATTATCACCACCCAAACAAAGGGGAAGTATATGCCTAGCGAGATCACCTGATGAGATATTTGTTGTTGCCGATTCTAGTTCCTGTGGACGGGTTGATTCCCGTAGTCGATTTATAGCTTGAGAAAGACCTTCTTTAAACCTTATGATGCCAAATCCCTTTTTGCCCTCCGGTATAAACAAAGAACTAGTACCCGAAAAAACTCTAACAATCCCCCAAAATGATTGCTATCAAAAATGATAGTAAGGAATTTGTTAGTTAGTGATTTTCCAGGCACAAGCTTTTTCAAAGATTCAATCAACCACATGGCTCCATCAAGATCCAATTCAATTTCAGAAAAAACACCATGTTTAGACTCTCTGATGTGAATTGATGAATTTGATAGATTGAAAGAGAAACGTTTACTTTCAATAAAAAAGTCTCGATCTTGATTTTCCTCCCATATACGCTCAATCTGTGGCACCTTTAGAACACAGGTGGACTGCCCATGCTCCTGAAGACCACGACCTGTGCACTTAGTCCCTGATGTACGGTTGGACTGCTCGTGCTTCTGAAGACCACAGCCTGTATACTCCATCCCCGATTGACGAAAAACATCTCTGAAGGCCGGCCTGCGCTGCCATCGAACTGTAGGAGAAACCTGGTCGAATCTGCCATCCTTACGCTCTGCTAGTACTCGTCGGTGGGACATTCCCAGGCTCTGGCATCTGCAACATCTCCAATGGCGATTTGTATGGTGTCGTTCCCATTTCGTCGGCCTCCGTGCGCAGCAATCTGCGAGTCGTCGTTCCCTTAGCGCCTCAAATCGCAGGTCCCCATCTCGCTGTCTGGAAGCTCTCTGACTATCCTTGTCTCTGCCAACGTTGAAAATCCGCCGTCTCCAAGCCTTGAATCTTCGGTGCCTGTCACTGTGCAGGGTAGATGAATCGGCTGCGGACGCCTCGGGTATGGCATCTGCCGCAACAGTAAACCGCGGAATGTGGTCACCCTGCACTTCTCGTGGTTTAAGATCCGATCTGGACTGCTGGCCATTCTCTGGAAGAGAACCGAATCGGATAGTTAATCCGTCCGTCCTCAGCCCTGCTACCAAGGCGGCAGCTTGTTTCCCTAAAATCGCCAGAGCTGCCAATTCATCTGACAGCTGAGTATTGTTGAAACATTCCGTTTGGTTTGTTAGTTTAGAGGGTGCTATGTGTCTGCCATATTTGCTTTAGGGTCTATTTACAATAGCTTTTGCTTTAAAAAAGAGTTTTTTTTATGAAATGAATAGAAGTGATTAAATAAAAGTTGATAGTGTTTGAAAAAAAAGTGATTTTGAATAGTAAAAGTTGATAGTGTTTGGTAAAATAAGTACTTTTTGTGTAATAGAAAAAGTAAAAGCACTTTTGACACGAAATCCGAGAAAAATAAAAGTTGTAGTGTTTGGTAAAATAAGTGTTTTTTAAAGCAAAAAGCTAAAAAGTGCTTTTTTAAAGCATTTGCAAACTAACTCTTAGTGTACTTTGACTCATCTTAATTTACAAAGTGCAAATTAATTCTAGCCATCCATATAATGTGTAGGGGTGGGATCGGTCCGGTCTGGGTCGGGTTTTTACTAAACCCGGAAATTACCCGGAAGATCTCGGGTTATGAAAATTAAGGACCGGAAATTACCCGGAAGGTCTCGGTCCGAGTCGGGTTTTTGGTAGCCCGGGTTCAGTCCGGGTTCGGGTTGGACCGGTTAAAGCCCGAATGTGAAACATCTCATTGTTCTTTTATATTTTAACACCTATTTTCAAATAAAATTAATCAAAAGTACAAACCGATAATAATGACACAAATGTTAGTCTCGAAAATCACTAACAATTCAAATCCAAAGAAGATAATTATCTTAATATTTCATATTAAGATGCATATAAATATAATATAGGTTTCTTAAAAATATTACGAAATAAAACTTATAGATAAAAATGTGACTACAGTTGCTATAAATAAATTTTCATAGTCATTACGCTAAGCATATTTGTAGTCACTAAAAGTTACTAAAATATTTTATTTATCCACCGTGGTTATAATCATATATTAGGAAATATTTATTAATTTATATTCATATATTATACACTGTATTTATTTTATATTAAAGTTAATTGTTTCAGGTTTTATCGGTCCGGGCTGGGTTATAGATTTTAAGGCCCGTTAATGAGCCCGGAATTTCGGGTTCGGTCCGGGAAATTCGGGCCGGTTAAAAAGAAAAAACTCGGACCGGGGTCATAATTCGGGTCGGTCCTAGGTCGGTTTCCGGGTTTCAGTTCAGTTTTTCCCACCCCTAATAATGTGAGTACTGAGTACCATGTATTTGATGGATAGATGGGAGAGCTTCCCCCACGTATTTAACATACATGTAGTAGTTGCTAGAAAATGGCAACTCACTAATACCACTAACGGCTGAATTTAAAGCTCAATATTAATGGCCCAATCAGTTGTAGCCCTTGATTTTGTAATATTGGAGGGATGAGATGAATTTGTATTTTGTATCCGATCTCATCCCTAGACACACACACACACACATAATGTACACACATATTAAATTAAATTATATGTAGTATATAAGAAACGCATATACATATAGATATACATAATTGTATACTGTTTAATCATGGTTAATGAATTAATACATAATATACTAGTACTAGAATAATAATAGCTAGTAATGATTAAAAATATTTATCATAAATTTTATATGAGTTTTAAGAGTGAGAAAGTGAGTAAATAAACACACACACATTTATATGTAATATAATATGTAATTAATTGTATTATAACTGTTGAGAATTTTGAAATAACGCACATGATGATAATATGTTTACTTATATTTTTACTTCAATTGTCTTCAATTCACAAAACCTATTCAAATTGAAGAATTATTAAAATTGTAGGTATTAACTTTTAACAAACACAATACTTCAGTGTAACGCGTAGATATATTATATAGCTTTAGGATCAAATGAGAACAATGCTTAACGTGATAACGTGCGAACACCACATTTACCCCCGATGTGAAGCACAATGGGCTCACACAATGCACAGGATGCACTTTTTCGTATCTAGCGCAATATTTACAAAAGTGTCACCGTGATTATTTATGTTAGCTAGCTCTCACATTGGACTAAATGTGAGTGTTCCCACATTAAGTATCGTTCTCATTGGAAGTGCACTACATATATTTATACTAAGAGATTAAAAGTATATGAAAATACGATAAATTAAATCTATATGGGGGCACCCGTGGGCACCCGTGGGGGACAACGGGGTGGGGCGGGGATGGGGTGGGTCTTGGAGTAACGGGGGATGAGGCGGGGATGGGGGAAACTTTTTAAACATGGGGCGGGGGATGAGGGAGTGTACCCCCGCCCCAAACCCGCCCCATTGCCATCCCTAACTTTGAGGTTTATGATATGTTTGCGAAGTTCTTTAATTTGGGGGTACTGATTGAATGTGAACCACACAATTTTTCTAAAAGTGGAAGTTGAAGAATTTTTGGGACGACCCAAAAAGGAAAGTTTAGTGGGACGGAGGGAGTAATTAACAATCTAATATATACTTGCGATTGTCTACAATGGGGTACTTCTTTGCCACTATGGACACTCCGATTGTATATATACACTCATCTCATGAGCCTAGAGTGTATTTACATAAAATTTACATAAAACATAAAGCTCGAGAAAATCAAACAAGTCCATTTGGTAATATTTATGAAACTAACAAAAACATGTCTTTGAAATATCAAAAGCATAATTTATATCATTATATATATGTTTATGTGGGTAAAAGCATTTAATCAATAAAAATAGTATGACAATAGTGCCCTGATCATGAAAATCATTAAAGAATCCTTTCAACAGATTGCCAAATTCATAGTCCTAGTTGAACAACTCATTTAAGCTCCGAAATTAGCATTGCCGGTCCTACATAAAATTGGGCCTGAGTCGAACTTTTTAAAAAGATCTTATACGTTGTATTTGTTTTGTAATACACCATATTTGAAAATAAAGGATTAATATCACAAAAAGTTGAATACTTTAATAAAATTCTTACATTATAATATAATGGTACTAAATTAATTAAAACAACTAGTTAAGTACAATTTGTCGAACAATTTTAGAATAAGTCATTCCTTATAGCAAATAGAAAATAGAAATTAAGAAGTTAGTTCATTTGGTACGTCATTGACAAATCAATAAATCATCAAATTAGCAAATCATTCTTAAAGCTAGATATTTGGAAATAATAACATATCGGTAAATTTGGGAGTCCAGATTTGTACTTCACTACGTACTTGGTTAACTCTAGTGTTCCGACTGTTTTGTTACTTCTGTAATGGACGATTTAAGCTAAACAAGGTGTAACTCCTACTTTTTAGTACATATATATAAAGTAAATGTATTAAATTTTTTGGGCCCTAAGGCCCAAGCCTCACTGGCTTAGGGGAAGGCACGGCCCTGAAAATTGGTCTAGAATGACGTATGAAATATAATTTATTAAACATTAATTATTTTTTAAGAGTGACATTTGAATAGAGAGATGTCTCCATGACCTCATTAGATTCCATAAGTAAATACCAACAATAGGTGTTAGAATACTTTTTTTACTGTTTGGCAAATATTATTAGCTTTATTCTTTGGACCCCGATATAAATTTTGGAAAGGTGACAACTCCGGTACCCTCCTAAAAAATGGGGTACCGTACCTACCATTAATTTGATTGGACCACATCACTTTATCATTTTTAATTTACATTTAAATAATTCAACTGCTACATTCTCATTGGTCCATTTGGACAAAGGTATGGTACCTTATGGGTACCATAGAATCTACCTTTTGGAAAATCAAACTGCTGGTCCAAAGCGGGTTCAGCTCTAAAGTATATATGTGTTCCCCACATGGCCACATGCATCTATAAAGAATTGCATACAGATTTGTATAAATGTATTCAAGTTAATATTTCAAATAGCAAATGAATCACAATTGAATTGAAAAGGCAACCTGCAAATACTTGAAAAGCGCTTAAGAGTTCAATACGTATGTATATATGGTATTTCTTATTATAAAAACTGAATAATAAATGCTGATGGATTTTAATACATTTGCTAAGCAAGTACACTAGAACTCCCTGAACTTTTCATCACTATATAGTGGCATTACAACATCAGGGAGTGTCCATTACATATCAGCCTTGTAGACTTGAGTGTTAAATGTTAAAAGTGAAATATATAAGCAGTAGGAACTTTGAGGCTCAGGTTGAATATGTGATCTGCTAGAAAGTAATGAAGGTGTGTTTACATCAGATGAAACATCAATAAATTAAATGAGGGCATGTTTTAAGAGCATGGTGCTGAATACTTCCAAACAAAACACTGATAAAGATAATCGGAGTACAAGCTTTATTAAACCTAAAGAACTTTGAACTTGCAAGAAACATAGCAATTAATTATTTAACTCAATGAAATTTAATGTCTTTGTAAGCATTGCTAATTTTGATATATAGTATTAGTAAAAGGTATGCACATAAAAAGTATTGGATGGCAAACGAGATGATTTAAAAAGTTCATATGCACATTTGTGCAAACACATATATAGCAATCAATTCAAGAGTAGAGAGGAAAATTAAGAAACTAAGCAAACGATAAGATAGGGATGGAGGTTTAAGTATATTTGTGACATCTTAAAGACAACGCAGACCGAAAACAAGTTAACAACGCAATCTGAAAACAAAGAACAAAGTAGAACAACACAAAGTGAATGGATCGTATAACCAGAAACCAAATATAATTAGTAGAGAGTGAATAGCTTAAACGACTATGCGACGAAAATAAATCCCCGGTAACCAAGGATATGTGCCAGCAACTCTGAACAGAAAAGAAACTAGAGAGACTACTGTTCAGAACAAGGACTAAGGTGTGGTACAAGCGTGATTAGGATTTAGGAGGTGATGCGGGTATACGTACCCTTTAACGGATGTTAAATCTCATACGGCGTATAAGGATAAAAAATCAAATGAAAGAAGGGTGTTGCTTGGCGCACCGGTATTATTGCTATGCGCACCCCCTATCTGACAAAAATGTCCCTAGTTTAGTTCTGTTATAGTAATTCATCTGCTTGCTATACGACACATGTAGATAGTACTTTGCAATTTGCAATAGTATGATAATAAAGATAAGGGAGTTGGTTCTCAATCGAATAGTGATAATATTTTCATTTTTTTTTTTAATAAAGTGATAACTTTTTCATTTTTTCATTATTATCAAAATATTTCAAATTAAAAAATTTCCCCTATTTTTGCTCCTATTTTTATAAAAATTATATTAAATTAAATATTTTTTTAATAATGTTTATATAACACCAATATCATATATGTAAAAATGTACTACATAGTACTCCGTATTATTTAAATCTAGTCTAGTCTAGTCGTCTGATCTGATCTAATTTATTTGAATCTATCTGGACCAAAATTAGTTCAATTAAAAATATTCTAAATATCATTTACATTATAAATCTAGTCATGTAACACATATGATAGTAGTACAGAATCAATATGGTGTCGATGGAGTTTTAAAAGGCGGGGCTCTCCGCCTTTGAAATTAGTCAAACAAATAAAAAATGCAGAGAATATGTTTGCGAGAATTAAAAATGTTACATATTCAAATGTATAATTCAATGTAGAATTATAAATGAAGATAAATTTGGTCTGATCTGGGAGCGAGAAAAAATATCAACTAAAAACACCCTAGATATTGTCATATCATAGTTAGACAATATTATTCAATATTGTATACGACAAACTTAATGAAACACATAAAAAAAGAGTACTATTTTTTAGATGAATACCTCATAAGTTTGAAAATCAAAAGTAGATTTTTTAGATAATTTTTCAGATTCATCCTCCACTGTATAAGAAGAAGGTAAAAATTTATAAGAACATTAATAATGGGTTACAAATATTTATATAATACTCCTTCCGTCCCGAATCGTATGACACTTTACGTTTTACGATATTTGATTGATGATAAAGCAAATTAATACCTTTCAACAATCAAATTAGTTTTAGAAAATAAGGTTTACATATTCAGGAACTAAATTAAAACCGATACAAAGTCTTTAAAAAAAATCAAATTTCATAAAATTATGATATGTAAAGTAAGAGATTAAGAGTGATTCATGTTGACCAAGTGAATAAGAAAGATATTTTACAAAAGAGTAAAGGGTCAGTTTGGTCCTCGAAGTTGCAAAAAAGGCGTCAAATAAGTCCTTATATAGAAGATTCTGTCTGGACGTGCCATTTGAGGTGGCTCCCGGTGGAATTTTGTTATAAATTTTTTTGAGCATCTTATTCATTAAGTCTAGTTTACTCATACCAAATTTCAGCTAAATATTCAATCGGGAAGACATTCAAATGAATTCTTGAAGATAACATCACTTTTAACGGCACAATTATCTTCAAGAATTCATTTGAATGTCTTCCCCATTGAATTTTTATCTGAAATTTGGTATGAGTAAACTAGACTTAATGAATAAGATGCTCAAAAAATTTCATCAAAAAATTCCACCGGGAGCCACCTCAAATGGCACGTCCGGACAGAATCTTCTATATAAGGACTTATTTGACCCCTTTTTTGCAGCTTCGAGGACCAAACTGACCCTTATCCCTTTTACAAAATGGGACTGAAACAGAGTTATTTGATGGTGAGTAAAAAGTGTAACCGTGATTATATTAGAGCATCTCCAATGCTAAAACGTTAACGGTGCATACATGGCATAAGAAATAACCAATTAAAAAACAATAAATCCAATATATCTCTCCTTCTTTCCACGGTCTTATGTGTTTATGGTAAGTTTTTGTCTGCAATGTCAATCACAATGTCTACATCTTGACATTCTGCTTGACATTGTGAAGAAAAACTTACCAAAATGATGTAAGATCCTTCAAATAAGGAGATAGATATTATATTTATTGTTTTTTAATTGGTTATTTTCCATGCCACGTATGCACCGTTTACGTTTTAGCATTGGAGATGCTCTTAGATATTTGAATATGTTCCAAAGATAATTACTTTCTTTTTTAGAAACAATGTTCCACAAAATTTTAAGAAATACTCCGTATGTTTTTTTGAAAAGAATCTTAGGAAATATTATAATCTTCTTTTTATTTTAAAAAAGCAATATAAGGAGGGCTTTTGAAAAAATAGAAGGAAGATACTTTTAATGTCGGCTTAATTAAGGACATCATTGTCCACTTTTGACAAAAAATCGGTGCGCCTAGTAGGAATTGTGGCGCGCAGAGCAGGCTCGATGAAAGAATAAGGTTCCACTTTTTAATTGATATTTGGAAATATAGTCACTTATTTGATATTTTGATATTAGTTTTTGATGAGTTAAATAATTGAATTTTTAGTGAAAATTTGCTATATATTACTTGATATATATTCAAATAGTTGGTATTATTAAAATTTATTTCTAAAATTCGTATTATTCTTAGTTCATGGAAGATTGTTAGTATTAATTGAAGTTATTTTCCCGTAATAAAATACACTATCAGTATTTTAAATATAATTTTTCATAAATCAACAGGATGAATCAATCCAATCACTTCAACTAAAACTTCATACATTTCAGCAAAATCAGTCAAAACAGTCAATTTTGGTTTTTACCCCACGGAGTTTGAATCTCTGTAATAATTTTATTATCCCGTGCAACGCACGGGTTAAAAACTAGTTATTCCTTAACTCTTATACGTGTAGTTTAATAATTGGTGACAACTCCGGTACCCATTTAAAAAATGGGGTACCGTACCTACCATGCATTTGATTGGTCCAAATCATTAAATCCCTTTTAATTTAGATTTAAATAATTCAACTGCATGATTCTGATTAGTACCGTAGAATCTACCTTAATAATTAGATTAGATAGATGTTAAAGATAGATGTAAGGTCTTCAAATCAAAATAAATAAATGAATAAATACGGAGTAAATAAGTAGTGCGTATGTATATAAATTCAAAACGGAGTAGTATATACACATAAACCCTATATCAACCAAAAAAATACTTCGTATTATTATATACACAAACCCCATTCGGCCAGTCATATACGGCCAAGAACTTCCTATAAAAAAAAATCGGTTATCGGTCGTGCGTTAATCCTCAAGTACTATACCTGAACTGTGTTATGGATGCTTTATCTTTGGATTTGATTAATGATACTTAAGTTGATCGATTTCTTCCAAAAAAAATCCTCAAGCACTATACCTGGCCTAGCCGCCCTTGACCCTTTCTAATCTTCTTCTACTTATTTATATTTTTAATTACAGAGAAATAAAACATGAACCCATCAACAGACCCATTGCGCATCCTGCCCTTAGAGATCAGCCGCGATATATTCCAAAGGTTGCCGCCCAAGTCTCTACTCAGGTCCGAGTTTGTGAGTCAAGAGTGGCGCTCCTTCATCAACCACATCAAGCGCACCCACGTCGGCAAAACCCGCCTCCTCGTTGTGTACCCAAGCTGCCCCAGATTAACTGTTGGGGTAAATTACGTAGGGGGTGATAATCGAGTACTTAGATATCTTAAGGATCGTGTAAATTCACTTTCCGAATTGATATTTCTCCCCTATGCCTGGGTTACAAGAAATTCAATCTAGGATAATCCTAAAGGACACTCTAGAACTCAGGCACAAGAACTAGAGCCAAACTAGTGAGTATATGGATTGTTATCTTTAATTTGAGTGCCAAAGTGATGAAGATATGTTGGATATTCATCCTCCCCATCCTCTGTACGAAATATGGTGATATATATTCATATTCATCGTCCTAGGCAGTTGTAACACGATTAAGAATAACCGCAGCAGTTTTTGGGAAACTGCTGGAAACTGCCGAACCGTTCTAGAACTCAGTCTAGAACTACAGAGCTGGTCTACTGAAAGTTATACCTCGAGTTCTACCTCGAGTTCCACTAACGTAGACACTTTGGAATCAAACTAGTTTCTATATACAAGTGTGCACTCCACACCTACTAACTTGTATTAGAACATAGTTTTAATTCCCATTGGCACTCATGTCATTTCCAATTACACAAAACGGTCGGTGACACTAAAATCACCAACATTAACGGTGAGGTCGATAAACCACGACCTTCGCCTTCAATGGACATCCTCGCTCAGGGAGCCCCAACTCTTCCCCGACGGCATGGTCGACATAAACGATTGGCCATGCATTTTGTGCTCTTGCAATGATGGGCTTGCCCTTCTCAGGGCTGGAGCAAATTTCTGGTTGTGGAACCCACTTACCGGGTGGCGTGGCGTTGTGCTTCGTCAAGAATATCTCAAGGACAGGGACTACTATGTTCTTGCCGGGATGTGTTATGATGCCTCCCGGGAAGACTACAAAGTCGTCGCTTTATTTCGGCACTTTAGCACCGATTATGGGTATGGAGGTAAACATTGTGTTTTTGCCAGCGTGAGAAACACAACGTGGCGAAGTGTGCGATTCCCATTTAACTTACGAACTGCCGAGGATGGAGTTCACTTCCGCAATAATAGACCCCATTGGAGGGTAAGTGACGTCACGCGTCCCCGATGCGTAGGCCGTGATCCTGAGTTTGATTATGAGAAGCATAGTAATCCTTGTCCTTTTGAGGGTTGGGTGTGGGAGAACTTTTGCGGGTGTAATAAGATTGCTTATTTTGATCCCGCAGACGATGAGTTCAAAACGTTGCCCTCTCCTTCCCCGTGCAATCCCGAAGAAGAAGACTCGATAGTCGGGTTGGGAATTATAAATGATTGTTTATGTATGGCTCAGAGGGATAACAAGAATCAAACCATTGAAGTGTTGATCATGAGAGAATACGGGAAAGGAGAATCGTGGTTTAGACTATTTCACATCTATATGTCCACATTTGGGGAGGTGACGTGCACTTTGTCGTGGTGTGCACTCAAAATAATATTCAATACAACAATTATACGTAGTATAATGAAGTAAGGTTCGTATCCACAGGGAAAGGAATAATTCTCTTTTTATAAAACTAGTAAATAAAAGGGGGGTTTTCGGATTGAATGATTTAATTAAAATTAAACACGAAGATGAACGAGTTATGTGGTTTAATTAATGAGAAGGAGACTTGGTTTTGCTTTTATCCACTTAATGAAATGTTCGTCGATCCCGGTTATATCTTTAACTATCTTCCTCTCAAATACTCAATCGAGGAGTATATCCAGTTCATCGAGGGTAGTTATTAATAACGAGATGCGTTCATTAATAAAACTTACTATCGAGGCAATATAGAACAAGCATCGTATATTAACTTGATAGTAGCAATAAACTTAAGATGAAAACGATTGAGATTGATAACCTCAACACAAGCGGTTTATTGGTTTAATCAATATAATTAATTCCCCTTGGTTTATTAACCATGAGAAGCATGCATTAACAATCCAAGTTTACTACCATTGAAAGAACCGAATTAATAACAAGCGTATTAACCGATTGATTCTAGTAATAATTAATATATGAAACAAAACTAGTTGATCCTTTAAGTAATGTTCAAAATATTAATATGAAATATGAATAGGAATTAATTAATACTCAAGAAAGAATATTAAAGAAGATGAATCCTACTATAGTTAATATCAAGATGTTAACTAATTGTCATCTTAGTAACACTCCCCAATATTAACATAGAGGAAGAAATAGCTATTACTATAACTAATGTCAAGATGTTAACTAATTGTCATCTTAGTAACACTCCCCAACATTGATATAGAAATAGTATTTAAAGGAAGAATTAATATTCAAGGAAGAAGATTAAAGAGAATAACTCACAACTTACAAATTCATTAAGCTTCAAAGTAGCAAAACCAAGATGGAAGAGTTTAGCTCCTCATTTGGAGACTAAACATGATAGAAAATATAAAGAAAACACTAATCTAAACTGAGCTAAAGAGTATATGTGAATTGGTGATTTTATTGTGAAGGAAAGGGGTGTATTTATAGGCTTTTGGGAGTTGCAGGGTCTGATACCCGACCGGGTATATGGGATACCCGACCGGGTATGTGACAAATCTTTATGAAAATTTGTTCCCACGATCATTTGTCTTCGGATTTGATTTGGACAGTCGAATCAAGCAATTACCCGATCGGGTATAGACAATACCCGACCGGGTACATGAGTATTTTTTCCAAATCGAAATCTTTCTTGCCTCCTTGCACTTTCCTTGATCTTTTAAGGTCCAATCTTGATCCCTTGGATGATCTTTGACCTGTTTAGCTCAGAAAAATCCTAATCTAACTAAATTACAAATAAAAAATGAAAATAAAGTATTACACCAAAAGTGTGTAATTTTCACAACTAGAACTAATAAAAACTAGTTAAAAATACAAACATACAATTGGCAATTACATGAATGTCAGGAGGCGATCGTTTTTATGGCCTCATATTCTTCTCCCCGGAAGAAAATGCCAAAGTATTGTTCATGGTGCATGGTTGTGATAACAAAACGGCATATGTTTATGATCCGGTGGCGGGAGAAGACAAACAAATTATGAAGGAGGATCTTGCGCCTAATGTAGAAGGGACTCTGGGTCCTTGTTTCTTTGTTGAAAGCTTTGCACCACCACCATGGTTGACCAATATATACTTTGATAATGTTTCAGTTTTACTTTTTCTATTCAATGCAATTCGATCTATTTTATAATCTAGTGTTTAGTATCACTATGTAATTCATCATATACTTCGCATATGGTATTCATTTGGTAAATGAACTTCGTAGATTTGCAAAACTTCGCATTAATCTAAAAATAGAAGTAGGGCATTGCGAAATTTCTGAAATAAGACTTGTTCAATCTTGTTTAGGGATGTTTTTGTTTTAATCTTTTAATATGACTAAATAATTAGTTGAGTGATTTACCTAAATAAGACTAAAAGTTTATCAAATTGCAAAAGTAGGACTCTAACGTTTTATAGCGTTTTATAGGACTAAAAGTACTAGAGCTTGACAAAATTGCCCTTGATATAAAACTCCAACGTTAATTTCACTATCTCACCGGCTATCTTCCAGTCGTAGCCATCCTCTACCAAAAGTGTCGCAGCCATCCTCTACCAAAAGTGCCGCAGCCATCCACTAGAAAACCATCACCGTTGTTGCCCTTCACTTAGACCGCCGCCGCTTCCCTCAATGCAGCCACAATCCAGCGATTCGTTTCCTATTCCCGACAAGATTGCGATCTTATTTGATTTTTGAAAGTTTCAAATGAAGATAAATCTAAACATGAATTTCTTATTATCAATTTTGATTAATTTGAATCTCAAAATGCCTTGACTAATGATTCCAGAAAATGTCACTTTTTGAATAAGAGAATATCAAAATTATTAGGTATTTTTACAAAATGTCACTTATATGTCATTACAATATTTGGAAATGTCATATTGAGAATGTCATGTTTCTATACGAAAATGTCATTATTGTGACATTCTCGCATATCAAGTGGCATTCTCGCATATCAAGTGGCATTCCTCATGGAGGTCTTCACAGACTCACTGGAGGGTAGAAAACTAACATTTATTTGTCAAACTGGCAAAAATATGGCATTTTAAGTTTTGTAATTTCAGATTAAGATTGCCATCTGATTAGGTGTAATGATATAATAGTGGCAATTTTTTCTAATAACCAGTAAAATATGGCATTCTCAGATTCCTAATTAATCAAAGTTAGTAAATAAATAAATAATTCTCAAATTCAAATTGTTCGTTCATTGAAAGTGGAATCCTCTCTGTTCACCTAAATGTTTAAGAATCTGAATAGTATTTTATTTAATCTGAAAAATTAAAGCAAACAAAAAAGCAATATGGAATCAAAATAATCTTAAGAAGAAGAAAACAGAGCATGAGGAAGGAAGTTAAGAAGAACAAGAAGAAGAGGAGGAAGAAGAAACTTGAGAGGATAACCTGTCTTCATTGGAGAAATCGTGTGGCCGGCGTCGAGCGGGAGGGCGGCTGCGGTCGAAGGTGGAGGCCTGCGTTCCATCGCAGGGAGAGAAGCTACGTTTGGGAAGGAATCACTAGTGAGGGCGAAGCCGATTGTTCGCAGATCCCAGGAGAAAGACAATTGTGTGGATTTAATAACAAGAGGGCAAAATTGTAATCTGAAATCCTATTTTTGAATTAATAAACTTATAGTCCTATTTTGGAGTTTTGACAATGTTTTAGTCCTATTTAAGACAATTATTTTAATTAGTTCTGTCTTGGGAAGAAAAATACTTAAATTAGCTCTACTTGAGAACTTCACATATGTTTTATTCCTTTTTTTTTTGTCAATTTCAATTATATTTATCTATCCTTATTCAATCAAGTAGGAGTAGAAATATGCATTATGTTCTTGCCCTTTGCTTGTTTCAACGATTTACGAATATTAAATGCACTATTATTTTTTATTCACTACAAGATTGTTGTTTTACTTTGCCATTTTTCGGAAAATTTTAGTTATGGTGGTAGACTTGTTAACTTTGTCAGCCAGTGTGAAGAAGGGTGTGGTTCCGTATAACTTAAATTAAGTTCAGCACGACATTATCTTCCACAATAGACTCCACTCGTGTGTTGAAATGGTTGTGATGATAATTCGTGCCCTTTCGAGGGTTAGGTTGGGAAAGTTTTTGGGCATGCAATAGGATTGCTTATTTTGATCTGGCTAATGATGAATTCAAAACATTGTGATAGACAAATTATAAGGCATCAAAATAAATTGATTAAACAACTAATGGGCAATTGATCGATTGAGAATTTATTAGCATAGCAAGAGAAAAGATATATTTCAAGTTTATTATGTTTTCACTAGTTTTTAGCAATGTTCTAAAAGGCGCTAGGCGGCTAGGCGGACGCCTAGTCGGAGACATAAAAATTGCATTTTTATCTATGTTTTTGCATAAATATGATAAGTAATATTGTATATTTGTGTGTACAAAACATATATATACATATACATTAACAAAATGCTCTGGTCGCTCAGATACTCTGGTCGCCGGAGCCGATTCCTTCGGCAGCAATCTCAAGGATACTCTGGTCGCTCAGCTCCGCGCTTTGAACGTCGACGTTGAAGACCTCGGCACCGACAAGTACTACTCTGTCGGAGAAGAGATTGGGCGCCGCGTAAGCCAAGCCGCCGCCGATTCATCGGTCGAGGTTCGAGGCCTCGTCGCCTGCGGAACCGGCGTCGGAGTCTCCATCTTCGCCAACAAGTTCCCAGGCGTCTACGCCGCCACCTGCCTCACCCCCGAGGAGGCGATCAACGCTCGATCGATCAACAATTGCAACGTCCTCGCTGTTTCCGGCATGAACACTTCCCCTGAAATCGCTTCACAAATCCTAGATTCATTTCTCCGCACTCCTTTAAAATCTCCCTGCCCTGCCTCCGGCTCGAACCCCTGGCCTTCAGAGATCGAATCGTTTCTCGACAGCTCCGTCAGGGAGATGTCGAAAATCGGAACCCTAGCACAACCATCCCAATCCTCAACCGGAGATCTCAATCGATCACCATGCAATCTTTGCTCGCTCGTGAAGAGCCGGGAGTTCAGCCCGGTCGAGATCATTCCGGGCGGGTCGATGACGATAGTGAGGGAGACGCCGACATCGGCTTTCGTGAAGTTCAAAGCGGGGAGCGTGGAGCCGGCTCACCACCACACATTTGGGCATGATCTGGTTGTTCTGAGCGGGAGCAAGAGCGTGTGGAACCTGAGCAAAGGGGAGAAGTACGATTTGGGGGCGGGGGATTACTTGTTCACGCCGGCCGGGGATGTTCACAGAGTGAAGTATTTTGAGGACACAGAGTTCTTCATCAAATGGGAGGGGCAATGGGATATATTCCTGGATGAAGATCTAGCTGCTGCCAATGTTGCCATTGGTAACTAGGGATGAAGATCATTAAAACCTGTTGTAATTTTATTAGCCTTGGTGTTCGCTTTAATGGTTACTTGTGTTTATATTTCTCTGTTATTGTAAGATCTTTGTGCCATTTTATTTATGATTTCATAGGTGAGAATGATATGGTCTTTGGTTTGAGTATGTACAATGGGTTGAATAACACCAAGTAATAATGTGTTGAGATTTGAAAAAAAAAAAAAAAATAACAAACATGAATGATAGAATATCACATTTAATCATATGTAGTATATGATAACTAATCACTTAACTTCATTATTGTTATAAATATAAATAATGATAAAATGTAGGTAAGCATACAAACATATATAGTTTTATCTTAATTTACAACTTCATTTCTTTATATCATGGCTAAAGTTAAAGTACATATATCGCTTAGAAAATTAGAATTTAAAAGTGAAGTAATGTTTGGCGAATCTAGACGGCCTAGGTGGCCGATTAGACGCTCTAGGCGGACAACTGGGCCCCATAGGCGGCCGACTAATTCACCTAGGCGGCAAACCAATTAGTCGGAGCGCCTAGACAAAAATCGGGGCGCCCGACCACCACCTAGCGCCTAGGCGGGGACTAGTCGGGTGCCTAGAACGATTTTTAGAACAGAGGTTTTTACTTTTTAGTAATTGTGATTTAGTTAGTCAACTAAAATTGAAGGTTCATCCTAGGAAGAAATATGACTATCCCGTATGGCGTCTAGAATCGGTCGCGTAGTTTAACTACTATGAATAAGGTATTACTACCTCCGTCCCGTTGGAATGTTCCCGTTCGGTTTACGATGCTTGACTGACGATAAAGCAACTCGATCCCTGTTCACACTCCGCTTATTTTTAGTAAATAAAATTTACATATTCAGAAACTACATTAAAACCGCTACAAAGCCTGATCAAGAAAAGTTCAATTTGATAAAAATTTGATATATAAAGTAAAAGATTAGGAGTGACCTAAGTTGACCAATGAATAGTGAACGGGAACATTCCAACGGGACGGAGGGAGTATTAATTAAATACGGAGTAGTTACTATCACCTTCTCTGTCTCATTCACCGCTTTCATCTTTTCTCTCTCATTCGGTGGTTTGGCATGGGCCACAAATGAAGAGTATTTAATTCTAGAGAGAAGTGAGAGCTAGAGAGAGAAAGTGAGTAATTATATTTCTCAACTTGGAACCCCCTATAACTAGCCCCTTGAGGTCTATTTATAGGTAAAAAAGATGGGTTTGGGCCCCTAGCCTCGGGCTTAGGAGGCCCATTACAATAATCATGCCTTCTTTGGGCAAATAAGGCCACTAATGGGCTGAGTACAACACTTAGTACATAAAATAGGAAAATACATTCTGTCCGGGCGAAGTTCGGACGATGCGGCCCATGGACGACGCGGTCCATGGACGATGCGGTCCATGGACGATGCGGTCCATGGACGATGCGGTCCATGGACGATGCGCTCCATGGACGATGCGGTCCATGGACGATGCGCTCCATGGACGATGTCATCCAAATAACTCAGGCGACATCTTCTTTCTTGGACGGTACGTGCCTCTGGCCGATGCGGGTGCCCCGCTGGTGTCTTTTGGGCCATTGAGTATGTGGGCTATGGGGTCCAGGCCCATATACTCTATCAGGAGTCCCCCACTCTCTGAGCTGAGGTGAAGCCGAAGCGAAAGGGAGTACTTGTTCCTTTCTGGCTGGTCGTTGCGTGAGCCTAAGGCGTTTGATGGCCGAAGAGTTCCTGTTTTGATTTTGGATGAAGCGGTTCCCTTATTTGAGGTAGATGAAGCGCGCTTGGGAACCCATAGCCTTGATGCGGGCCGATGCACACTCTGTGGAAGTGCCTTTGAAGACGAGGCGATGCGCTTTCTTCTTTGTAGATGATGCGATGAATCCTTGGTGGATAAGTTTGGCATGCTTTCGTCGTCATCTTGTTGGGGCCGAAGAGCTCCCATCCATTCTTTTGGCCGTAGCGGTGACATATTTTCATGAGATGGAGATGGTTGATTCCATTTATGTAGACGATGCGATGCACGCCTTTGATTTGTCGAAGCGTTTGTTTTGTGGGTTCTTGCTCTGGTGAGCCGATGCGGTCCCCCAGTGTGCGCAGCCGTTGCGTGCTTAGGTTTTGTATTTTGGGTTTTTCATTTTGGGCTCTGCGGCCGATGTGACCCGCAACGCCATTGAGGTAGCTGTCGTGACTCTTAATGCTTTTTCGAGGCGAATCGCCCGTCTTTTATTGTTGGTGAGCCGTAGCGCATCCTTTTTGCATTAAGGCCGTTGCGTTTTTTCCTTGTGGCCGATGCAGTCCCCCAGTCCCCCACTCCTTTGGCCGAAGAGTATCTGAGGCACAAGGGAGTAATGAGCCGATTCGGTACCTATGCGTTAGTCGCGACTCCAACCCTTAGGCGAACCTGTCCAAGGTAACCCTGTGGGAGAACGCTTGGACGAAGGCCGCAATGCCAGGGTTATCATCGACGATGCGCACACAAGCAGCCGTAGCGGTCTATTGAGGTTCCTTGGGTTGTTGTGAGGACGTTGAGTTTAGGCCGATGCGTTCTTTTTTCGGCCGTATGGGCCGACGCTTGCTTTGAAGCTCTGTAGTACTTGGGCCGTAGTGATACTCGGCCGATGCCCTGTTCTTTTTTAAGGCCGAGTTGGGCCGTAGGGGTGCTTGCTTGAGTGATTTTGAATTGGCGCCCCTTGATTGGTTGGAAGGGAGGTGGCCGTTGGTGGAGCCAATGGGATGGCGCCATGTGTAGTGACCGTTTGGAAGTTTTCTATAAATACCCCCTCATTCCGAAGCCTTACCCTCATTTGCGATTTGTTGAGCTGAATTGCTGCTGAGATTTCTTAGAGAGAGAAGTGCTTCCCAGAAATCGTCAAGTGTTCTTCAGATCTTCAAAAGTTCAAGGTTAGATTCTTGAATTTGTTCTTCCTTTTCTTTATATTTTGCTTCCTAGGGGGTTAGATCTAGTGTTTGTAGGAAAAACCACTTTGATCTTCGAACCGCCCTTAGGACGTAGCGATAGTTGTCATGCCGTTCCCTGACGGCCGTAGCGTCCCTTCCCCTATTGATTTGACAGCCTCCCTAGACGAATCGGACTGGCCTTTTGACGAGGACGACGCGTCTCCCCAAGTGGATTTAGACATCGTGGCAGCCTTTGAATTGGAGATGGAGAATACTGCAGACTATCGTACCTCAGTGGACGAGGAACGTTTGAGTGACGACGCGGGTTCTCACCACTCAGGTGAGGACGAAGCGAGTTCCGGGCCTAAGCTCCGAGAAGATGATGCGGGTGATGCTTCATCGGCCGCTATCCCCTGCCCTCCCCCAATTTCCTCTGTGCCTGGTGGGGCGTCGTCCTCTGGGGCGGTGAAGAGACGCTCATTGCGTCGGCGGAAAGGGTTGGCATCCGGGCTTTCTCAATTGGATTTGACCAACCTCTACGTCATAAAGCCGGAGAGTTCGCCAAGCGAATATCAGGTGGCACAGCTGTACGTGGGTCCTTACGGCCGGGTTAGGGCTCCCAAACCGACGGACCACGTCCTAAATCCTCCCCCAGGTTACTTTGGTGTGTATCCGATGAGCTTCTCTAAGGGTTTGAGGTTCCCCCTTCATCCTTTCTTGGTGGAATACCTGGGTATGATAGATCTCCCGCCGGCCTTGTTAACCCCAAACAGCTACTCCCTTATCGTCGGGTTCCTCCTCCGATGCGATGAGTTGGGGATTGAGCCGACGACGGCTTTGTTCATGAACCTTTACCGTATCGGCCGAGGGAGCCATGAGAACTGTGCTGGCTATGCGGCCCTCCAGCAACTGCCGAAGAAGAGGTCATTCACTGACCTTCCCTCATCGATTCATGGGTGGAAGGCTAAGTTTTGTTTCGTGAAGTTGGCCGATGGGGTCTTTTTCCCTTCTCAAGGTCATGATGGTGTTTTTAACCTGCACAATCCGCCGAGGAGTGCTGAGATTGATGCCCAAGTGGAGGCCTTCCTGAAGGGTGGGCCGTGGAGTGTAGATAAATATATTACTGAGTTTAAGATTGCCGCCCTTGGGATGATGCGGTACTTCATCCCCGGAGATCCTGATTGTGGACTGTGGCCGAGGATGTCTGGTTATTTTGAGGAGGCCGAAGGGCCTCACCTCGGTGTCCCCGCCGATGCCGAAGGTTGATCTCTTTCCCTTGACTCCCCTTGTGATTTTCTCTGCTTGTTTTTCTAACTCTTTTTGTTCTTTGCATCTGCAGACTTCACCATGAGTCGCAAAATGTTCATGGCCCAGGCCAAGAAGCAAGTTGCCAAAGAGATGGAGGCTGCTCAGCATGCCGAAGCGTCTAAGGCTTCGGGTGACGGTTCCAAGAGCCAAGCCGATGCCGCGAAGAAGGCGGCGGCCCAGAAGAAGAAGAAGAGGCCTACCGAGGGTCAGCAGACTCTGACTGAGGCCGGGTTGAAGCCGGCCCAGGATGCTAAGAGGCCGAAGCAGGGTTCGTCTTCTCGTGATGCCGCTACGGCTGATGCGCAAACTGCGGCTCAAAAAGAGCAGGTGTCTGATGTCCATGTGATTGAGGACCTGACCCTGAATGAGACGTCGGCTGCCCTCATCCCTACGTCGCTGCGTCTCGGGAAGGATGTCCAGGCAAGCTCCCGCAGCGGCCGTGCCTTGGCCTCCGGACTGTATGAGGTGACGGTCCGTTACCCGACGAAGGGCGGGCTCTTTAATGAGAAAGTCTCCGGCCATGACGTACTGTTTCAGGCAATCCCCGATGAGGATAGGGCCTACCTTCGTCATCAAGGCAAGGAAGTGCGCCTCTTCGATGGCGGGTTGGACTACGTCGTCCAAGTAAGTATACAATTTTGTACTTAGATTTTCTTGCCTTGTTTTCCTTTTCTGACTTTTTTTTTTCTTTTACAGGGTGCTTTGATGCTGATGGAGCAGCACCGTCGGCAGGAAGACGAAATCGTCCGTCTTCGGGAGGCCGAGAAGAAAGCCGCCTCTGCAGACGAGGCGCTTTCCCAGTTGGATCGGCTCCGAGTTGAGACCGACTCCTTGAAGGAAAAGTCTGATGCGGCTGAAAGGAGAGCCGTTGCTGCTGAGGACGAGGCGAGGCGCCTCAAAGTTCAGCTGGATGAGGAAGCGGCTGCACGTCGGCTGGCGGAGGAAAGAGCCGTGAAGCTGGAGGCCGATGCGACAGCGGCTGCTGATAGAGCCATTGAACTGTTCATGGCTGAAGGTTGGAAGGACGATGCCCGCCGCGATTGGAGCTTTAACGTCGTGGCGGAGCGCTTTGAGGCGTGGTCTCAGGAGGAAGCTGGCCGAGCCCGCCTGAAAGAGGAGTTTGAAGTCTGGTACGACCTCGGCCAGAGGCGTATGCAGATGTTGGTTTACCGCCGCCTCCGCCGGCGTGTGAAGAACCTGAAGCCTAGGGGTATCGGCCTTCCGCGGATCATGAAAGACCCCGAGGAGGAGTTGAAGCTCCCACTGTCCGAGAGGCAACCCCCCATTCTGAGCTCGAGCGAGGAGGACGGGCCCTGGACCGAGAGTGACGACTACCTCTTTCGCAGCTCGGCCAAGTCGAAGACCACTGAGGACGTCGAGGACGATGCCGATAGTGGAGCCGTTGAAGGCGGCCAGGGACAAGCTGCTTAGTGTTTCTTGTACTTAGTTTTTTTTATTTGTAGTAGTAGTCTTTATTGGCCGAAGCGCCCTGATGATTGTAACGGCCGAAGCGCCCTCCTTGTATGTTTTGAATTATCAATTAAAGATCTCTTTTTGTCTAAGTATAGATGTTTGTTGCTCCGTCTTCATAGCTTTTTGAAGTATGAACTTTTGGTGTCGTATCGTCTCTGTACTCCATGCTTTATAAGTTTCATCTTCAAATTCGGCTAAGTGTTTGCGAACATACTTCGGTTGGTTGAGACGAAGCGTTCCTTCGATGTCTCAAGGGATATGCGTCCCTCGTCGGAGATGATGCTGTGGTTTGCTGGTGTGGCGTCTTTAGACGAAGCGCGCGCTCCTGATGGTGGTTCAGGGCCGCATCCCCGTCTTCACCGCATTGTTTTTGCTAAGTGTCAGTTCCATACATCCGTGTTTGGTTGAGACGATGCGAAGCTTTATCCGGGTGCCTCATGAGGACGATGTGGGTGACGCGACGTCTTGGGTATGTTGCCCTTCGTCGTAGGGACCCCCTTTCTTTGAAGACGATGCGCCTTGTCGGCCCTTGGTGAATTCCATTTTTGCCTTTACATCTTTCCCGAGTTTTTGGAACTTAATCCTGAAGTGTTGAGGACGAAGCGATACCCAGATATGGAATGGTAGCGCATCGTCTCTCTTGTAGTGTGACTTAGAAAATGTTCTAAGTGTCCAACTTACCTCGACGGAGCTGTTTCGCTTCGGTTCGTCATTTGGGTTTTGCTACGTGGAGACGATGCGCCCCATCGTCTAAGTAATGGACTGGTTTTGTATAACCGAAACCGAAGCGATTCCCTTTTATGAAGCTGTGGTTGAGGCCGAAGCGTGCACCTCGGACTCCTGTATAGTAAAAACCTGATATGTACTTAGCCGATTTTGAAGCTGGTTTTTGTGGGGATTTTGTTTTATGCTCGAGGCCGGCGAGTGCGCGGTCCGTCGGCTTCCCTCTTTTTTTTTTTTTTTTTGTGGCCGAAGGGTTACTGTCCCTTCGTCCATGTGCGGTAGTTTGTCCGCTACGCTTTTCGCGTGAATTAGTGCAAGGGAGTAAATACGCCCTCGGCTTGGTGTGTTAGTGGCATCTTTTTTGGCCTTTCCACGTCTATCGTCGACGAGGGACCGGACTAGGCATCGTCTTTTGACGGCCGCCCTTTGTGGTCCTGAGCGAAATTTTACTGACGGGTGGAGTTTTTGTAACCTCGGCCTTAATTCAGGCTTGTCGTCCTGCGGTTTCCGCGCGGACGACGTGGTATACTTCTCCGTTTGAAGACGTTGGACCATGCACACAGGTCCTTCGTCCTGCATATCGCCGGCCGATTTGGGTGTTTCACCGCTTGTGCCGATACGATATTTAGGTGCGTTGTCTATGCAACGGCTTTGTGGGCGCGTTGTGGATCGCAACGGCCTTAGGTGCGTTGTTTATTGCAACGGCTTTAGGTGCGTCGTTTATTGCGACGGCTTTAGGTGCGTCGTTTGTTGCGACGGCTTTAGGTGCGTTGTTTATTGCAACGGCTTTAGGTGCGTTGTTTATTGCAACAGCTTTAGGTGCGTCGTTTATTGCGACGGCTTTAGGTGCGTCGTTTGTTGCAACGGCTTTAGGTGCGTTGTTTATTGCAACGGCTTTAGGTCGCATCGGTCCCGGGTGTTTGCACCGCTTAGGCCGATGCGGTCCTTAGGTTTCCCTTAGCCCCAATCTTAAGAGATTGGATGAAACATGAATTTTATTCAATAAGTGGCGCTAGGCCGAGGGTGTTTTATTCAACCAATAAGCCGAGGGGTGGGGGACGTTGCCCGCTTCACCGCTTCTCGGGTCATTGGTAAAATTTCACCAGGTGGTGTACATTCCACAATCGTGGTACATCTGACCCATTAGGGTTCTTTAGTTTATAAGTGCCGGCTTTGATGACGGCGCTGATGATGTAGGGCCCTTCATATTTGACGGCGAGCTTTCCTCCTTCCGTCGGCTTGCTTGCTTCCCTTCGGCGGAGGACGTAGTCCCCCACCTGGAATTCGCGAGATCGGACCTTGGCGTCGTAGTAGGATTTGACTTGTCGTCTGTAGTTCTCCGCTCTGAGGTAGGCCATTTCTCGTCTCTCGTCGATGAGGTGTAGGTCCACCTTCATTGTTTCTTCATTGGTTTCGGGGTCGTATTGTGTGACCCGTCGGCTGGGGAGGGTGACTTCAGTGGGAGCTTTGGCTTCGAAGCCGTAACACAAGGAGAATGGTGTCTCCCCGGTGGCCCTTCTCGGCGTAGTGCGGTAGGACCATAGGACGTTGGGGAGCTCGTCGACCCAACTTCCGCCCTCTTCTTCCAGCTTCTTCTTTAGTCCCTCCAAGATGGTTCTGTTGGCGTTCTCAACCTGCCCGTTGGCCTGAGGGTAGGCAACGGAGGAGAAGCGGTGCTTGATACCCCATTCTTGGAGGAGGCTTTGGAACGGTTCGGCCTCAAACTGGGTGCCGTTGTCTGATATGATTTCCTGAGGCACGCCGAAGCGGGTGAGGATGTTCTTGTAGACGAACTTCCGACACCGCGCTCCGGTGATGCTTGCGAGTGGTTCGGCCTCGACCCATTTGGTGAAGTAGTCGATGGCGACGATGATGTATCTGTTGTTAGCCGCAGCTCTTGGTAGAGGGCCGACGAGGTCGATGCCCCATCTGGAGAATGGGATGGCAGTGCTTACCGGGGCGTAGTTGACGGCTGGTCGGCCAGGTGCCCTTTGATAGTGTTGACATGCGCTGCATTTGCGGGCGACCTCAGCACAATCACGCGCCATCGTCGGCCAGAAGTAGCCTTGGACGACGAGGCGGCGCGACATGCTGAAGGGCCCTTGATGTGATGAGCATACGCCGCAGTGGACTTCTTCCATGGCCACTTCGGCCTCATTCTGGTGTAAGCACCGGAGGAGGGTGCCGTTGTATGATCTCTTGTAGAGCTTGTCACCCTCAATGACATAGCTTGGGGCCCTGAGCTTGGCTAGTTTGGCCCTCTCCTCGTCTTCGGGTAATGCGCCGGAGGTGATGTAGGTTGCGATGTCAGTGATCCAATCCTCCGGCTGGTGTTGTATGGAGAGTATAGGGCTAGCGTGGATGCTCGACATGCTCAACTCCTCCACCTTAGCTATCTTGGAGATGTGCTCAGGGGTGCCGGAGCTGAGTTTAGAGAGTATGTCGGCCTCGGCGTTCTCTGCCCTTGGGATCTGAGTGATCTCGTAGGTATCGAACGCCTTGAGCAATTCCGCAGCGGCCTCCTTGTATTGCTTCATCCTCCCTTCTTTGGCCTCGTAGGAACCCTCCATTTGGTTCACTACGAGTTTGGAGTCGCATTTGATTCTGATATGGCGTGCTTTGAGGCCAGCGGCTAGTCTGAGCCCACTGAGGAGCGCTTCATACTCGGCCTCATTGTTGGATACCTTGAAGTTGAAGCGGATGGCGTAGTACGCTCTGAATCCTTCTGGTGAGATGAGGACGACGCCACCCCCCGCATGCCTTGTTGGCTGATGACCCATCCGTGAAGAGGGTCCAGGCTTCATCTGGTTCACGGCCGGTGGTGGTGACGGCCGTCTCCCTCGCTGTGCTTTCCGTGACAAAGTCAGCCAAGGCTTGCCCTTTGATAGATGGCCTCGGCTTGATCTCAATGTGGTATTGGCTCAGGAATATTGCCCATTTGATCATCCTTGGAGAGCTGGTCGGGCTCCTCATGAGGGCGCCCAACGGCTGATGCGTGAGGACATGGACGGGGTGGGCCTGGAAATAGTGACCCAGTTTTTTCACCGTGTGGACGATGGCCAGCACCGTCTTTTCAATGGGGGAGTACCTAAGCTCGGCCTCCCGCAACGTCTTGCTGACGTAGAATATAGCTTTTTGCACCCCGTCATCTTCTCTGATGAGCACAGAGCTAATGGCCGACGTGCTCACCCCCAAGTAGAGGAAGAGAGTCTCGCCGGGTTGGGGCTTGGATAGGACGGGTGGGGAGGCGAGATATTGTTTCAGCTCCTCAAAGGCTTGCTGACACTCCGTCGTCCATTTGAAGCTGGTGGCCTTCCTCATTATCTGGAAGAAGGGGAGCGACTTCTCCGCGGATTTTGAAAGGAAACGGTTTAGGGCCGCAAGGCGTCCCGTCAGCCGTTGCACCTCCTTTATGTTGCGGGGCGGCTCCATATTGATGATGGCTTGTATTTTCTCCGGGTTCACCTCGATGCCCCTTCGACTGACCAGGTACCCCAGGAATTTACCTCCCTGGACGCCGAAGGTGCACTTCTTTGGGTTGAGCCGGAGGTTGTATCTCTTCATGATTTCGAAGATGCCCCGGAGGTCGTCGGCATGCGTAGTGGATTGTTTGCTCTTAACGATCATATCGTCGACGTATGCTTCCATCGTCCGACCTAAGACTGCTCTAAAAATCCGGGCTACCATCCTTGTGTAGATGGCGCCGGAGTTCTTGAGCCCAAAGGCCATGACGAGGTAGCAAAAAATTCCCTCCGGGGTCATAAAGGCAGTCTTCTCCGCGTCATCTTCGTGCATGGATATCTGGTGGTACCCTCTGAACGCGTCGAGGAACGACATCAACTCGCACCCCGCCGTCTCATCCACCAACTGATCAATGTTGGGGAGAGGGAATGGGTCCATTGGGCACGCCTTGTTCAAATCAGTGTAATCAACACACATTCTGAACGTAGGCGGCTTTGGGGCGAGGACGACGTTAGCCAACCACGTGGGGTACTTCACCTCTCTGATGTGCTTGATGTTGAGCAGCATGGCCACCTCGGCCTTGACAAATTCCCTCCTGTCGGCTGAGAGGTAGCGCTTCTTCTGTTTGATGGGGGAGGAGGTCGGGTTCACCGATAGCCGATGTGTGATGACCTTTGGGCTGATGCCCGGCATGTCCTCTGGTCCCCATGCAAAGACGATGGCGTACGCTCTCAGGACAGAGAGGATGTCCCTTCGGATCTGTTGGGGGAGCTGTGTCCCAATTTTCAGCATTCGTTCCGGCCGGGAGACGTCCAACGGAACATCTTCCACGTCTCCGACCGGTTCGGCCTTTGGCGTGTCTTCTTGGGCCGAGGCGGTGGTGATAGTGTCGACCCGCTCCTCGGCCTCATTGATCTTCCTTGTGAGTTTCAGGTAGCAAGCCCTGGCTATCTTCTGGTTCCCTCTGGCGTAGCCGACGCCGTCCTTGGTGGGGAACTTGAGGCATAGGTGTCTCATGGAGATGACAACCTCAAGGTCCTCCAAAGCCGGTCGGCCCCAGATCATGTTGTGGGCGCTGTCCAGGTTGACAACCACGAACTCCATGTCAATCTTCGCCTGATAGGTACCGTCACCGACCACAACGGGAAGCACTATCGTGCCCTCGGCGTCGATAGAGTCCCCGGTGAAGCCGGATAACGGAGTCCGTATCGGCCGGAGCTCGGTCTTCTTCAGTTTCAATTGTCTGAAGGTGTCAACGTACATCACATTGACAGAGCTGCCAGTGTCGATGTAGTTGCGGTGGATGATGTTGTTGCCAATCTCGCATTTGACGACGAGGGCGTCCCTGTGGGGCAAGGGGCCGAAGGGGAGGTCCTTGTCGGTGAAAGTGATGGCCTCCATGTGCCGTCGCTTCGGCTGAGGGGGGGGTGTGGGACACCTCACCAACGTATAGGGACTGAGCCCATTTTTTCCGTTGGGTAGCCGAGTCCCCCCCTGTGTTCCCGCCGACGATGATGTGAATGTGATGCTTCTTCTGGCGGGGCTCCTCTTCGTCCTCGTCTTCACTGAGGGCGCCGATCTCCCTCTTTTTCCCGGAGGATCCCTCCCCCCTTTTGCCAGGGTTAACCCAAGTGTTACTCTTGGGGGCACCCTTGACAAATTGGGAAAGTTCCCCCTGTCGGACGAGGCCGTCGATGTGCCTCTTCAAGGTGGTGCAATCCTCGGTCTTGTGGGATGTCTGGCGGTGGTACTTGCAATACGTCCCTCCCTTGTGGACCGCAAATATCTCCTCCTCTGACCTGGGGTCCTTCACAATGAGGCCCTGCGCCTCGGCGTGGTCGAGGACGACGCTCACCGGGTGGGTGAGGGGGATGCGTTGTGCCTCCAACTTTGGACGCCATGAACGGTCATCTCTTCGTTGTCCGCCTTGCTCCTGGTGTGCCTTCTTTGGCTGGTGTTGTCCCTTGTTGGCCGGCGGGTGGTGGGGGTTGGACGAGGAGTCCTTCTTTTGTTGCTTCTCCCCACCCTTCTTCTGGCTCAGGAGCTCGTCGGCGTCAGCGTGCCTGTCCCCGCGTCGGAGCGCCGCGAGGTATGACCGCGGCGGCTCCGTGAACAGGCTCCGGGCGAAGTGGCTCGGCCGGAGTGCTCCGCGGAGGAAGGCCAGGAGGGTGCGTTCATCGGCTCCTTCGCATTCGTCCGCCTCTCTCGTCCAGCGATCAAGGAAGGCTCGGAGCGTCTCCTCCGATTGTTGCTTGATGGTCAGGAGATGAGCGAAATGCTTCTTCGCGCGCTTCCTTCCGGCAAAGTGGGTGAGGAAGCGTTGAGCAAGATCCTGCCATGAGTCGATGCTCCCCTCCGGAAGGTTGTTGAACCAATCGTACGCTGGTCCTTCCAAGGTGGATAGGAACCAGCGACACATGTACTCCTCCGAAGCGTTGGTCATCATCATATTGTTCTGATAACGGGTGAAGTGCTCCTGGGGATCAGTGCGGCCGTCATATGGCTTGATCGGGTTCCCCTTATACTTCTCCGGGACGGGAGCGGAGAGCACCCTCGCAGAGAAGGGGGTTCTGGTCCGTATCTGGATGACGGGCTCATCGCGCCGGTCAGCCAACTCCCTTTCCAGAGCACTGACCTTGCTCAAGAGCGCGTCGTAGTTGGGATGTATGAGCCGCTGCGCGCCCTGCGGCCTCTCGGGCCTCCATATCCGCGAGGCGCTTTTCCAGGCGGGCGATGATCTCGTCCCTTGGGTCCGTGTTGGCCGCAGCTCCACCCAGCGGTGTCTGGATCCGGGCCGCGTGGGCCTGGTTGATCCGATGACGCGCATCATCATCATTCAGTTTTCCCTTTCCTTTGTCTTGTCGGGGCCGATCCGTTGTCCGGGAAACGGACCCGAAGCTTTCCTTTGGCGACCCTGGCTCGTGGTTACCCAACCGATCCGCCACCCTCCCCGTAGGTACCCGACGGCTCGCGATGTCACCCAGCCTGTTGAAGGCCGAGATTTTACCGCGAGGTTGGGCCGGTGTATCCCGGGTAGGCGAGGCAGTATGGGAATGGGTGTCCACGGCGAGGACGTCTTCATTGTTGCCGAAGAAGGTGACGCCTTGTGGCCGAGGCGGGGGTGGTGGCACCGTCGCGACTTCCCCAGTCACGGGAGTGTTGTTCTCCCCTGTCTTTGCGACGAGGGCGCTGACGACGTTGGGGTCCTGGAGAATGCTTGCGACGATGGCCGATAGTGCGGCCGGGTTGATCTGGGGGGCAGCAGGGTGAGAAGCCTGCTGGCCCGAAGCGCGATCAGCATTGCGCCTGTCCTCGAGCCCGATGCGGGCGTCTGGGGCAGTCTTGTTGAGCTGGGTGCGAAGGTCAGCCGTCGCGTGCTCGATCTCCTGAGCGTTCTCATCCTGGTTGATGAGGTCATTGGGGACGTTGTCAGCAACGTTTCCCTGCCCTTCCTGGTTCAGAGGGGCATTCCTACCAGTGTTCTTTGATCTAGTCCTTGTCATAGCTAGTGGTAGTGTCTGGTAGCGACGAAGGGTACTCACTTGATCTGTTCTAGACTCTCAATGAGAGCACCAAATGATAGAGTATTTAATTCTAGAGAGAAGTGAGAGCTAGAGAGAGAAAGTGAGTAATTATATTTCTCAACTTGGAACCCCCTATAACTAGCCCCTTGAGGTCTATTTATAGGTAAAAAAGATGGGTTTGGGCCCCTAGCCTCGGGCTTAGGAGGCCCATTACAATAATCATGCCTTCTTTGGGCAAATAAGGCCACTAATGGGCTGAGTACAACACTTAGTACATAAAATAGGAAAATACATTCTGTCCGGGCGAAGTTCGGACGATGCGGCCCATGGACGACGCGGTCCATGGACGATGCGGTCCATGGACGATGCGGTCCATGGACGATGCGGTCCATGGACGATGCGCTCCATGGACGATGTCATCCAAATAACTCAGGCGACATCTTCTTTCTTGGACGGTACGTGCCTCTGGCCGATGCGGGTGCCCCGCTGGTGTCTTTTGGGCCATTGAGTATGTGGGCTATGGGGTCCAGGCCCATATACTCTATCACCTCAGTCAAGCGTTCTCTACCCACAATGTCCTAGATTCGAAGATTATCAAAGATCGTGAAACAGGCAAATCTAGAGGATTTGGCTTCGTCACCTTTAAGGATGAGGATTCAATGAAGCAGGCTATTCAAGACATGAACGGTAGTTACCTTGATGGACGAAACATCACAGTCAACGAGGCTCAATCTCGCGGTGGAGGCGGAGGAGGCAGAGGCAGAGGCAGACAGGGCCGGTCCTAGGGGGGTGCAACAGGGGCGACCGCCCTAGGCCCGAAAAAATAGAAGGGAAAAATAGGCCCAAAATTTTGTCTTTATATATAGTGTGAGTAGACTTCTTTTTTGTATTTAAGCTCCAAGTAATTAGGCCTAAGGTTTAATTTTGTTGAAAATTTAAAATCTTTAAAACAAATGTTAAAAGGCACGTGGCCGGCCTCTTTGAATAATTAAGTCTCTTCACATCTCTATGGTTTATAATTCTTTTAATTACAAAATTACCAAAATATTTATTGTCTCTAACTCTTTATACAGCCCATGTGTCTCCCAAACTCCCAATTCATAAACCACCCCATCCCACTAACCTAATTAATTCGCTGGACAGTGGTTTCCAAGTTTCAATTAAACTCAATTATCTAAGGAACTAAAGGGTTAAGGTTTAATAAGGTTTTGACCCTCTACACAAGACTAGACATTAGAGAGCGCCGCAAGCATGCAAATAGCCATTAGCCAAAGCGGACAGCGGTGAGGAGCCCAAACAACAGCTGGCGACTAGAACACGTTCTTCTGTCAAGGCTTCAAACAATCCGACAACGGCTAGTAAATTATTCTCAATCTACTAGCTATGAATAATAAATCCACTAAATGTTCTTTTGATTTATGAATTATGATTAATGATTTATATGATGCATTTTTGTGTGGTAGTGTGCAGTTTTGAAATGGAATTCCTTTATTTAGTTTCACTATTGTGAAGGTGCTTGATAAAATGGGTGAATCTGGTTGGGAAAAAGAGAAAAACAGAAAAATATTAGAAAATGCAGCCTTAAGTAAGAAGGTGGAAAATTTTGTGTTTTGTTAATAAATTGATTTCCGAAAATTCTTCTCAAGTTGAAGCGCCGCTAAATTCTTTTGCGAATGAAAACCATAACATGCTTGGATATAGTGATATAAGTGCAGAAGCCGTAAATATTGAAATTGAACCACATAAATGTAATTTAGGTGAAGAGAATAAACAAGTGGTGGGTCATGTTTCGTTGATCAATATTGAGAGATTACTTTGTGTATTAAACATAGGATCAAGATAATATCTCGCCCATAGGCCCGAAAATGGACAGGACCGGCCCTGGAGGCAGAGGCTACGGTGGTGGACGTCGTGAAGGTGGCGGAGGTGGAAGTTACGGAGGCAGTCGTCGTGAGGGTGGCTACGGAGGCGGCGGTAGCCGTGATTGTGGTTATGGAGGTGGCGGTGGCAGAGGTTACGGAGGTGGACGTCAACGAAGCTATGGCAGCGGTGGCAGAGGTTACGGAGGTGGACGGCAACAAAGCTATGGCAGCGGTGGTGGTGGAGGATATGGCAGAGGCTATGGCGGAGGCGGTTACTCCGGGGAGGAGGTGACGAAGAAAGCTGGAGGAGTTAAGCTACTCTGATCCGATAGTTGAAACTTTCGGTATGGTTTATTAGTTTAGATGGTGCTATCAACTACGTATGTGTCTGTCATATTTGCTTTAGTGCACTTTGAGGTTGATGTCATTGTTTGCTCGAATTGCTTTAATTTGGGGTTTGGTTGTCCCTTCATTCTGTGATTGCGAGGTTCTTTATGAATGCATTGAAAAATGATTTGAATCTTAATGAAATTCTCAGTTCACTTAAAAAAAAAATAGATAAAATTCATTAATCACAAAAGAATTACGGAAATTCGATTTAAGAACTAAATAGATAAACTAACTATTCTTTTATCCAAAAGAGCTTGAATTAATAGTCATGGCGTGTACCCGATAACTCCACTCAAAAAAGTTAATCAATCATGTTAAAATTGGAGAGAAGTTAATACAACAAATTAAGCGAAAAAGAACAATGGATAAAAATCAATCAATTGACTTAACTAAAATTACAATGTTACTCAATCATACAACAAATTAAGCGAAAAAGAACAATGGATAAAAATCAATCAATTGACTTAACTAAAATTACAATGTTACTCAATCATAGCTATTTCATCATACTCGTGGACTTATGATGTTTTTACTTGAACTGTAATTTGGTGATCTGGTCTGGTCTGGACTGATCTGGTCTGGGACCAGATCTGTGTTTTTACTTATGTTGATCTGTGTGTACTTTATAACTATGGAAGTTATGTCTGGTCTAGTCTGATATATTTAAGTCTGGTCTGAACACAATCTAAGAATTGAACTACTTGTATCAGAATTGACTACTCACAGAATCTAAAGGGATAAGACAATTCACTTGAAACATCCTCACAGTCAACGGACGACTTAGCAATTGTGTTCCATCCTAATTATGACCAAGTCTATTTATTAAAACAATTAGAATTTTCACCCATGCGTTGCACGAGATGATATTCAAATGGATATACTCCCTCCGTCGTCCCCGAAAAAAGTTCTCAAGTACGAAGTATATGTTTATGAGTGATATATGTGGTCTGAAGTTTTAAGAAAAGTTGGAGACTTTGTAAATGCTTTATTCTTAAAACATGAATCCAGAAAGCTTGAAACTCCATTCAAAATGCTTCGGATGCAACCGAGAAGAACTAATAAAGCTTCTATCAATGAAAATAGCTAGTTTCTGAGTGCTTGTAGCTGCAGCTCCTGGAGCAATGTTCATTTATTTGTGCCCCAAATGTTAGTCTTTACAGATTTAAAAAGTGTGAAGGTTAAACCATATTTGGTTTTGCTTAGTAAAACCAAATTTCATAACCACCTCCTTCATAGTTTTAACATTCTAAACCCGTGAAAACTTGATGAACATTTGGAAAAAAAAATTGTTAGCTTCATAATTGTAAAAGTCATACTCGTATATAATTGGAGTAACAACAAGCTGATGCAAAAGCAGAATGTGAGCTCCAAGTGAGCTTCCAAAGCCAAAGAGTACTAAACTAAAAGTTCTGCGTGGTAGCAACATATTTCATTTACTTTTTTTTTTACTCCAGGGGGGTCTGGGGGAGGGGGGCTGGGGGGAGTCTAGAGTAATAAGGGCCGAAACCCACTCCATTGAGTTTCAACCCCCTATGTGCCTAGTGGGTTTCGAACTCGAGATCTCTCGCTAGGCAAGGTAACCTCGCAACCAGCTGGGTTGGAATGCTGGGTTACATATTTCATTTACTTACACTATTTGTCTCACACACAACATTGTTCTGATCTTCTACTGTTACTCCGGTGTTTACTGCTCGAGCTCCCTGCATTTGCCTGGGGGGTTTTCCTTCTCACCTGAAAGTGAAATCATATTTTTGAGAGAAAATAATAATATGAACACATGAGATTTATCAAAGATGAGAGGAAATTACCTTTAGCTTCTTCCTATTCAAGTGAATAAAACTTTTTAGTGGATCATTATTTACCTCAGAGTCAGAATGAACTACTTTTGTAGACTGCCTCTCACAAGTGGCAGCATTATGACCTTGAATACCACACCTTGAATACCACACTTTCTGCACTTAACAGTTTTTTGCTTTCGTCTCAATCGAACTGCAGCTTTAGATGTGCTCTTCTTCTTATGAGTAGTTGGTTCATCACGTTCCCTTCTTGCTTTGCATGGTCTGCCTACTCCTCTACCAAAATTAGGATCGGAGGCAACGGTGGAATGAAGTTGTTCTTTTCCCATAACTCCTTATTACATGACCGAATATTCCCATATATTTCTTCATAAGGAAACTGTTAACAAGGATATTCTCGGTGGAGCACGTTACGTGATGCATTACTATCATTATAGAAAATATCTTGCTTGACCTTTATTATTCTTTCCATATGTAATTTATTCCTTTTATAATAATCTGCCATTTAGCACTACCACATGCATGTATATATGTTTACGATATGAACGCCTTTGGCGTCATACGATCAATACAAAATATTACATATTGCTTCATATTCCTTCGAGCTTGTTATTCTATACTCCGTATAATTTATCATGGTATCAGAGCCAAAATCCTGACATATTTCATACTGACGATCATACAAGATGGCCGTTGGTGATAAGGAAGACATGCCAAATGACCGAACGTTGGTCATAGATTCCATGTCCCCATACTTCATTCAATCCGGTGATAAGCCCGGAGATGTTTTTGTCACTTCGCTTCTGCGAGATGGAAATTATGGAGATTGGCTCGATGAGATGAGCAATGGTGATATTCCGATGCCAGAGTCTGGCTCCCCGTATCTACCCTATTGGAAACGAGCTAATGCTATGGTTAAAGGTTGGCTTAATAGTAGTATGGAGCTTGAATTAAGGCAAAGTGTGAAGTTCAAAACGGCACGAGAAATTTGGGAAGATCTAGAGGAACGCTTCGGCAAGGAAAGTGCACCCCGTGTCTACGAGCTACGCACGTTACTTGGCGAGACTCGACAAGACGGCCAGTCTATATCGGCCTACTTTAGCCGGCTACGCCGTATATGGGATGAAATGACATCTCTTTGTAAAACTCCAAGTTGTTCATGCGGCAAATGCACGTGCAACATTACAAAGCAGATTAATGAAGCTCGTGACAAAGACCATCTTTACGATTTTCTTATGGGCCTGGATGACTATTATGGTCAACTCAAGAGCCATATTCTAGCAACACGTCCGCTACCAAGCCTGACAACTGCGTACCATTTGATATCTGAAGGAGAACAGCATCGGCTAATTGCCACCTCACGCAAGACAGGGATCGAAGCATCTGCTTTCCAAGCCCAAGCAAAATTAATCCCTGAAGCTAATCGGAAAATAGGCGGAAAATCCTGCTGGGTGGAATGTCCGCAGCAGAGAAGGAAAATCCCAAGGGGGTCGATCTGGTGACAGTCGCTTGCTTCGATCTCAGGATCGCTCCAAAAATTCACAAAACCGGACTGTAGGGCCACCTCGTGCGGCGCACGTTGACCAAGTTGAAAACCATTTCTCTGGTTTATCAAACGACCAGCTCCAACGTTTGGTACAGATCGTGCGTGAAGAATTTTCAAAGGGGTCCAATTCTGAAACAACTCCCAAGCAAGTGAACATGGCAGGTAACGTGAATTTCCAACCAACGTGGATACTAGACTCGGGTGCGACGGAACATATCACGTGTGATAGAACACTTCTTACCGACATCATGGCAAACCCGTCGGAGTCCCCCGTCCGAATACCTAACGGTGAAGTTGTCCCGGTGCACTCTATTGGTAGTATTAGCCTACCTAATGGAATAACACTTTCCCGGGTTTTATATATACCATCTTTCCGGTGCAATTTATTATCAGTTAGCCGCCTCACTAGTGAGCATAATTGTACACTTATTTTTTCCCGGGATTTTTGTGTATTGCAGGCCTTACCCTCGAGGAAGCCGATTGGAGTGGGTAGATTTTACAACGGCCTATACTATTTGGAGCCATTCACTGATGAGCGGGTGGCAATGTTGGTATCAACGCGGGCTGAGGTATGGCATCATCGTCTTGGTCACGCCCCTGATGACAGACTCCGTCACATCACTCTCTTGCAAGGCTTCCAAAGACACTCTAATTTTTGTGATTCTTGTATTCGGGCGAAACAAACTCGTCTGCCTTTTTTCCGTAGCGCTATTAAAACAAAGCACAGTTTTGATTTAATTCATTGTGACATCTGGGGAGGCTACAGGTGTAGTTCCTTCACTGGCGCCCGTTATTTTCTTTCAATTGTTGACGACTTTACCCGAGGTGTTTGGGTTTATCTTATGAAAAATAAATCTGATGTGGGGAATTTATTAATACATTTTTACAATATGGTGAGAACGCAATTTGGGCACCCCATAAAACGCATTCGGACCGATAATGGTATGGAATTTCAAACTCATGCATTATTAGAATTTTACAGCGATCATGGGATTATACTGGAGACATCTTGTACCGACACTCCTCAGCAAAATGGTGTCGTTGAACGTAAGCATAGACACATTCTTGATGTGGCTAGAGCTTTGAGATTCCAGTCCGGTCTACCGATAGAGTTTTGGGGTGAGTGCATCCTAACGGCGGTTCACATTATTAACCGGTTGCCTACACCCCTAATCTCTAATAAGAGCCCATATGAGCTATTATTTCACAAAGTACCCGATTACATGCACCTTCGGAGCTTTGGATGTCTTGCTTACGCTCACAATAATAAAAGAAAGGACAAGTTTGAAGAGAGGGGGAGTCCATGCATTTTCGTGGGTTACCCGAACGGACAAAAGGCATACAGAGTTTTTGATCTGAATACTAGACAAATGTACAATTCTAGAGACGTTACTTTTATGGAAGACATTTTCCCTTTCAAAAGGGTATTCCCTGCAGCCGATTTTGACCAGCATATTCGCATGGTGTATGAAAGTATTTTGGGTGAGGATCCCACTCCACCAACTCCTTTTTTTACACGGCCAGTAATTAGGCAGTCAACTCCCACCATGCAACAAGACTCTCCAGGTGTCGCACCAACTAGTAATGTTCCGCCAACCTTCAATGATGAGTCATCAACTCCACATCATGATCACCATGAGGAATCTGCCACTGCACCACCCGATGCCATCATCCGGAGGAGTGATCGCCCACGTCGACGGCCCAAACACTTGGATGACTTTGACCTAACATTGCCACCTTCGCTTGACGGCCTCCAATCTACCGCTCCTTCGGCCAACTCGACGGTAAGTTACCCTCTTACACAATACCTTGCATATGATAAATTTTCTCCCGCTCACCGTGCTTTCTTAGCGGCCATCACGTCTCGTGATGAGCCCAAATATTTTTTTCAAGCGGTTAAAGACCCTCTATGGAGAGAGGCTATGCAAAAGGAAATCCAAGCACTTGAAGAAAATGGTACGTGGGACTTGGTTCAATTACCATCCGGAAAGAAAGTGGTGGATTTCAAGTGGGTGTACAAAATCAAATATAGACCCAATGGAGACGTGGAACGTTATAAAGCTCGCCTTGTTGCCAAGGGTTTCACTCAGATTGAGGGTGTTGATTTTCATGAGACATTTGCCCCAGTAGCCAAACTTGTCACTGTCCGATGCTTACTTGCAGTTGCGGCAAAAAATAATTGGCTTGTTCATCAACTTGACGTCAACAACGCTTTCTTACATGGCGACCTTAACGAAGACGTTTACATGCGTATTCCTCAGGGGTTTGCAAAACCTGGTGATCAGCGTGTTTGCAAGCTTAAAAAATCTCTCTACGGTCTTCGGCAGGCGTCACACAATTGGTATCATAAGTTCACTCATGCCCTCTCTCTCATTGGCTTCCAGGAATCCCGGGCTGATCATTCCCTCTTTATTTATCATCATCATGATGTTTATACTGCTGCTCTCATTTATGTTGATGATGTTTTGCTTGCCGGGACTAATTTGACACATATCACTCACGTTAAGCAGTATCTTCACAATAAGTTTACTATCAAAGACCTGGGGCCACTCAAATACTTCCTTGGCATCGAGGTAGCTCGCTCCCCTGCTGGGTTTATTCTTAGTCAACGTAAATATACGTTGGACATCCTGGAAGAGACTGGCATGCAAGGGAGTCGACCAAGTCTTTTCCCTATGGAGCAGAATCTCCGGCTACGTCCCAATGATGACACTCCCCTCATTGATGCCTCCATGTATAGGCGATTAATTGGCCGGTTATTGTACCTCACGGTAACATGCCCGGACATTGTATTCGCTGTTAATCAGTTGAGCCAGTTTATTTCTCAACCTCACCAGTCCCATTTAGATGCTGCGCATCGTGTTCTTCGATACCTCAAGGCTTCCCCCGGCATGGGCATTTTTCTCCCCTCAAACAATGATTTCAATTTGGTGGGCTATTGTGATGCAGATTGGGCGGGATGTTCTTTCACTCGTCGTTCCAGTTCTGGCTATTTTATCACCTTGGGCGGTTCTCCCATTTCTTGGCGTACCAAGAAACAAAGTGTTGTGTCTCGCTCTTCCGCTGAAGCCGAGTACAGGTCTATGGCCACCACCGTCAGTGAACTCATCTGGTTACGATGGCTTCTACGTGACTTTGGCATTTTTTTTACTACACCTACATCACTGTTTTGTGACAACCAAGCTGCCCGCCATATTGCTCTCAATCCTGTTTATCACGAGCGCACCAAACATGTTGAGATGGATTGTTATTTTGTCCGTGAACGCGTCACTAGTCAAGAGATTCAGCCTTTACCCATTTCTACTGAACATCAGATAGCTGACATTTTTACTAAGGCACTCGGAGCTGATCGCTTTCAATTCCTGCGTGGCAAGTTGGGTATTCGAGACCTTCACACTCCAACTTGAGGGGGAGTATTACATGACCGAATATTCCCATATATTTCTTCATAAGGAAACTGTTAACAAGGATATTCTCGGTGGAGCACGTTACGTGATGCATTACTATCATTATAGAAAATATCTTGCTTGACCTTTATTATTCTTTCCATATGTAATTTATTCCTTTTATAATAATCTGCCATTTAGCACTACCACATGCATGTATATATGTTTACGATATGAACGCCTTTGGCATCATACGATCAATACAAAATATTACATATTGCTTCATATTCCTTCGAGCTTGTTATTCTATACTCCGTATAATTTATCACTCCTCACCATTTATCCCAAAGATTACATGTTGGTACACATTATTATGCACTTCAACTGTATAACATTCATGCACATAATCCTCCGGGTCTTCATCTTGATTATATATTGCACTATTTGCATGCTTACATGGGATACCACTTAATTCTCAGCTTCTACAAGAGCAGGTTTTCAAAAATGTATACTACTCCCTATGTTGCTGGTGTAAACCACAATTGAAAATCCTATTAAATTTTTGAAAGTAAACATCATATGTAATAATACCTGGATTAAAATTAAAACTCAAGAATCGCAATGTTTACTATAGGCCACACTTATACACTTTATCTGACCTCTTGAAAAGAATAATATCCTTAATTTTTAGAATCTATCTTCCCTATTTGGCTATTTCATCTTACTATTCAGCAAAGCATGTCATCATTGTCAACCTAATAAATGGAATTTTTCATGAAACAAATATACTGTCATGTCTTTCATAAAAGTAAGAAGGTGTTCTCACAAACTTTATACAACTATATAAAACAAGCTTGACACTCACTACTGTAATAGGTTGCTGATTTTTTAGATTTATGGGGCCCATAACATACATACATACATCAAAATTGCTGCTATATTCTCATGCCCAGGTCATGTGATTAACCAGGCAGGTCTCAATCCAACTTCCACAAACATGTTACTTTTGTACTAAGTATTATGTTCATGACAACAAACACCTATACAGTGGCCAATTTTCTTTTACTTCTTTAAATCTATTTGTTGTTTTTTGTTAAGATCTGGAGTTCCATCCTAAAAGGTCAATCTATTAGGAGGAGTAGCCCGAAGCTTAATATAGTACACAATTGCTTCACAATTTTCCGGTATGAGAATATATTCAACACTCCTCCTCACGACCAGACACTTCATCTGGGTCTTGCCGTCATTCATTTTTTTCGTCATTCGTCAAATTCTTTTTTTATAATCGTGTCGTCATTTTTCATAAGAGGGCCCACATCATGGATCAGTGTGTCTTTGATATCATGTTAAGATTCGGGGTTCTATCCTAAAAGGTCAACCTATTAGGAGGAGTAGCCCGAAGCTGAATACTTCCAAACAAAACACTCATAAAGATAATCAGAGTACAAGCTTTATTAAACTTAAACGGGAAAAGGTGCAAATAGGCCCATGTACTAACCAAAAAAGGTCAAATAAGCCCTTATTTAGGAGGTTTTGTCCGGCCGTCGCCATTTGAAGTGGTTTCCGGTGGAATTTTTTGATGAAAACTTTTGAGCATCTTATTCATGAAGTCTAGTTTACTCATACCAAATTTCAGCTAAAACTTCAATCGGGAAGGCATTCAAATGAATTCTTGAAAATAACTGCGCAGTTAGAAGCGCAGTTATCTTCAAGAATTCATTTGAATGTCTTCCCGATTAAAGTTTTAGCTGAAATTTGGTATGAGTAAACTAGACTTGATGAATAAGATGCTCAAAAAATTTCATCAAAAAATTCCACCGGAAACCACCCCAAATGACGACGGCCGGACAGAGCCTCCTAAATAAGGGCTTATTTGACCTTTTTTTATTAGTACATGGGCCTATTTGCACCTTTTCCCAACTTAAACAACTTTGAACTTGCAAGAAACAGAGCAATTATTTATTTAACTCAATGAAACTTAATGTCTTTGTAAGCATTGCTAATTTTGATATATAATATTAGTAAAAGGTATGCACATAAAAAGTATTGGATGGCAAACCAGATGATTTTAAAAGTTCATATGCACATTTGTGCAAACACATAGCAATCAATTCAAGAGTATAGAGAGGAAAATTAAGAGACTAAGCAAACGATAAGATGGAGGTTTAAGTATATCTATGACATTTTAAAGACAACGCAGACTGAAAACAAGTTAACAACGCAATCTGAAAACAAAGAACAAAGTAGAACAACACAAAGTGAATGGATCGTATAACCAGAAACCAAGAGCCCGTTTGGAGAACTCTGTTTTCGGCTTATCAGGCTTATCAGCCAGCTTTTTCACCAAACACGTAACTTTTACTTTCGCGCGCTGAATTGTGTAATAAGCCGAAAAAGTAAGGTTGGAGTTACTTTTCTGGCTGTATTGGCTGAAGTTACTGTAGAGGACCATTTTAGCTATTTTTACATATAATTTTTTCTTTAATTTATTAATAAAATATATTTTTAAAATATTTTTTTCTTAAATCAGCAGAATCAGCCAAAACAGCCACTCCAGCCAGAATATCATAAATTTCAGCAGAATCAGCCAAAACAGCCGATTTTGGTGCTACCAAACGGGCTCCAAATATAATTAGTAGAGAGTGAATCGTTTAAACGACTATGCGACGAAAATAAATCCCGGGTAACCAAGGATATGTGCCAGCAACTCTGAACAGAAAAGAATCCAGAGAGACTGTTCAGAACAAGGACTAAGGTGTGGTATAAGCGTGTTAGCGTGATTACGAAGGTGATGCGGGTATACCCTTCAACGGATGTTAAATCTCATGCGGCGTATAAGGATAAAAAAGGCAAATGAAAGAATAAGGTTCTACTTTTTCCTGACAGGAACCGCCGTCCGGACGGTGGCGTTTGGCCGCCTTCCCGGTGACATTTTTTGATAAAATTTTTATGACATGTTCTCCATCAAGTCTAGTTTATCCAAAAAAAATTCAGCCAAAAGCTCAATCGGGAAGGTCGTCAAATGATTTTTGCAAGTTAACTCGTCCGGAATATGTATTTTCCGGACCAGTTAACTTGCGAAAATCATTTGACGACCTTCCCGAATGAGTTTTTGGCTGAATTTTTTTGTGGATAAACTAGACTTGATGAAGAACATGTCATAAAAATTTCATTGAAAAATTCCACCCGGAAGGCGGCCAAACGCCGCCGTCCAGATGGCGGTTCCGGTCAGGAATTCCTTACCGGAAGAGTACTCTATATATATATACTAATTTATTTATCTATTTACATGTACATTTATATTTACTAATATAATTTATCTTTATACATATTTATAGTTTATTATGTTTAAATTTAACTTTTTAGTTCTTAACCACTAGCCCAACCAATATAGTATGTATTTTTGTATTTAAAGATAATACTTTGTGCTTGAATTTTAAATTTTAGATATAGTTTTTCATTATTATTTTTGTGTAAGTATTACTTTTGTATGTGGTGAAAGGCCTATAAACATTACACGCGTATAACAATTTTTGAAATGTTGTAATATTAGTTTTAAAGTATTAAAAAATAATACGGCGGGTACGCCACTGAAAGAGGGTATCAATCGAGCGACGGTCCGACCTGTGCCTGAACCGCCACCATGGGTTGTACGAGGTGCTAGAGTCCATGGTAATTTTTATATGTTTGCCATTTGTTTTCTTGTGTTCTTCTTTGTTGTTGGTTTTGACAATTTGTTTGAGTTTTTAGTCTCTCTTTATGTCATTGGGTATGATTGGATCTATGGGAATAGGTTTGGCTGTGTCAAGCCCACTACATGGTTAACGGTTCGTGTTGCTCTCTCAGGGGTAACCATAGGGTTACAGTCGTAGTTGTTGGAGTTTCAGTTGGTGTCAGTTTTATTCCCATAGGGATCTATGGGAATAAAAACATGTTTGATGATAAAAAAAAATATACTTTTGCAAATTTTAAAGTTTTTCCGGGCCCGCTCTTATGGCCGAGTATGGACATGTGGTTTGTCGCCCTTGACCCGTTCTAATCCTCAAGTACAAGTACTATACCTGACTTAAGGTGTGTTTGCAAACACTTTTAAAAAATGCTTTTCAACTTTTTTTTCAAAAAAACCGAAACAGGGTGTTTGCAAACCCAAAAATCCGCTTAATTAAAGCACTTTTAAGCTAAAATCTCAAAGCTGGTTGGAGGGTGCTTCTAATAGCTTTTTGGTATTTTTGTAATTAATTCAAACTTTAGGGATAATAATTAGGTTGAATATTTCAATTAATCCCAAACTAACCCTGCACTCACCAGTGCCCCGTCATCTTCTTTGTATGGCGTCCAAAATCAGTCGCGTAGTTTAACTATTACTAATCAATAAGGTATTATTCATTGAATAGTTACCTTTGCTGCCTCATCACCGCTTTCATCTTTTCTCTCATTATTGTTAATTATCAGATCAAGAAATTTGTCAGATGTTGAGTACCGATGCTTCGTCGGTGGTTTGGCATGGGCCACAAACGAAGACTCCCTCAATCAAGCGTTCTCTACCTACAATGTCCTGGATCGCGAAACAGGCAAATCCAGAGGATTTGGCTTCGTCACCTTTAAGGATGAGGATTCAATGAAGCAGGCTATTCAAGACATGAACGGTAGTGACCTTGATGGCCGAAACATCACAGTCAACGAGGCTCAATCTCGCGGTGGAGGCGGAGGAGGAAGAGGCTACAGTGGTAGGCCCAAAAAATTCCACTGGGAAGGGGCCCAAACGGGCTCGGCCGGACGGAGCATCCCGTCAGGCCGGCCTGACATGAAGATTTGTCATAATATAAATAGCAACCTTTAAAAAATAACCCAAAAAGGACTACAATCAAATGTGACATTGAAATATAATCATATTTCGAACCTAAACAACTAAAATCGGTAAAAAAAACTAAAAGCGAAAAGAAATGAATTAAAATCTTGAACTAAAAAATATAGAGCCATCAAAATAAAGTGTGTCTTATTTTTAATAGCGTAAAATTGTGAAATGTGGTTCCTATATATTTAGAGCATGTATGGTAACACAAAAATTAGCTGTATCAGATAATTATGTTGAAATTGATAAACTTCCGACTAAAGTACCTGAACCTACCTAACTAATTACATGAAAAATAGTTAAAAGGGAAAAGTACAGTAAATGTGTATGTGGTTTGGGCCATTTTCATATAGGGACACGTGTTTCATTTTTTAACAAAGTGGAACATGTGTTTCAATTCTGTTATCACAGCTGGAGCATGGCCTAAAGCCGTTAGAAAAATTAACTTCGATTTTCAAAAGTCTCTAAAAAATTAAAAGAAAAATACTGAGAGGTGCGCCTCGTCAAGAATACCAACAAACTATTGTTCTCTTTGGTTTTTTCGGCTCTATTTGGATTATTTTTTAATAAAAAATCGTTAATATCACTTTTCTGGTGGACTTTTTGGAGACATGGTGGTCGTAAACAAAAAAATAAAGATGGTCTGGAGGTATTTTTGACGACACGCACCTCCTAGTATTTTTCTTTTATTTTTTTTTGGAGACTTTTGAAAATTGAAGTTCATTTTTCTAACGGCGTTAGACGCTATGCCCCAACTATGATAACGGAATTGAAACACATGTCCCACTTTTTTAAAAAATGAAACACATGCCCCCATCAAAAAATGGTCCAAACCACAAGTACGTTTTGCGTACTTTTCCCTAGTTAAAATTATCCATTCTAATAATTTCAGCTAAATCAGTAATAGAAGTAACTACAACCATACTTATTTAGATGGCGGAACAACGTACGCCAAAGAGGAGAAAATTAGTCAAGGGCTCCACCAAAATAAAATCACGTGTTTGTTTTAAAGTGTTTGAAAAGAATTAATTTCAATTTTGGTTCTGTGACTATTATATCTATTCGACATGTAGTTCATGTTTTTCACTTTATGCAATTTTGGTACTTGACTATTTCTCTTGACCAATTGTGGTCTTTTTACGGCAATTTTAACCAATAGAAACATTGATGGAAAATCATATATGAACGATAACACAATAGTCATGTACTAAAAATGGTCAAGGTCAAAGACGTGTACGAATTGTGGAATTAGTGTGATATGTGTAGAACCAAAAGTGGAATTTATTCATTTTTAAATTGCTATAACTTTTTTATGTGTACTCCAATTGTTACAAAATATGAAGTATATATCAAAATTCATTGCTTGTTTATCTTTAATATGACACTCATGATGCAGATACAATAATAATAAAAATTATTTATTAATTTGTGCAGTTTATGATCTTAAATTTTTTACCGTGCACACTATTAACTCGGATTGATGGCTTAGAATAAAACTGCACAAATTTTAGCTCAAAAAATAAAACAGTAAATAAAAGTGATGGAGTTTGTGTAGTTTTATTCTAAGTTGTCACTTCAGATTAATATGTGTATGGTCAAAACGGTACTAAACAACACATTTTATATTTTTATTTTTACATGTGCAACATTTTTTATATTTTATAACAATCTAAGTACAAAAAAGATTATAGCACTTTAAAAAGAAGATGAATTAAAATGGTTAATCTTTTTATATAGTAAGTGTCATATGAAAGATAATAAAAAGTTATGAATTTTGTTTTTTTTATAACAATCATATCGGAGTACGAATAAAAAATACTACTTAGCACTTTAAACAAAGTATTTTTTTTAAAGTGTTAAACTATTGTTTTATTTTTATACATTCAACATTGATGTTATATGAAAGATAATATAAAGTTATGAATTTTAATGTATTTTATGTAAAAATCGGAGAAAAAATAATAGCACCTTACAAAAGCAGATATTCTTAAGGAAAAAATCTCACTATTGTGTCCTCATTTTGGGCGGAGTTTTTCCCTTCAATTGGTGTTCCAACTCTGCTACTTTAATTTATAATATATAAAGATACATACATATAACTTTAAAAATTGCTATTATTATTAGAAACAATGACCTAAATATTACTCCCCAAGTTTCATCTCACAAAAATATCACTAAATTAGGAATTCACAAAAAAGTGACCAACAATTAAATCTCGGTCTCTTCTTCCGCTTGCAGCATCTCCGCTACCTTGACTATCGTCGCCGTTGTCTCCCTTCTTCGGACAGAAGAGATGCATCGTCTCTGCCACCCTAATCCTCGTCCCTTCCTCTACCTACACCTTCTTCCTTTTCTTCTAGTTCTATCAAGCGGCGGTGAATGAGCTCCACCTTCTTCATTGATTCACTGCCTAGGATTTCGAATTGCAAGCACATATCAAAATTTCTTCAATTCTCCTTCTCCCAATTTCAGAATCTGCGATGACAACTTGAAATTGGATGTGTTAATGCGACGGAGACGGTTGGAAGGGTTTTGCAACTCAGGATGGAGTCAGGATGGTGAAAGTTGGAACAGATCTGGCCAATTGTGTAGGGGTTGGGAGGTTTTTTTTTAGCTCGATTGTGCAGGGGATGGTGGGCTGGGGATGGAGCTGATGGGTTGGGGAGGGGGCTGGGACGGGGCTGTGTGGGCTGATGAGGGGGCTGGTTGGTTGGGGAGGAGGGCAGGTGGGTTGGGGAGGAGGCTGGTTAGTTGGGAGGGGCTGGATAGGGGGCTAGTGTGGTCACAGTTAGGGCGGCGGTGGTGTCACTAATGGAGGTGGTTGCCGGGCTTGTGTGCAGGGGGTGAGTGCGAGTATGGGGTCAGGGTGGCGGGCCTGGCGGCTGATAGATCGTGGTGTCGACGACAGCAATTTCATTGAGCAGAAATGATCACAGAGACATGTTTTCCGGCAACAGTGACATTCATTGTGGCGGCGTCACTATGGCCGGCCGGTGACAGTGACATGAGCAATACCCACAGTGACACATGACAGTGACATGAATAATGAACAGTGACATGAAAATGACGGTGCACTGTGACAGTGTCACTGTGGCGATGATGGTGGCGGTGTAATTGGCGTGAAAAAATATGACGGTGACGACTCTTAGTTACAAAAAAAATGAACACAATGACATAAAATTTTTGCAGTGACATCATGTTTTCTAAATCCGCATATATGACATTCTTGAACATTTTTTGCCTCTTTTTAAAAGTGGTCACTTTTTTTGTAATTGGTTAAAAATTAGTAATATTCAAGTAAAAACCCCGAGAGTAATATATTTTACATTAATACTTCACAACTTCACTATTGACATTCTTCCAAAAAAAACCTTCACTATTTACATATTTATTACTTTTCGGGCAAGAATTTTTCCTCCAATAATTGCCTCAACTATGTTACTTTCTATATTACGACTGTGGTGTTAATGTATACGAAGGCTTTAAGATGTCCATTATCATGTCCAGTTTTACACTAATGTGACTGTGGTGTTACATTATACTACTTTAATTAGACAAAATCAAACTAACTAAAAGTTACGAATATAATCACTAATATATACGAAGTATGTAAGATGTCACACTTTTATTCTTAACATCTTAATTTTAGTAATATATATATGTTATTATTATTAAATTATTATATTATGATTATTTTGGCCAGTGTTATTTTGAATTGAAATGCTATAGAAATACAACGTAAATCAATTGTTTTCATTAGTATTTTCATTATTTATATTTCCTGTAATTTAGAAATGGATAATAAAACAATAAATGTTTACCATAAAGCGTGTGATTTGAAAATAAAGGAAAATACTCGATGTTTGTACCGTTTTACACATATGATGTGAAGATGGTTAAATTAGTTCATTCCTTATATACGTTTATAATTAATTTGAGCATACATATGACTAATATTAGCAATAGATGTTCTGATCTATTAATGTAAAGATTATTTAAGGCACATAAATGAGATCATTTGACCAGTACATAGTATATATTTCAGGGCGTGCAAATTACATTTTTACCCATTTTTTGGGCGGCAATTTCACCTCCAAAAACTGTAGCAAACTTTGCTACTTTATACTCCGTATTATATAAAGATAAAGATTCTAGAACTTAATCATTTTTAGAACTTCTAAAACTAAGAGCAAATTTTAAAATGTAATGATTTAGAACTTTAATCAAAAGTCAAAAATCAAGAATTTTAATTGAAAACAGAAAGAAAAGACTATAATCTAAAATCTAACCAATATATAATTGTATAGAACAGGGGATTTTTATCCGATCAAGATTATTAACTGCCTTTCCATTAGTTGTGCTCTTCTCCCCTTGGTTTCCTAATAAACCGCGCCATATCTAGACCTAAACCTTTCAACAACAACAACAATAACATCTAAATCTAAACTTAAATCATGAACACCAAAAATCATGTGGTTTCAGAACAATAAAGCTTAAAAATAGATATTAACAACATAAAATAAAGTTTAAAATAGCAAATTTATGAAATGGAAGCAAAAAAGCAACATAACCCCTTATCTTTGCAATCGTTTTCAATCGGTATCCATGAGGAAGACCCCTTTCGGCCTAAATTATCATTCAAAAATTGAGTGAAATGGACCGCAAGCAATTCATAGAGGGGACTGAAAATTTGAGATAATCAAGCAAGTCACAGAGGTTAATCCATTGTCACCACTGTTAAGATCTGGTGTTTTATCCTGAAAGGTGGGGAAGTAGTCCATGTTTTAATATAACATTTTGTTCATCCAAAATTTTCTGGTGTGGGACATTTAACATACCTCCTCACGACCAGACACTTCATCTGGATCGTGCCATCATTCATTTTTTTCGATCGTGCCATCATTCATTTTTTCCATCGGTCCGTTTTTTTCATTCGGTCGTAAGTCTCATTTTTAATAATTGTGTTATCATTCTTCATAAGGAGCCCACACCATGGATCGATTGGCTCTGATACCATGTTAAGACTCGGGGTTCCATTCTAAAATGTCAACCTGATAGGTGAAGTAGCTCTTGTGTTAATATAGCATTTTGTTCATCTAAACTTTTCCTGTGTGGGACATTTAACAAATAAAGTGTTATATTGACACATGGGTTACTCCTCCTATGAGGTTGACCTTTTAGGATGTCACCCCAGATCTTAACATGATATCAGAGTCAAATCGATCCATGGTGTGGGTCCCCCTTATGAAAAATGATGACACGATTATTAATAAAAATGACAACGACGAATCAATGAAAAAGATGAATGATGGCACAATCCAGACGATATGTCTGATCATGAGGAGGGGTGTTAAATGTCCCACATTCAAAAGGTTTGGATGAATAAAATGCTTTTTTTAACTCACTAAAAGGGTCCCTCCACCCGCCATTTTCATTAAAAAAAAGGTAACATTCATATGTACATTAGTACACCATTGTTGCTCATAATTAAAAAGCACTCCTAGTCTCATAGCACGACAAAAACCCTAAGACTGCATTCTTCCGGCAGCTAACAGTTGCTTTCACACACAATCTTAAGGGGCAATAGTTACTATCAAGCGGCTTTATGCATACAAAAAACGTCAAGATTACTAAGTTTCACCAACCAAAAACAAGATATTATGCAGTGGCATAAAACCCAATCAAAATTCTCAACTAAGACCATTTTTGTGTTTAATTTAGCTTGACACTGTAACTTATGCCATGGAATTATTATAGAATAGCTCAGGTTGATGATGATGTTTCACGTCTTCCAAATCAATCAGGACCCTCCGTGCAACAACTGCACGGCAGAGTTACTACCGATGGGAGACGATCCATTCTCATTCAAGCATTAACGGGAGAGGCGAGTGGCCTTGGATGCAAATCAACTTCTTTTCTAGATACTTCATTTTTTACGTTTCCCTGGTCAGTCGATTCTTGAAGTTGTTCAAGTTCCTTAACCACTTCAACCATTCGTGGTCTGAATCTCGGTTCAGTTGAGAGGCATTTAACTGCGAGAAATGTGGCCCTCAGTGCCGCGGTTAGCGAGTACTGGTTGGCTATGCGCGGATCCATGACCCGTAGTATCTTACGCTTGTTTTCGAGGTAAGGCTTGGCCCATTCCATGAGGTTGTGCTCCCTATTTGGGCGGTTTTTGTCTATTGCCCAGTGGCCCGTCAGAATTTCATGAAGCACAACACTAAAACTGTACACGTCGCTCCTCGTGGTCAAATGGCCTGTCGCCATATACTCCGGAGCTGCATAGCCATATGTACCCATCACTCTCGTGGAGACGTGACTCTTTCTGTCAATTGGCCCATTCTTTGCCAACCCAAAATCAGAAAGCTTTGCATTGTGATTCGTATCAATCAAAATGTTTGATGATTTGAAATCAAGGTATGCAACTTTAGTTTCAGGGCTATGAAGATAAGCAAGTCCCTTTGTTGCACCTAGGTCAACCTTCATTCGAAGATTCCAAGATAGTGGTTTAAAGTATGAGCTCCGTCTAAATAGATGATTTTCCAAACTTCCACGCGACATAAATTCATACATCAGAAGCCTGTGTATGTTCATCCTCCAAGCAATAGCCGACTAATTTCACGAAGTTAGGATGTGATAGCTGTCCCAGATAAGTAACTTCTGTCAACCACTGCTTATGACCTTGAAACCCATCTTGATTTAGTCGCTTAGCAGCAATAACCAAACCTGTTCCTGGCCTAGTTGCCTTAAAAGTGTTCTCATCAATCCATCCCTTGAAGACACACCAAAACCCGCCCTCACCCAACACACTATTATGACGGAAGTTTCACGTGGCAATTCTTAGTTCACTTAAATTGAAGCTTTTGAGATTAGTTGTCCAAAATCTCATTTTCACCCCAATGGATTAATGACACTGATGTAGATGAAACCCTGCTACTTAAACCTCCTTCTCCAGCATGAACATGACTCTCTGCCTTATCTCTTACACTGAAACAAGAACCCATATATTAAACCCACCAAAGCTCCAGTCTTTTTCTTCTTCATCTTCAAGAAAATGACTTTTCTTCTTCCTAACCCCTTCTTAGATGAATAAAGTGTTATATTAACACATGAACTACTCCTCCTATTAAATTGACCTATTAGGATAGAACCTCATAATAGAAAGTAAAATCCCAAAGTATAAAAGTAATAAAAGTTCTACGAACAAAATCTAAATGAAAAGGCATGTGTTATTTCAACATCAGTGTCATCTTTCAAAGGTCGTGTCAATGATGAGTGTAGAGAGTCGCAACAACTTCATTGTTTTAGCATGTAAGCATCTGCAATAACATCAAGACACATTTATATCATTTTAATCCACCAACCTTGATTTTAGTCTATTTTAAGCATTTAACAAATCAAAGGGTTATATATGCAGTTAATATTGTAAAAGAGACTAAAAAACATGCAGTTTAAAAAGGCTAACACAAATAATTCAAATTGGTAGTTATACACAATCAAAAGTTATAGGTTTAAAGACTAAAAAGTTCTATACTTATGAGCATCAAAGTCAAAGCCAGTCTCAAAACAAAATTGTGAGAAATAAAATGCACACATGTGTTTCCTATGGTTCTTCTCATATGTCGTTAGCAAGTGCAATGCCAGATTGTTTCCTTTCTTTTCTTACCAACCAATCCATATGTTGAAAAAAGATAAAGAGTTATATTCTATTACAATATTAAACTACATTCCTTCTTATTCAATAACTTTTAGATTATCTTGAGTCCCTTACTATTTCTTTTTTTAACCCTGTTTGGGCATTCTGTTGAATTCCTACATCAAAAATGTGTGAAGGAATTAAGTGCTATACTAAAATCTGGATTACACCTCCTATCAGGTTGACCTTTTAGGATGGAACCCCATGTCTTAACATGGTATCAGAGCCAAATCGATCCATGGTGTGGTGCCCCTTATGAAAAATGATGACACAATTATAAAACGGCCAGATAAAAAAATGGTCCGTGATATTCGTGTAATTTCCGATTGTATGTTTGTATTTTTAACTAGTTTTTATTAGTTGTAGTTGTGGAAATTACACACTTTTGGTGTAATATTTTATTTTCATTTTTATTTGTAATTTGTTTAGATTAGGATTATTCTGAGCTAAACAGGTCAAAAATCATCCAAGGGATCAAGATTGGACCTCAAAAGATCATGGAAAGTGCAAGGAGACAAGAAAGATTTCGATTTGGAAAAAATACTCATGTACCCGGTCGGGTATTGCCTATACCCGATCGGGTATTCGCTTGATTCGATTGTCCAAATCAAATCCGGGAACAAATGATCGCGGGAACAAATTTTCGTGAAGATTTGTCATATACCCGATCGGGTATGCCGACATACCCGATCGGGTATGCCCAGAAAAGTGACTTTTGGGGCAATTTCCTAAGATACCCGATCGGGTATCCTATATACCCGATCGGGTATTAGACCCTGCAGCTCCCAAAAGCCTATAAATACACCCCTTTCTTTCACAATAAAATCAAAAATTCACATATACTCTTTAGCTCAGTTTAGATTAGTGTTTTCTTTATATTTTCTATCATGTTTACTCTCCAAATGAAGAGCTAAACTCTTCCATCTTGGTTTTGCTACTTTGAAGCTTAATGGATTGTAAGTTGTGAGTTATTTTCTTTAATCTCCTTCCTTGAATATTAATTTATCCCTTAATACTATCTCTATATTAATGTTGGGGAGTGTTACTAAGATGACAATTAGTTAACATCTCGACATTAGTTAGAGTAGTATTTATTTTCTTACTCTATATTAATGTTGAGGAGTGTTACTAAAATGACAATTAGTTAACATCTTGACATTAGTTATAGTAGAATTTATATCTTCTTTAATATTCTTCCTTGAAAATTAATTAATTCATATTCATATTTCATTTTAATATTTTGAGCATTACTTAAAGGATCAACTAGTTTTGTCTCATATATTAATTATTACTAATGCTAAAGGAACAATGTAAAGTCTATTTATATATAAGAAAAGAATAGGCTCATAGAAATACATTTTTGCCCCTTTTTAATCCTACGTGTGTGCCTCTTATTAATCCCTACTTTTTCTCCTCTTAAGCCACATGTCTTTCTCTTAATACCCCCGCTACTAATAATAATAATAATAATAATAATAACAAATAACAAAAACGTATGCCTCATTACCTTACTTCACTCCACTCATTTCTCTCTCTTTCTAATCTGATCTGAATTCTTATGAACTGATCTGAATCTTTCTGATCTGATCTGACCTGAATGTTTCTGATCTAATCTGATATGAATCTTTCTGATTGATCTGAATTCTTCTTATTTGATCTGATCTGAATTTTTCTGATCGGATCTGATCTGAATTGTTATGATCGGATCTGATCTGATCTCAATACAATCTCAATTATGTTAAAAATGTCATATATTAGTAAAAATGAGCAAATTTGCATATAAATGTGAGTATTATCGGTGAATCACATCATCACTATTGGAAATCATAAAAAATAGTATAGGATGTTAGATAAAATGAAACATATTGTAAAAGAAATGTCACCATAATGGTAAAAGAAATGAATTAATGTAAAAAAATGTCAATATATTTGCAATACTAAAATAATCTCAGAGTTGCTAAAGAAATAACAAATTTGCAAAATTGCATGCATTGTAAACCCGAAAAATAATATCGTTAGTGGTGAGCTCTTTCATTGTTATCATTATATTGAAAATAAGCTTGCTAACCATTGAAATGCAAAAAAAAACTCTCTTTAATATATAGTTCTTTTAAGTATAAGATAATCGGCTAAAAATCGAGTAGAAGATTTTTATCTCTCATATGTAGTGCTTTTAGGTATAAGGTAAACTGACTGACAAATGAGCGGGAGAACTTTCTCTTTCATATGTAAGAGTTTTAGGTATAAGAATGTAAGCTTGCTAATAATTGAGCGAAAGAGTTTTCTCTCTCAAATTTGGTGTTTTTAGAAATTACAAGATAAGCCTGCTAACAATTGAGCGAGGAATTGACCGAGGAGATAATTTTCCCTCTCATATGTAGTGCTTTTAGGTATCAGAAGATAAACTTGCTAACAATAGAGCGAGATAACTTTCTCTCTCACATGTAGTGTTTTTAGCTATAAGGTAAGATGGCTAACTATTGCGCGAGAGAACTTTCTTTCTCACATGTAAGAGTTTATGTATATATAAGAAGATAATCTTGCTAATAATTGAGCGGGTAAATTTTCTCTCTCATATGTGGTGGTTTAAGACTTGCTAACAATTGAGTGGGGGAGTTGAGGGAAATAATATTCTCTCTCATATATATGTAGTGATTTTAGGTATTAGAATACAAGCTTCCTAACAATTGAGCGGGATAACTTTTTATTTCATGTGTAGGTTTTTTTAATATAAGGTAAGCCGACTGACAATTGAGCGGAAGAATTTTTTTCTTATTTGTATTGCTTTTAGATATAAGAAGCTAAAAAGATAAGCTTGCTAACAATCGAGCGAGAAAATTTTCTCTCTCACATGTAGTGCTTTTTAATGTAAGTTAAGATAAGTCAGCTAACAATTGCGCGGAAGAACTCTCTCATATATAGTTCTTTTAAGTATAAGATAAGCCGCTAATAATTGAGCATATGATTTCTCTCTCCCATATAGAGAGTGCTTTTAGGTATAAGGTAAGCCGGCTAACAAATGAATGGAAGAACTTTATCTCTCACATATAGTACGCTCTTTTAAGTACTCCCTCCGTCCCCTAAAACTTTGTCATTTTTCCTCTTTGGGATGTTCCATAAAATTTGTCACTTTCCCTTTTAATCAATTATTATGTGGTTCCTGTTATTTCTTTCTCCTCTAAACAAAACTTAACCACATAGTTTTTACTTTATTATTCTTTGTGCCGATCAAACTTGGCAAAGTTTTAAGGGACGGAGGTAGTATAAGATAAGCCGTCTAATAATTGAGCGGAAGAATTTTTCTCTTCCTTATGTAGTGCTTTTAGGTATAAGGTAAGCCGACTAACAATTGAACGGGAAAACTTTATTTCTCATATGTGCCAGTTTAGGTATAAGAAAATAAGATTGCTAATAATTGAGCTAATGAATTTTATCACTCATATGTATTGTTTTTAGGAATCAGAAAATAAACTTGCTATCAATTGAACGTGGGAATTGAGGGGGATAATTTTCTCTCTCATATATAGTGCTTTTAGGTATCAGATATAAAAGATAACTTTGCTAACAACTGAGCGGTATAACTTTCTTTATCATATGTAGGTCTTTTAAGTATAAGATACGTTGACTTACAATTGAGAGGAATAATTTTCTCTCTCATTTATATTACTTTTAGGTATAAGAAGATAAAATTCCTAACAATTGAACGGGATAATTTTTGCTCATATATGTAATGCTTTTTAGTATAAGTTAAGATAAGCCAACTAACAATTGATCGAAAGAATTTTCTCTCTCTTATATAGTGATTTTAGATACAATATTTTAGATATAAGAAGGATTAAGCTATAACCCGTCTAACAATTGAGCGAGAGATGTATCTCTCTCATAAGTGGTGCTTTTAGGTATAAAATAAAATGATCTAGCTAACAATTGAGAGGGAGCTAGAATTTTATCTATCATATATAGTGATTTTTGGTATAAGACCAGCCGACTAACAAAGAAATAATTTTCTCTCTCATATTTAGTGCTTATAAGTATTAGAAGATAAGCTTGATAATAATTGAACGGAAGAACTTTCTTTCTCATATATAGTTCTTTTATGTATTAGATAAGTCGCTAACAATTAAGCAGGACAATTTCTCTCTTTCATACGTAATGCTTTTAGGTATAAGGTAAGCTTGATGATAATTGAGCGGGGTAATACTCATATATGTAGTTCTTTTAAGTATAAGATAAGCCGACTAATAATTAAGCAATATAATTTTTCCTCATATGTAATGTTTTTTGGTATAAGATAAAATCCGGCTAACAATTGAGTGTGCGGATTTTCTCTCATATGTTGTTCTTTAAGTATAACATAAACCAACTAAGAATTGAGCATTATATTTCTCTCTCTCATATGTTAGCACTAATTTAACTAATAAGTAACAAGTTCTTATTTAACTAATATTCGTTAATTTTAATATTCATTATAATCACTTATACTTTATGTCCCTCACTTAGTGTATGAATTTTTTTAGAATAGTATTTAATATTAAAAATAATTTAATCATTAAAATTAATAAGTAATAAATTCAAATTAGTAGTGTCAATTAATTTTTCCTAATATACTTTTCGTTGAATGTTTATTATATGGGCTTCTACTTTTGGTGTTAGCTTATTGTACTACAAACTTATTTTTATTTAACATTTAATTAGATCATGAGTGAAAATATATGCACCAACTGCTATTTCCCGTGCGCATGCACGGGTACTGTACTAGTTCAAATTAAAAGATACAATGTTAAAGGAACAAGCATTGCAACCACAAACGGTGGGGTTGTGGTTAGGCCGTGGCTCTCTAAATGAATAGAGGGAAGCCACATGGTTCGATTAATTATCCACCCCAAGTATTAGAGGGTAGGTAAGGCACAAACCAATATATTTGTCATCATATGAATTCCTCTCACGAGATTATCTCTGACTAAATATGTCCATGAATCAATAATGGGGGATGCCCCGAAGTTCAAATGATTCCAGAGAATTAAAATCTCAATGTTAATGAGAGCGTGTATGAGTCGACCATACATTTATACCGACAATATATTTCTACGATTGTTCAAAGGAATATAGAGCACGATGATATCGAACCATACTCTTGCAATACGAAAGCAATGAGAACATTGGCCTAAATGCGTTCAAGTAATCCAGGAATAAATTTAATATTTGACAGAGACAGATATTTGGTGTGATAGTGCTACTCAACCAAGTGTAAAGCCTGTAGGACATAGCATAATTCTTTGTTAGAAAGCGTATTGAGATAATGAGGTCCTAATTATTCTCATAATGCCCTGGATTCAAATATGAAAAGTTATACTTCTCTATCTTGAACACAAAAATGTTCAACTACTTAATCTATAAATAGCCTCCAAAGTAATGGAGACGCAGCTAAAGATTGTGGATTAAATGTCTCAGTAAAATTTTATTTAAGAGATAGATCGATGTGAAGCAGTTGTTATGTTTTTATCTATAATCAAGTGGTTTTTAATTACATTGTATATTTACACTGAAATGTTCACATTTGGATTAAATCAATCCAGACGGGAGTGACATACTTGTCTAAGTGACCACTTGATTGCAAAGGGATGAGAACTGAATACATTATGCCTTGCGCATTTATAATGGAAATAAATGTTGTTTCCAAATATCACTGTATCTACAATGATGTAGACATAATATGTACTCATAATGGAACCTGAGACATATTACAAACTTGAAAATCATAATTGAGATAAAGGATCTTGGGAAACTCGGGTCTGTCTTTAAATTAAACACCGAGTTGGTTGAATATTAATTCACCAGTTGCATATATCCAAAAAAAAAAATCTCAGGCAAATTAACATGGATAAATGTAAAGTGTTAGCACTCTCATTATCGGTCAAAATATGGATGCTAGAAAAGATATCCATTATTGAAAAGTTATTGGGAGAAGGAATTCTCTATGAAAGTGCAATATGCGCATGATTGTACTTTGACAATCACATTTGACCAAATATTATATTCTCAAGAACGTGTTAGCTAAAAATAGCCCAGGACCATCACATCGTATATCGTCATTGGAATGGTATCAAGAATATATTTTGATATCTATATGGACCATTGGAGTAATCTTTATTCATCCCTTATAAATGATTGATGATAACAATATTCCTTAAGGAATTGAAAACATCAAAAGTATTACTCTAACACAAAATAACGTGATTTGAGTTTTACCGATGGTATGTATCCCCTTACTATATTGATATTTTATTAATGAGTATATATTTATCATGAAAGAAACCATGATGTTATATACGAAATACCTTGATAAAAGTATATATCAAGTAAATGTTAGATTCTTATTGATGTGTTGCACTCAGGGGGAGTACTTACACACTTATTTAGCATCAATTATATTATATTGGTGCGTTGTACTCTTTTCCCTTTTTGACCAAGGTTTATTTTTTTTCCATTGAGTTTTGTTACTTGGTAAGGTTTTTTTGAGCCAACACAATATGCACCATCACACACTTTAATTTTGCAAAGGTAAAACTACGTTGAAGGAAGAACATAATTAATATATTGCAGTCAAAAATAATTGACGCGTGCTTATTAGTGCATCATATTTTTCCTTTGACCGATGTTTATTTTTTCCATTGGGTTTTGTTCATTGGCAACAAGTTTAACAAGTTAATAATTTTTACATTAATCACCTTACACTCGACACACAGGGGGAGAATTAAAGGAATTATATTCCTCTATTTGTGTGCCTTCGCTAAGGTAAGTAATGTGACAAGTATTGGAATGCATGAACTTTCCAAACATCCTTGATTAATTTAACTATTAAGGATATGTGTAGACTTGAGGAGGAGTTCCCCATCTACATTACGTTACACTCTTTTCCTTTAACCAAGTTTTATTTTTCCCATCGGGTTTTGTTACTTGGTAAGGTTTTTAATGAGGTAACAATACATATACGCTTTATTGATCAAAGCAAGGATCAAATAAAGACAGACTTAATGGAAGAAGTCTATCGTGATGCTATACTCTTTTTTCTAGTCAAGGTTATTTTTCCCACAGGGTTTTTGTGACTTGACAAAGATTTTGACGAGACAACAAGACAGATACCAAATTATATTCAACTCAGCACAAGGGGGAGTGTTGAAGGAAATTCTATGTAGTGTGCTATCGTTTATATAGAATATGTATTAGGGTCATTTCTATGTAAACTATGTAATCTGGGCCTATTGGCCCATACTTGTAAACCCTACTCTATCCCTATTTATAAGGGTATTCGGTAATGAAACTCTACGAACAATTCTCCCTACAACACAAATATCGTTTTCAATAATTGAAACACTAAAAAGGGTCAAACTGTCATTGGTTGGAACTCTATTTTCCAATTATTTTCTCTGTCCCATAATTTTTTCCCCGGTTTAACTTGGATTGCAGATTAAGAAACTGAGAATAAAGAAAAATTATTGTATAATTATAAGGGAAAATGGAAAATAATAATCCAACCTTTTAGAGCATCTCCAATGCTACAATGTGCACGGTGCACATGTGGCATGAGAGATAACCACATAAATATTAGTAAATAAATTCTTTCTCTCCTTATTTGAATGATTTTATACAGTTTTGGTAAGTTTTTCTCCACAATGTCAAGGAGACCGTCTGGATGTTGACATTGCAGTTGACATTATATTGCAGGGAAAAACATATCAAAATTGTATAAAATGATTCAAATAAGAAGAGAGATAATTTATTTGCTAATATTTATGTGGCTATTTCTCATGCCACATGTGCACTGTGCACATTCTAGCATTGGAGATGCTCTTAACGGTCTTTTTACAATAGTCTCACACTCTCACTTAATCGTAATTCAGGATAATGAACTCCATCTTCATTCGTTGGTCCCTGACCGGTTGATGACCTGCAATTACAAGTTTTTTCATTTTCTATGCAAACCATTAAACAATAAATCACTAAATCTCACCTTATACAAATCTTCTCAAAACGATCCCACACATGATTTTTAGTTTTGCTTCCTAAAATTTTTCTTTCCTTTTTATGTATTCCTATTTGTTGTATTCTCCTTTTATAATTTTTTCCGGGCTACTTGTTTCTATTTTTTCTTTGAAGTTTTTTAGAAAAAAAGAAAAATATAGGGGAAATTTCCCAAACAGTACTTAATGAAACTTTAATTGCAAGAATATGAGTATAACATCAAAATTCCCTAGCTTTTAAAAAAACTTCAAATTCCCTAAACAAGACTAGCTTTCCAATTCTACCCTTGCCTCGTTTTAGTGCAATTCATATTTCATTAATAACGAAAACATAAAAGTTATAACATAACTTATTCAACAACATTCAAGTCTTAATCCCAAAAGATTTTGGAGTCGGCTAACATCAATCGATCCATGATATCAATGCCAAAAAGAGAAAACAGACAAGAAGAAGAAAGAAAAAGAAAGATAAAACGAATAAGATAAAGATAAATAAATGTATGATAAAAATAACATAAGAATATGAGAAAGATAAAGGACAAAAAGATAAAAGAGCATAAAAAGCTAGAAGATAAAAAACATAAAAACATAAAAAGATAAAGAAGATAAATGATAAAAGAAAAGGAGAGAGGATAATAACATAAATTATTAAAACACAAAAATTAATTTTAAATAAATTATTAAAACTAAAACATTAGAAAAATAAAAAATTATATAATTAAACATTAAAAAAACAATAAAAAAAACATGCAGGCCTCTGCTGCCACTTCAATAACCTCCCAGCACCACCAGCTCCGACCATCAGAAAAAAATCCAACATGTATCAACAATACCATCTTGATGGTAGTTTTAAAAACAAAATTGGCATCTTCAAAGAGTAAAAATGCCACATTCGTGGCATATTTAGAGAAAAAATTGCAGTGTTTACACAAAATGACATTTTTTTGTCGATCGGAGTTGACATTGTTGGGAGGTGGCCGAGGTTGCGGGAAAAGCCTTCATTTTTATATTTCAATGTGTTTTATCTTTTTTTAAAAAAAATTATTATTTTTTACTATTTATTATTTTATTGTTTTTAAAAAATAAGTTTAAATTTATAATTTTTTGACTATATGTTTTATAAATTGAATTACTTTTTATTATTTTTTGTTTTTATTATAATGTAAAATATGATTATCCGATTAAGTTATGGTGAAAGTAGAATAACAATATAGAGTGTACTTTAGTCCTATTTTGGGAAGATAGATAACATAGTCCTATTTGTGTATTTAGAAATTAGTTTAGTCCTATATTCTCAAAAATATATTAGTGATGGGATCAAGGTAAGAAAGAAAAAAGGAGATAAATAAGTTTAAATAAAACGAAAGTAAAGTAAAAAAGTAGTACAGTGAGAAAAAGTTCTTTTATAAGAAGGAAACTAATCAAATAATATATATAAAACTAAAAATGAAATAAAAACAGGATGAAGAAAAAGAAGAAAAAATGGAATACATAAACATGGAAAAGGAATAAAAATAAGAATAAGAAAACGAAAAAGGGGAACAAAAGACGATAAAAATAAAAAGAGAAAAGTTATATGGACAAAAAAAGAAAAATGATATGTGGGGGTTGAGACCGTTTGGAGAAGATTTGTAAAAGGTGTTATTTATGATTTAATTTAACATTTAAGATATGCAAATGTTAAATTATTTCTGAATTAGGATTATGTGAGGTTATTATAAAAATATCGTTAAAAAATTGGATTATTAATTTCAACTTTCCCTAATCATAATTGAGTAGATAAGATTAGATTATTAATTTCAATTTTTCATATTAAATACACAAAAGATAAATGAAAATAGGTTATGTCTGTATACAGACAAAAAAATACTCTTCACAAATATGAGTGTGTAGATATGTGTATAAAAATGTGTACCAATAGATTTTTGGTAAATGAAAAGAGTTTTATGTAAAGAGGAAGGAGTATTTCTAAATCCATGTCCATGAAATTACAGTAGCTAGCTGAGACTAACTACGTCTACGCGTATATGACAGTTAACTGAGATCGCGGGTTTCGTTTTGAACCATGGAAGGAGAACAATCTTTAATGACCAATGGGTTTCTTTTTGTAGCGGAGAAGGGTTCTGTTATCCGATCGCAACATCTAACAATGGAGCGGTTCTAGGGTTTCCTCAAACCCGCCTACTGTATACACATTTCAGTTAAGACAGCTTGAAAAATGTCTCGACAAATCACATCTACAGCCTTCCACAAATCCAAGACACTCGACAATAAATACGTAATTCTTCATTCTTATTTAATTTGAATCATTACATAGTTGGGATTTTGATATTTCCACTAGCATTTTCATTTCGAGAGTGGCTTAAGTTGCTATGAGATCCTTCATTTAGGCTCTGTTGAGCTGAATAGTGTGGTTGATGATGGTGAACCGCACTGTTTATACTTCGGATGTGAAGCTTTGGATTTCTTTCTGGTTGTTAGATGCTTGGAGATGAGATTGGGAAAGGAGCGTATGGCAGAGTATATAAAGGTTTGGATTTAGAGAATGGGGACTTTGTTGCAATCAAGCAAGTGTCTTTGGAAAATATTGTCCAAGAGGATCTCAACATTATCATGGTATCCTTCATTGCCTACTTGACTGAAAATATATTGTTTAAAACAAAAGGGGAAATCCTTTGAATTCAGCTTTACCTACTTGACTGTTAGATTCATGCTATCTGAAGTCCATTTTTATTTACGCTCTGTTTGGGTAGGGTGGACTTAAGTATCCTAGTGTAACAAAGTAAACTTAGGTCTTAACAAAAACTAAGTGAACCTAAGCGAACTTAGGTGCATATGTAAAATGCTATATGGAAACAAATTAGGTGAACCTAGGCTGATGTAATAAATTGTTGTTTGGATGAATGAGCTCTAACTCATTAATGGCATAACCTCCAAAACCCTCTAATGTAATAAATTGTTGTTTGGATGGAGGTCCTTCATAACCTCCATAACCTCCAATTGTTTTCTATGGACTATTCTCAAGCACTTTTTAGGGGAAAATGTTTAAAGATTTGTCCTTTTATGAAATTTATTACTATCTCCGTCCCACTAGACATGATGAGGTGGTGCAATTATTAAGAAAAGTGGTTTATGTGGTTAATATCAATTGATAAAGTAAAAATAAAGTAAGAATGAGTTAGAATCACACAAACTTTACCAAATTTGGTATGAGAAAATCTTAGTGGGACGGACCGAAAAGGAAAGATGGGACAATCTTAGAGGGATGGAGGGAGTATTGATATGTCAAAGGACACTAGGTGATCTTTGGGTAAAGTTTGAGCTTGGGTATACCCAACCAATCAAAGCAAAATTTTCCCATCAGGTGGGATTAGTGTAATAAAATAAGCAACTTCCTTCCCTAATAGAGCAGAGAGCCATATCCTTTATATGCCCCATACTTCTGAGATCTGAGTATCTGACAATATAAATTTAGCAATTTTGTCCAACCTGATTACAACCATATCCTTTAAAAACGCGCCATACTCCTGAAAACATTATAGAGCTTTAGGGAATCTACTTCATATAATTAGATCTGATGCTAGCTCCTGACTCTAGCATTTTCATAAGTTCTTCTGGAACTTCTAAGCTACCGCAAATCATAAGCATATATGCTAATCAATGCTATAAGATGAAATGTATTTTGTTTCTATATTCTTAGACATTATCTCTCAAATATTAGAGAAAACTATTCAACCTGCCCCGGGATCAAATATTTAAATATCAGAGGAAGAACTCATGGACATTGAGTCTCAAAAATAATGATGTAATAGAGAAAATGGCAATGCCTTTTGAAAGTAGAAAATAAACTATTAAGTAAATTGGCAACACTTGTTTCTCAGAGAGCTTGCTTCTGTGAGACCTCACATTTAATTACTTCTGGGCTACAACCTCTTACTCAACAAGATATTTCTTTAATTACTCAATGTAATTTATAGTTATTGAATTTAGTGTACTTTTCGTGACATTTGATGAGCTACTTTTGTCTTTGAAATTTGACTCCCCGCTCTTGTTTTCCTTGGGCAATGCCATGATTGTTTTGATGCATGAATGATGTAGCAAGAGATCGATTTGCTCAAGGTAAGCATGCACTCTTACACCTTTTTATAATATATATTTATATATATGCCCATTCATCCAATTAAGTTTTCTTAGCATATTTCAGTGGACATTTATGATGGAGTTTTCCACAGCTTAATGTGTTGTCTTTCTCACAGAATTTGAACCACAAGAACATTGTCAAATATTTAGGATCCCTAAAGACAAAGACTCATCTTTTCATAATTCTTGAGTAAGCTACGCATATTACTTATTATGTTTGGTGTAGCAACTAGCAATTATGGTAAAAAGCACTAAAATATCAAACGCCCTCATGAAGGTATGTGGAGAACGGTTCACTTGCTAATATTATCAAACCCAACAAGTTTGGACCATTTCCAGAGTCTTTGGTTGCTCACTTCATTGCTCAGGTTTGGAAAGCAGCATTTTCTGGGTACTAAGATAGTTTTTTTTAAGCTCACGTAATGAAATACTTATTTATGATGATCATGGCCTTAACTCTACTAGGTACTGGAAGGGTTGGTTTATCTACATGAGCAAGGTGTGATTCATAGGGATATCAAAGGTGCAAATATATTGACAACGAAAGAGGTATACTTAATGCATTTATTATTGAGAAGTGAAAACTTGAATACTATTTTTTTGATCTATTTGGTCATCCAGTCATCCTTTTCCATGCCCTCTCTTTCACTCATTGTAAAAATGAGTTTCTTTTTAGGCATTTCTTTGTAAGCCTATCTCTTTTCATGTCAGGCTTATTTTTTAAGAGTATGATATGTATATTCTAAGTGCCTATTAGGCCTCAGTCATATAACCCTTCATTTATTTGTAGCTTGTGCATGTACGTTGTACATGTCATATTTGATAGTTGCATGGCCGCATAGCTGTGCCCAGTATAATATTTTTGTAGAATAAAGAGACAATTGTTTCATCTTTTGTGCCTTAATTTTTACATTATGCCCATACTCACACTCACAAGTCACACACACTCAAGCTTTAATTTGATTGGGCTAAGCTCACTAGGACTAGGGTTTTTATCAAGGATTGAAAAGGCGTAAGCCACACTTGCTAAATAGAATTTGTGTGTGTGTAGTCTCTAATAACATACTCTCTCTGCCCCTTAAACTTTGCCATCTTTGATTGACATGTAGAATAATATAAAGATATTAGCCACATATTAGCTACTATAAGGTAAAGTGGTAAACCATAAAGGGAAAGTTGGAAAAGTTTAGTGGGACATAGGTAGTATATGATTACTTAGTGCATAGTAACAGATATAATAATTGCATAACAAAGTTCTAGAATTCATTAGAATTTTTAACTTCTACACCATGCTTCCAAGGAGGGCTTCTTTATTCTTTGAGTTACACCAGCGCCACCAGTCTCTTTATTCTTTTTCATGAAAGTCTCTGAATAGAGCTTTAATTGAAAATATGAAGAAAAAAAAAGTATGCACAGTTGTGCAGAAGAGAAGAACAGAGACACAAAGTGACGAAACTCCGCTGAAGCTTAAACGATGTCTAGTGCACTCTGGTGTAGATGTGCTAGTAGGCTATAAGGTTATGTTAAATTAATATTGATTTTTCAAGTTAAGCCAAAGTAGGTTAGAGAAAGTATATCGCTTTACGCTGAAACAATAAAACCCTGCATCTATTTAAAAAAGAGTGTTATATAAATTCAGGATTTATTAAAAACAAACGAAGCAATAAACCTGTGCCTCAGCCACTTCGTGGGGAGGTGCCTCAATGCTTACGTCTCAGCCAAGTAAGGTGTACATTTCTTCCCCAAGCAGTGATGCTTAATTATCCGAACCTTTTTCTGTGTTCGCACTGAGGCGGCCTAGAGGTGGACATCCAGGTTTCCATTTAAACCATGGTTATTATTTAATTTTTTCCCTCAAGTTGAACTCGTTACAACTTACAATTGTAATCAGTTTTTAGACCTCAGAAAGTCGGATGAGGGTCTTAGTTAGTTTGGTGTATCAATTACTCAATTGATAAGCTGTGTGTGTGATATTACCATATTCTAGTTTTTGAAGTAAATTTCCCAAAAGCAGAAATTCATATCTAGCCAAGGCCATTGAATGATACTCTGCATGATAATCTTACTCTTCTAAGATATTAGATTATGTAACCACGAATGAAGATTTAATAATCCAATGTGGAGTGTGTATTTAACTGACTAACATATAATCTACCTAATCAGATATTTTGTATAAGATAATCCACGTATGGCCTTTATTTTTAGAGTAATCTTTGTTTGGATGCCTTCTTGATATACCTCGGAGTTTGAGTTGAGCCACCCCTGTGAGTACGACAAGGAGTTCCTCGAAATTAATGAGAGGTCACATTGAAGTTCTGTTTGTCATGGTGCTGCTGGTTCTTTCAAAGGAACTCTGGGAAGCATCATAAAAGCAAGATAACCACAAACTCACTGAAAATTTTGAAAACAATTTTTAGTACTGATTAGTGATTACTGACACAGGGTTAGACTGACTGTTGAACCAAGAGACATATCATGTTATAGTATGCTTTAAGTCTTACATAATTTCGTATATCTATATCCATAAGTTTGCTATAAGAATGAATAATCAGTTTGTTCTTGAAATCCTGCCACTGCTTTTTCTTATTGGTGTGCTTTTCAGGGTCTTGTGAAACTTGCAGATTTTGGTGTTGCGACTAAGTTAACTGAAGCCGATGCAAATACACATTCAGTTGTTGGAACACCATATTGGATGGCCCCTGAGGTATATAGGGATATATCCATTTATCTTCTTTTACTGGGTTTTGAGTGTTGACTTGGAATTAGTGCTTAATTGATTAGAATATTTGATACAAGACTAGATGCGTATGCATATACTGATATACATACATCATTGCATGGACTTTTTCCATAATGTACACGACACCTCTTCATAACACATTATTTACATAAGCTTTTATCAAATGGTTATATTAATGGAGAATTTCCAGTTATGTCGGCCAATGAAAAATGTGCCACACAAATGTGGCTGATGGTGTTGCCACCTATGGTAGAAGCATGGATGACATGGGGTGGTCATCAACAAACAGTTAAAAAAGGAAAGCAAATTACAGAGAATTTGAGAATGAATGGTTTCAGAGAAGGTATACCAAAAAGGAGTAGAAAAATTTACCTGAGGAGGATGGTTGTCATCACTTGTTGGTCAAAATGAGAGAGTGATAAGAAACAAATCGGCTTACTTGCTGAATGAAATGTAAAGAATACACAATCAGGTTCTTTTTTGTCAGGTTGCTAGTTTGGGTTGTGTCGCATTACTCACATGGTCTGTAGTCTTTTTTGTGCATCCCATGCTTTTATTAGGGTTCAATTTTGGACTGCCTTTTAAGGCAAATTTTAGGCCAGGTCACACCACATGGGATTTTGTCCTTTCTACATTTTTATATAGGGCCGAGCCATGTAAAACCCTGTAACGTCACCCTATGACAACACTATCATCAACTGAATGACTGATATATCTAGTTAATGCAAGTGAATTACTACAATTTCTAAGATTTAGAGACATATATTCCAATGCCCATACCCCTACCCAATATAATGCCCTACACTCATACACAATTTAAGGTTAACATTGGGTTATTACATAATTTTACATATTGGGCTAAGCACACTATGTTATTATGATAATGAAAATATTTTTGTCTTTTCATTTAAAACTGCTTAAAGTAAATGTCCTTTATATTTTGGATGGAGGGAGTAACGTATAATGCTTCAGGTAATTGAATTGTCCGGAGTTTGTGCCGCATCTGACATCTGGAGTGTTGGCTGTACTGTTATTGAGCTTCTTACATGTGTACCTCCATACTATGATCTCCAGCCCATGCCTGCTCTCTTTCGGATTGTCCAGGTGAGGTTTTGTTACTGTTGATTTAATTAGTTTTCTTTGTGGGAAAAATATACATCAGTTAATTGTATTCTTTACTTTTTTTTCGAGTAAAGGGTCAGTTTGGTCCTCGAAGTTGCATAAAAGGGGTCAAATAAGTCCTTATATAGGAGGTTCTATCCGGCCGTCGTCATTTGGGGCGGTTCCCGGTGAAATTTTTTGATGACATTTTTTGAGCATCTTATACATTAAGTCTAGTTTACTCATACTAAATTTCAGATAACAATTCAATCGGGAAGGCATTCAAATGAATTCTTGAAGATAACTGGGCAATTAAAAACACAGTTATCTTCAAGAATTCATTTGAATGCCTTCCCGATTGAATTTTTAGTTGAAATTTGGTATGAGTAAACTAAGACTTAATGAATAAGATGCTCAAAAAAATTTACCAAAAAATTCCACCGGGAACCGCCTCAAATGGCACGTCCGGACAGAATCTTCTACATAAGGACTTATTTGACCCCTTTTATGCAACTTCGAGGACCAAACTGACCCTTTACTCTCTTTTTTTCCCTGGTTTTTTGTGAATGATCTTTATCTCTTATTTAGATGATTTGAAAGAAATCATTTTATTGATCCTTTGTATTCAGGATATTTTTACTTGGTCTGGTCTGTGTAAGTCTGGTTTGGTAAATGTTTGGTCTTTGTGTATTTTATATCTATGGAAGTCTGGTCTGGTCTGGTATGTTTAAGGATGTTTTTACTTGGACTGTAATTCGTCCCAGACCAGACCAAACTTCGATAGTTATAAAAATACAAAGAAACATCCTAAGTCTGGTCTGGTTGGTTTAAGTCTAGTCTGGTCTGGGACTGAAAACAGTCCAAGTAAAAACATCCGCAGTGTAAATGTAATATTTGTTTGTTTGTTTGTTTATGAATTTATTCATTTACTTATTTATTTGTGTATTGATTTACTTACTTAAAGCAAAACAGGCACGTGTTTATCTTGAATTTGAAGTTCATATAAAAATGAATAAACTGAAAAGAAGCTGATGTCCAGTAGATATTATACAGATGCAGAAAGAGTAAATGATTATTTTGAACATAGAAAGGTTCGCAAAGACAAAAACTAAAAGTGTCAATAGAATGAAGAAATAGCTTGAAGCTTCTACTACACACCAAACCCTACCTCTCCTTTTCAGATCTTTTTATTTTATATTTTCAGGAGAATTTTAGGGCAATGTCCAAGAAGTTTCTTACTTACTTACTTCCTTACTGTGTCAGGATGAGCACCCGCCAATTCCTGATAGTCTTTCTCCTGCAATTACTGATTTTTTGCGTCAATGCTTCCAAAAGGTAAATGGAAAAATATGGTTTTGACGTTTTGTACATATAGCCTCTTGTTATTACTAATATCTTTTATGTCCATTAGTGCATGGTAAAGGCAAAAATAAATTATATGACTTGCTTGTGGTAGTTAAGCATGACTTTTTGTGTTGACCAAAGAGAGAATTTTCTATCAAGGATTTCTGGTATGATCTTCAGAGAATCTGGAGACTACATCTGTTTGTATATTGGATATATTCATGTGGCTTATGTTTCTCTTTAAAATGAGACTAATATGCATCAGTGAATGTAGTTAAAAATTGCTAGTAAAGATGTCCACAAAAATGAAGTCAACCACTGATGAAGTTTTAGAAGAGGCTGATAGGCATTTCAGATACTTAGATATTCTTATTTCCATGCTATAGTTATTGCTCGCAGGTATTTTTTTGCCATACTGCAAGACATTTGCCTTCGAAGAACAGTGAAATAAATTCTTCATTTTCTCTCTCTTCAGGGTTGCTTAAATTATTTCGATTTAGAAATATAATGAAGTCATGGTTTCTTTACTTGTCATGTTCTAGGAATTTATGTTATTTTTCTAGTAAAGAAAGTTTAAATTAAATTTAAATCTGATTCTTCTGCGGTGGGAACTCTGGAAGTTTGGATTGACATCTACTTGGGCCATTTTTGGTTATATGGAGTAGTAATCTTTTAGCGCTAATGTCGATTGAGATTTCTTATTATACTGATTATGGTGGGAATGTGTGTCTCTTCATTTAACCTTTTGTATAAGTTTGATTGACATACTATACCTGGTTTCTCCTTTAGTCCTGCAGACATTGGTTTTGCTGTATGTTTTTTGTTTGACAAGTGACCGTACACTTAGTGTCTCTCAGGATGCTAGGCAAAGGCCTGACGCGAAGACATTACTTTCACATCCTTGGTTGCAGAACTCAAGGCGTGCTTTGCAGTCCTCTCTGCGTCATAGTGGAACACTAAGGTATATTTTTTCTTATTGCTTCTGATGTTCTTGCTGGCTTTAGCTCATATAAGATGGTGGAAAACCCAATTGAACTTTTGTTGCTTGATTCATGTTTTACTTTATTGTGCTAGAAAGCACTCTTTTTTTGTAGTTTACTGCCACTGGTGATCTCTGGAATTTCTATTATTTCCATATGTGGAGTTTCCTTTTACTTGATTCCTTGCAGAAATATAGATGAAGATGAATCAGTAGATGTGGAGTTACTAAATCACAGCTCGGCTGAGGCAGCTTCTGCTGATAATTCAAAGGTATTCTCGATTGTGCTTCAGTATTTTATAGAACTTGGTCATAGTTGCCAAGTTACAATGCTTCAGCATGGTAACACAGCTTGAATTACAGGGTCCTGGTTCAGTGTTGCCTTCTCTGCAGGCTGTTGAGGTTAGCAAGTTGGCTGAAACAGAATTTTCTTGCATAGATCATGTTGCGGCAGAAGTGGATAACCTTGAAGATGATCTCATGTCAGATCAAGTTCCCACCCTAGCTATTCATGATAAATCTCTTGTAGATAGCTGCTCTGTTAATTTTGCCAGTAATCACGAGGCAGTTTCTTTGAGTTCATCAAATTTTCACGAGTCAGAGTTAGGTGAGCAGAAAAATGTGTTTCCAAATGCAGTCCAAGATCCCTCTGACTCTGGAATAGAAAATGGAGGATCAAAAAAAGTTGAGGAAAGGTGGCAAGCTTTGCAGGTTGATCATGGATCATTTGGTTTCAGACCCAATAACCATGGTCATAATTCTCAAAAGGTCAACGAACAAACTTTCATACCTCTTCTTCCCTCTTTCTGTTGAAACTGTTTGCTAATATGAAATTAGGAGTCCTTCCCGTGTTCAAGTTTCAAAATCTACATGTGTAATCAAACTTTAATGTTATATCTTGTTGATTAATTACGTAGTATTTGTCATACTATAATGATATGTTCCTTGTAGTGAAGGAGTTTTATGTATTTTCCATCCTAGTTCCTGACATGGATGCCTTCGTGGGCCGTACTTATCAATGGTGTCATCCACTGAAGATGGACCCAGAATACCATGCAGAGAGCGTCACTGCCCCCCCCCCCCCCCACAGCAAAAGTGGTTGATTGCGCCGGCCAAACTGCCAAGGCTGTGCCTTGTGCGCTGAGCAAAGCAATCCTATTACAATTATTTTTCTTATGTCATGTTTTCAGTTTTTGTTAGATTAGGAGTATATAAGCTCTTAGATGAACGAGCAGCTCTATCAGCCACCTGGTTGAAACAAGCAGCTCTATCAGCTCACTTGCCTGAAACAATGTCAATGTTTTTTCACCCAACAACACACCACCACAGGCACTACTAGTTGGGCTCCCAAACTTTTCACTTGCTTTGGGCAGAAAAATAGATACCACAGTCACTGAACCTACTTGGACTGATTTGTACATCCAATGTATGAAACAATTCCTTTGCTCTTGGTCACAGAACACGAAAACTCTTAGCACTTTTGTGTGGATTACCCAGAACTCCACTCCGAGACAGTAAATGTCATTATGTATCGAACATGGGCCCGGAGGCCCACGCAGAGAACATCGCTGATGGGCGCAACAAAAGTGGCTGTTTGGGTCAGCCAACTGCGAGGGCTGCCTTGTGGGCTAAGGATGTTTTCTTTTGGACTGTTTTCAGTCCCAGACCAGACGAGTTCAGACCAGAGCAAATCAGATAAGACCGGCCAGACCAGCAAATTTCAGTCCAAAAGAAAACATCCTAAGCTGGCAAGGCAATGAAGTTCAGATTTGCATTTGACACTGTATTTCATTTGCTTGGCCGCTCATGTTTATTTGACACTTCCACTAGGATCCACTGCTGTGCCCATTTCCGTAGGCAATGAAGATGTTGGTGAACTCTGGAGGCAATGAACTAAGCAGATATAGCAGTTCTTATTTCCTGTTTTGATTTTTAGTTAGACTAGAAGTCTATAAGCTCTTAGATTTCCTTATATTACTAGGACTCTTTTAATAGCTGTATAGGGTCATCAAGAGTATTGAATAAATTGCTTTTTGGAAGAATTAATTCTTGGGTGTCTTGACAAGGTCGGGCACAAAATAATTCCAATAAAACCTTGTTATTTTTTCGTCTCTCTCTCTCTCTCTCTCTCTCTCTCTCTCTCTCTCTCTCTCCTCATCATAGATCCAAAAATAATCTCTCTCTGTCATAGTTCGCTCCCAACCTCTCGTTCTCGATCTTCTACGAGATCTTTACGAATGCTCTTTACAGTTTCTTTGTGTGCATTATTACCTAGCTCAATATAAGCATCATTCTTGTACATATTCCCTAGTGTAATATCTATGAATAGAAACCTATAATACCTTCTTCACCCTTTTTTGCTTTTCATCAATGCAATTTAGTATTCCTATCTTATCATTTCAAGTGGAAAAATTATAGAAAATGATCTTTTGGAGACTCCTCTTTTACTCAATTATAGCTCATATGGAGACCTTTTCTGCTGTGAACTCTATTTATATTGACAAAATAATATCTTGCCCCTTCCTTTACATTTTGTCTTCTGATGATTATGTAGTTCAGCTTTGCATTCGACACTATATTGCATGTGCCACTTATGTTTATTTGACACTTCCACTATTGGATCCACTGCTGTGCCCATTTCTGTAGGCAATGAAGGTGTTGGTGAACTCTGGAGGCAATGAACTTAGCAGATTTAGTGACCCTCCAGCTGATGCCTCGTTGGATGATTTATTTCATCCTCTGGAGAAAACTCTGGAGAATCAGGCTGCTGAAGCACCTTCTTCTGCATCATCTTCAAATATAAATCAAGGCAACCCATTCCCTGACTCTGGGAAAAACAACCTGGCTACCAAATTAAGGGCTACAATTGCTCAAAAGAAAATGGAGAACGAATCAGGACAAGGAAATGGTGGAGATTTACTTCGTCTTGTGATGGGTGTTGTAAAGGAAGATGTAATTGACATCGATGGTCTGGTAAGCCTACGAATTTCTATTCTGGTTGACATCTCTTGATATTAATATTATACTCTTGCTTTCCAGGGTTTTGATGATAAATTGCTTGCAGAAAATTTGTTTCACCTTCAGGTAGTATTCCTTTCCCTCAACTTCTGTAGTTTGTTACTAAATGCAAAGCATTATGCTCGATGTAAAGAGTAAATTACAGGAAAGTTGGCAAACTTCTCTTCTGGCTTTCTGCTAGGCTGTGGAATTTACCAAGTTAGTCTCGTCTTTAAGACCAGATGAGCCAGACGACGTGATTGTGTCTGCATGTCGGAAGTTGATGGTTTTCTTTCATCAGCGGCCTGAGCAGATAGTTGTTTTTGTTACTCAGCATGGCTTGCTTCCTCTGATGGAACTACTGGAAGTTCCCAGAATTCGTGTATGGGTTCCATATGGTGCTATATGTAATGCTTTAAATTGTGTTTGTATATATGATAAATCAGTTGTTTGATTCATGTTTTTTTAAATTGCACACATTCCAGGTCATATGTTCAGTATTGCAAGTATTAAACCTGATAATCAAAGACAACACAGATTTCCAAGAAAATGCTTGTCTTGTGGGACTTGTAAGTAGTTCTTTGTATGTAATTCTCTAGTGAATAGTCAATACCTCCTCCTTCAAGCACTACATTTTAATATTTTATATATCCATTTGAAGAGTTGATTCTTTAGATACATCGCAGTTCTACACTTATTTGATGCCCAGGTTTGCCTGGATAAAAGTTTATTGCTTTGACCTTTTTTGTTTTTGTTTTTTGCATTATTAAAAGGATCCTGGATTCTGTAAAAAAATACTATAATATACTACCTCCGTCCCGAAAAGGCTCATCATATTGACTTTTCTTGGTCAATGTTGGCAAACTTTGAACGATGATTTTAATTATTATATTTGTATATAATTTATAATGTTTATACTTTTATGAAAGTATTTGAATGAGGAACATTTTGATATAATTTTCATATTCTAAATAATTTTGTATTAAGAGATATCATTAGTCAAAGTTGATTGTTGTTGACCAAGAAAGGTCAATTTGGCAAACCTTTTTGGGATGTAGGGAGTATGATTTAGTCCTTACAATCACACAAGATGTACATAAGCACCTCATGCAGATTGATCAAGTATTTAAAGTTTAAACTGCTCAAAGCCTGCTCTTGTGAATGTGTGTTCTCTAAATCTGTGCAAATTGGGCTCTTTAAAAGCATAAGCCCTTCTCCAATGGTAGCACATCACGGGGTGCTTAACACATGTCCCAAATTTTAAAACTCCAACTATTTAGTGTTGGCTGTAGGATACCAACCCATCTCTGTTTCCACTCCAACGGGGGCTGCTCCCTTGTATGGTCTTATTTATTTCTCTCTTTATTGCATGGACCTGCATATTATAGTTTATCAACATGCTATTCATATAAAAAAAAGTTATGATATGATTCATATAATTTATGAATGGTTGCATACTTGCATATTTGCAATCCAAACAAATAATTTGATACTAAAAGACAGATCATAACAAACTGAGATACTATAATCTTGAATACATAATACATTGCTAAATAAATGAAATTATCCATAAAAATAATCATTTCAACTTGGCTTTGAATTCAACTATGTTGGGGTCGCAGACATGGAGTTTTAATTCTATAGCCGGTCAATTGTCAAAAATTAGTCAAGGACTAATTCATGTATAATAGGAGTAACAAAGTTTCACACAAAATATACTTGTGTTAATCTTCTTACTTATTTTAAAACATTTTATCGTCATAGGTTGTTCACCTGGAAAGAAAATATCTCGAGATAACAATGATTCAGAATGTCTGGTAATTGTTATCGTCTTATCAATTTCAAGAATGATAATAAAAAACTAAATATGCACGTGGCGGAACACGACCATGATGGTGTCCTTCAGTTAAATATGTGGTTGCTCAACAAAACAACAGGTAGAGACATCTGGTTGGTCCCTCATGACGCCACTGTGACCCAAAAGTTATTACTTACTTTAAAATGAAGTAATAGAAAACCTTTTCATAGAAGGTTAATGTCTTCTAATGGTTGAGACTCTATGCTTAGCAATTTGTCGTACAACTCTGGCTTTTTTCAAAAAGGTGGACTGAAGCAAGAACGGTTACTAAGTTTTTACCAGTGCATGATAGGTTCCTGTTGTGATGAGCTTTGCTGCACCTGACCGTCCACGAGAAATTCGCATGGAAGCAGCATATTTTTTTCAACAACTTTGCCAATCGAGGTATGGAATTTGTGTCTTCCATCTTGTGTTCATGAACCAAGCTGGTTTAGAATCTAATGATGATGGTTATGGTGCAGTTCCTTGACACTGCAAATGTTCATTTCGAATCGGGGCATACCTGTTCTTGTTGGCTTTCTGGAAGCTGACTATGCAAAATATAGGTTGGTGGTCTGGTTTACATGCTCAGATAGAATAATTGTTTTGTTGTTATTTTTGTTTTTAATCATGAGTTCCCATGGAGTTCAAAAAAAAAAAATCATGAGTTCCCATGTTATGTATAGTCATGCATGTATCAATTTATGATTCAAGATATCTCTAGTGTACGCTAGAACTGTTTGTTCTTTAGGGCATTTGATTCTAATATCTGGCTTTTGGGTGTTGAGGAAAACTAATACTGGTCAGCATCTTAAAGGTATTACCATATTAGGTCTAATGTATGACTTTAGAATGCAAAATATTAATTTGTGAGGGAAGTTTTATTAGACTGATCATGGAAGGGAGAAGCATTAGATGTTGATGGAACTACTAAACTAGTAGCAGTTGGGCTTTCCAGTTGTAAAACTTGGATTCAAGTTTAGATATATGTTTCAATTGTGCATGAAACCACATCTTACTATCTTTCAGTATCTGGCCACTTGATTATTCTTGCACATGTTTAAGTTTGCAACATGGTTACACTACTTACACATTATTTATAACTTTATATGGTGTTTAAATATAAATGGTGCATAAATTACAAATCTTGAAATGTAAAAGTACTTCCAAATCCAGGGAAATGGTGCATATGGCTATTGATGGCATGTGGCAGGTGTTTAAGCTTCAACACTCCACACCAAGAAATGATTTTTGCCGTATAGCTGCAAAGAATGGAATACTGCTCAGGCTTATAAACACACTTTACAGCTTGAATGAGGCAACCCGTCTAGCTTTAGCATCTGGAGGTGGGGTTTCAGCAGATGGTGTAATTGCACAGCCACGTTCTGGCCCTCTAGATCCTAGTAATTCCTCTTTTATGCAGAATGAGACATCAACTTATGGAGCTGATCATCCAGATTTACTTAAACTTAAGCAAGGAGAGCACGTTTTACCTGCCAGTGCGCAAGAACCTTCACGTACATCATCCTCACAGTCGCCAGATTCGAGATTCTTTCCTGTAGAAGGTGATATGATTTCAACAGTAGAAGCCTCAGTTTCCTCAAAATTGCCTGATGTAGCATCCAAGGATCCTGCATCAAGAGATCGAGAAAGTGCAGATCGATTTAAAAATGATGTTTCTCGGGCTGAGGTTGAACTTAGGCAGCAAAGATCTTCCACTACAAATAGAACATCCACGGACAGGCCTCCAAAATTTTCAGAAGGGGCATCAAATGGAGTTTCAGTTGCAACTGCTACCCAGCAAGAGAATGTTCGACCCCTTCTTAGTTTGTTGGAGAAGGAACCCCCATCGCGCAACTATTCTGGTCAGCTTGAGTATGTTCGCCATCTCACAGGCATGGAGAAACATGATAGTATACTCCCTCTACTCCATACATCTTCTAATGATAAGAAAACAAATGGCTTGGATTTCTTGATGGCGGAGTTTGCAGGTAATGGCATCTGGCTAGTTATTGTTTTGTTAATGAATTCTCTGAAGCTTTGGATCTTTCTTACCTCTATCAAGCTGGCTTCACATTTCAGTAAATGTATAAGTTCCTTTTCCTAAAGGAAGCATCATCTTATTTTCTAGAAGTCATATTATCCCATCTTGTTTTCTGAAAAAAGTTGTTCTTATGAGGTTACATATTGCCTTATCAATGAGTTTGCAGAGGTTTCTTTGCGTGCTAGAGAAAATGCTAACATAGAGACTTTACCCAAAAGTACACAAAAAGCCACAAATAAGAAGGTAGGTCCGGTGGCTTCCACAGAGGGAGCTGCTTCCACTTCTGGAATTGCATCTCAAACTGCATCAAGTGTGTTATCTGGTTCAGGAGTTCTAAATGCTAGACCAGGGAGTGCAACATCTTCTGGATTACTTTCACATATGGTGTCACCTTGGAATGCTGACATTGCTAGGGAATACTTAGAGAAGGTAGCCGAGCTTCTACTTGAATTCTCTGCAGCAGATGCAACAGTGAAATCCTACATGTGCAGTCAAAGCTTGCTTAGCCGTCTTTTTCAGATGTTTAATAAGACAGAGCCTCCTATTCTTTTGAAGGTAAGGGAAATTATGAGATCATAAGTTGGATTTTCTTTTACGACTTTCTTCTTTCTGACTGGTTTTTGTGTTGCATGATGTCATAGTTGTTGAAGTGTATTAATCACCTTTCAACAGACCCACACTGCTTAGAACATCTCCAGCGAGCAGATGCAATCAAATATCTGATTCCCAATCTTGACCTCAAAGAGGGACCCCTTATTTCCCAAATCCATCATGAGGTGAGCCTTAAAAACTTCTATATTCATTCCATGACAGTTTGATGTCATCCGTATACAGTATTCCTAGTCTAGAATGTGATATAACTTTTACTTGTGAAAATTGAGTTTATTTGAGCAGGGTCATGGATATAAGGTTTAGAAACAGTTTCCATAGAGTTAATGTTGTGCTTGTATTCCTTTTCCATATCTTCACGCTGAATTAATAATCTGACAGTTTGTAACGTTTGGAAGAAATTTTTAAGCCATTTTTATTTTGATCATGTTGCCAATGCCATGGTGGCTCTGACACTAGTAATTTAGAACACGTTGACTTCCTTGTTGGAGAAACACAAATCCTTGATAGGGAGGATATTTTTGGTAGGTAGGGGGGGATGTACTCAGCCTTACCCTGTGCTAAAGCATAGAGAGACTGTTTCCGGATGACCCTGGTGAAAAAACGCATCAGAAATTGCATGAATTGACTGCTGCTTCATAACAAAGAAGTGCAGGGCAGTTTAGTGTATCATTTTGCTTTATTCCATCATACTTAGTATACTTATGTGCAATGAAATTGTAGGCAGTAATTACTGAACTGTTCCAAATCAGAGTGCAGACTATTTTTTAAAACAAATTGTGCACATGTTCCAATGCATGTGGATGCACCCTTACCAAAGTGATGTTTCTTTAGGTTCTCAATGCATTATTCAACCTCTGCAAGATCAATAAGAGGAGACAAGAACAGGCAGCAGAGAATGGAATTATCCCACATCTGATGCATTTTATAATGTCTGGATCTCCATTGAGACAATATGCTTTGCCTCTTTTATGCGATATGGCCCATGCCTCACGCAATTCTAGAGAACAGTTAAGGGCACATGGTGGATTGGATGTGTACCTGAGCCTTCTTGAAGATGAGCTTTGGTCTGTAACTGCATTAGATTCTATTGCTGTCTGTTTGGCACACGATAATGACAGCAGGAAGCTGGAACAAGCATTGCTTAAAAAGGATGCGATACAAAAATTGGTCAAGTTCTTCCAGTGCTGTCCAGAACAGCATTTTCTGCATATATTGGAGCCTTTCTTGAAGATTATCACGTACGTGTGTCGTTTGAAGTTTTAATGTTAAACACCATGTACATTTTCATCTTTCTGGGGACCGATTTTCATGTTCTCAGCTTTGCTGTTCTTTAATAGTAGAATTAACTTTAAATGCAGGAAATCATCTAGAATAAACACCACACTGGCAGTCAATGGTCTGACGCCACTGTTGATTTCTAGACTTGATCATCAGGATGCTATAGCTCGTCTTAATCTGCTAAAGCTAATAAAGGTAAGAAATTGTCCTATTTTTGTATTTTGATGTAATTTCTATGTGATATTAACAATAACAATCATATGTTCTTATGTTATTTTTATATTTTTTATGCTCTTTTATCTTTTTTATCTTTTAGCTTTATTATGTTCTTATGTTATTTTTACCTTATATTTATTTTTATCTTGTCCATTTTATCTTACTTTATCTTTTTATTCTTCTTATCTTTCTTCCTTTATTGGCTCTGATATCATGGATCGGTTCACGTTAGTCGACCCCAAAATCTTTTGGGAATAAGCCTTGGATGTTGTTGTTGTTGTATTAACAACAACTATAATAATTATTAGTGTATAATTATTATTTAAGTATTGGGATTCATACAAGTTCAATCCTATGAGGTTGCTGATGTAAGTACTCACTGGGCTACCCCTCTCGATTGTCATTCGATCTGAGATAGATGAAATTTTCTCACGGCGGAGGGTTGCGTGTAAAGATACTGAGTACAAGATAATTTTACTGGCTGAATTTTGACCTCACAAAGCAGCAAACAATCTATATTTAAAGGGAATAAAAAACTCCCTCCAGCTATAGATTTGGGGTTTAGCCTTCTTATTGGAGTTGAGTGGGAGTTGTTAACATCTGAAAAAAGGATTCTTTGTTTGTCTGCTAGGAATTTTTAATGGCTACTACTATTACATTCCTCTTGTATTATGACAAAAACTATTAACCCCTTTTAAGAACTTGGTCATTAACATGGGGCATGACAGGCTGTATATGAGCATCATCCACGTCCTAAGCAGCTAATAGTGGAGAATGATCTTCCTCAAAAGCTTCAAAATCTCATCGAGGAGCGCAGAGACGGACAAAGTTCAGGTGGCCAGGTTTTGGTGAAGCAAATGGCTACTTCTCTTCTTAAAGCTCTCCACATTAACACGGTTTTGTGAACATAAATAAATAATCAAATATTGATTAAGCAAAACAGTTTTTCTGATTTTCTTGCAGCTGTATAGTTTGGTGCTTCTTCACTCCACTTTGTAATTATCACTATTTTTCATCAATTTATAAATGTTGTGGTCAGACCTTTTTGTAACGTGCTGCCCTAATCTTATCGCAACTTGGAAGACTTTTTTAACGTGGCTTTATTGAAGTTCATTATAACGTCAAGCACACTGGCCTTGAGTAATGTTAAGTGGTTTAGTTTGAACATTCATTGAAAGCTGCATCTTAGTGTGAAGCTGAGTTTGCCACTTAGACTTTTAGGGCGTTGCCTAAAGAGAAGACGCTGAGATACTGTCATGGATGGTCAGAAGAGCTTCTCCGTATTTTTTATACAACGGAATGAATAGAGTTTCTTTAGAGTTTCATGCGACAGTAGAATATGGTTCAATGATTGAGGTAATATTAGTGTATGACTTAAAATGAGTGATGATTGAATCACCTAAATTTGTCGATGTTGTCGTTTGTTGCATCTCTTGAATAATCTTTACGATTGTTTACAGAATGAATTGAAGTATTTATATTGGAGAAGAAATGCTATTTCCCTGACGTTTAAGCCTTATATGTTATCATTCCATTGTATCTTTTCATTCCTGTCTCGACTGTCCGAAAATCAATGAATAATTCATTCCAATCTTGTACAGTTGTACTTAATAATTTGGTAAAAATCTCTTACTATTTCCTCTTCACCTCTTGTTGGCCTGTGGCAGTGGTTCTGGAGGAGAACTTATCAACAACGTCATCATAGATGGGTTGAGAAGCATAATTGGGTTTGATAAAAACATATCTAAAACTTGACGAATAACATCAATAGCAATTGGACAATAGTATAACTTTGTGAAAGCACTTGCATAGTTGCATCTATGGTTGGACTCGGGCCGGTTCGGGCCCAGCCGGGCCTCGGTTCATGAAAGAAGAGGCCCGGAACCGGCCTGGGTAACCCCCGGGTCGAGCCGGGCCTCGGTTCAATTTTTTTTTGGCTTTTCCTAATTAACCCCCAACCCTCCCCCCTCACCCCCAAACTACCTCAAATGGCCCAAAATACCCAGCCCAACCCAAAAACTTAAAAAAAAATCAAAAAAAAAAAAGAAAAAAACAATAAATTGGCTCGGACCGGGCCCGAACCGGCCGGGCCGGTTCACCTTTTGAGGGGCCCGAGCCCGGACTGGAACCCCAGCGGGTCGGGCCTACCCGGACCAGTCCCTGGCCGAGCCGGCGGTTTGGTCCGGTTCGAGCCGCTCGGCCCGAGTCTAGGCCTAGTTGCATCATTTATTTGAGAAGAAACCACCTATAGAGTGACTGTCAACATTGATAAAAGAACTCTACAAATTTTAGGAATAAAACACCACTCATATGAGTGCCATTACCATTTTTTTTTACTTACGTATAAACTCAGTATTGTGAAGAGTAATTCTCCTTCGACCTTCAAACTGAGAGAAGCAAAACTCTAAAATGTTGAAAGGAAAGAAAAATGTTGGAGGCGTGGAGGCGTGCTCTTTCTGCCCTTGAAGCTGGTTGAGATTGCCTCCTAACCCTAGGGTTTGAGTGGCGGCTACATCTCATTTAACTAGGTTATTTAATCATCAAATATTAAAAATAATAATTTGTAATATCACAATTATCATTTGTGACATCATTATATTTTATATATATCCATCAAAACTATTTGTCAAAATATATTTAAATTGTCTCATTTAATTATTGTCTAAATAATTGTGTCATTTTGCAATGAGAATCTTTAATCGGAAGGAAAGTATTAACTAGTACGAAGTAGGGGTGGACATATCGGTTTTCGGTTTGATTTTTATCGGTTTCAGTTCGGATCAGTCTGGAACGGGTTGGGAAAATTAGTACCAAACAAAAACCATATTATTTTTCGGTTTGGTTCGGTTCAGATTAGTTCGATTCGATTTGGATTTTTTATTTTTTAATAATATATAAAGGTTCTATTGAATTTCTTTAGTTCGGCTTTTATCGATTTCGGTCCGGTTTAATACGGTTTGAAAGAAATATTACCACACTCAAACCAAATTGCATATGATCCAGTTACGATTCGATTTGGTACGGGTACGGTTGTACGGTTGGATTCGGTTAAACCAAATCAATATGTCCACCCTAATAGGAAGTAATAGTTTTGGTTGTAATCTTGGAGATTAATGCTATTTACGGTTGTTTTTTGATAATACAATTTACAATAATTCAAATGCTAGGACTTAGGAGGCATACACAAAAGTTTTGGTGTCCTTCAGTTGTAAAAGACTTCAGCTTAGTGCTAGTCGTGAACAATGGGCGTCGTCCCTTGGAAGCAAGCGTTATTTTGATGTAGGTGATTATATGTGTAAACCAGTGCATATTGGCAACCCTACAAAGTGAAATCACAAAAGAGTCGGACTGGGATGGCAACAGGGTGGATCGGGGGCAGTTTTACATATAACCGTACCCGTCCCGTTGGATAATTTCCCCGTCCCGTAACCGCCCCATTACCCAATGGGTAATTTTTACTCAAACCATAACCGCCCCATTACCCAATGGGTAATTTTTACTCAAACCATAACCGCCCCAACGAGTAACGTGTAAAATTTCGGGTAACCGCGGGTAACCACTTTATTAAATGAGTCATTATATTTTTATATAAAAATAATATTATAAAAGGCGAAAAATGGCATTGCCTAGACGAATCTAGACTTCAAACGCCACTTTAAATATTCGTATATCTAAAAGATGAGAAAAAAAGGAACTTAAATTAATTTGGACATAAAAATACCTAAATCTAAAAAATAATTAATCATGAAAAAAAGATAATAATCAAACATGACTATTAAAATCTATGAAGAACTTTCATTCATACATTATAGTTAGTACATCTATAATCTATATATACATAATGAAAAGAGAAAAATATCATCTTTTAATAATTATGGGACAAATGATAGATAAAAAATGTAATAAAATTATAACTAAAAATAATTGGGGCGGGTACCTGCCCCGTACCCGTTACCCGGTCAATGCGGTTTTCCTCGTTTTGACTGGGGCGGTTCGGTGCGGGTATCCACCGGTTCGGTCACAATTGCCATCCCTAAGTCAGACTACAAAAATGTATAGAAAACAAACATTTCCTTGAATTGTTGTCTGAGATATGAATTAATTATCAGTCACACAACAATAATGTGCGTCAAAACTCTCCTTCCCCTTTTGATAACATCATCCACGCTAAATAAAATTGTCCATGTGGTTGATTTATATGATTGGTTACTTCTAGTCATGGACCCGGTTCGGGCCGCCCGGCCCGGTTCTCGGGTCCGGGTCCGGGTCGGGCCTAGGCCCGGTGGGGAGGCGGGTCCGGGCTCGGGCCTTGTATTTGGCAAACCGGCCCGGCCGGGTCCGGCCCGAGTCCGGGCCTGACTCGGGCCGAATTGATTTTTTTTTTTTTCATTTTTTGGGGTTACCCGGGTTGGGCTTGATGGTTAGGAGGGGTTTGGGGGTGGGGGTGAGGGGGGGGGTTAGGAAAGCAAAAAAAAAAATATGATCAAACCGGAGGCCCGGCCCGGACCCGGTGGCTACCCGGGCCGGACCCGGGCCTTCCTTCCCAAAAAAAGCCCGGCCCGGGTCCATGACTAGTTACTTCAATTCCAACTCTGCGATTTGAGTATATACACCAATTGAAATGTTAGATAGACTAATTTATTTTTGTCTTACACTGAAATAGTAGTCATAAATGTTGGAATGAATAAGAATTAAAGAAAGAATAAGAAAGCGAGCATAATTGATTTATAGACTTGAAAGAAATATGTGTGCAACATAAAAGCTTCAAAGAATGGAGACAAAACTTATAGAGGAACAGAAAAAACTTATTTTGAGTGCCTAAACTAATGAATTTAGACGTGCTATTAAAGGACCAAATGAAGTTTGGGTGATTCATGGCTGAATCAAGCCTGCTAATTGTTTACAGGAGCAACTTCAATGTGGGCTTCAGCCTCTGAGTTCTGATTATCTTCAGTATTTTAAGGAATTCAATTTGTAAACTTCCTCAACATCTTAGTGACAATTGATGCCTTTTCACGCCTAGGAGTCATTTTTCTCACTCACCATTAAAACTTTCTCCAAACTCCTTCACGCATTCCTCATAACTTCCTTCTACATAGTTTTTGTCCTACAACTAGAGAGACATGGAAACTTTCCTATCATATCAGATATTAGATCAATTACCGTCACAACACAATCAAGAAGAATTACGTAGTATCCTTGAGAGAGTTGTGAGATATTTTTTGAGTGTTTTTGCTAGAGCTTGTATGTTTTTTTTCTGAAAATAATAAAAGTATTTCTCTCACACATAAGCTCGTAAGTTATCCTTTAGTTCCCCAACAAGTTGTATCGGAATTTGATTGAGTTCCCAAACAAGGTGTCCACCCTATCATTTTCGACCATCTCGTACGCAAAGGTATTGCCCGTGTTTCAAAAGGATGCTATGATTTTTTTCTTAAAAGGAAAACCAAAATTATTTAGAAGGTATAAATGATCATTGACAAGTCAACTTAGAGGCCGTTTGGTAACACTGTTTTTCGGCTTATCAGGCTTATCGGTCAACTTTTCCACCAAACACGTAACTTTTGTTTTCGCTCGCTAAATTGTGTAATAATAAAAAAAAAGTAAGGTTGGAATTACTTTTCTGATTGTATTAGCTGAAGTTACTGTAGATAACCATTTTAGCTATTTTACATATAATATTTTCTTTATTTTATTAATAAAATATATTTAATTTTTTCCTTAAATCAGCAAAATCGGCCAATACAGCCATTTCAACAAGAACTTCACAAATTTCAGCAAAATCAGACGAATCAGCCGATTTTCATGTTATTAAACGTGCTCTTAATCTATCAAAACAATGATCATGATCACGGCTACCAACTATACATTGTGGAAACCTCAAATAGAAGATTTATTGGGACAAGTGAGAGTGGTACATTTGTTAAGAAAAGTAGAATTGTGTGGTTGATATTAAATTGAAAATGTCTTAATAAAGTAAGAATGAATTGTAATCACTCAAATATCACAAATATAATACTAGTATGTGATAAACTTAGTGAGAAAAAGTAAAATGAGAGTAGAAAACTATGAATCAATGCAGTGTTTTTTTTGTCGGACTTTCTAGTTTCAGTCTTATAGTATCCATTCAATATTAAATGTTGATATTTTTACTGGGATGAATTTTGAATATGTGATTTTCTCATTCTTAAGAATGTTTGCTTTTGGACTGTTTTTAGTCCCGGACCAGACTTAAACAGACAATCTCAGACCACATTAGACCAGACTTAAACAAATCAGATCAGACAAAACTAAACTTAACAGACCAGACCAGACTTGGATATTTATGAAATACACGGAGACCAGACGCTTACCATACCAAACCAAACAAGTTCAAACCAGATCAAATCAAATTTAAATAGATCAACCCAGATAAGACCACATCCTGTTTGGCCGAAATGCCGAATCAATGCAATGTCAACATTAATGTTTGGAATTTCACGTTACTTTTTCTTCTGTTTTCGGAGTTCTTTTCCAATAAAATACTTAATCATAAGGCAATGTTTCCAGTAAAAACTCATGGACGGCTCGGAAGGACGTCAAAGTCCATCCAACGGTGGAGATCACCAAAACATGAAAATCATTGAAGTTTACAACTCTCTCTTCAATTAGCATTTAGCAACCCCGCGAATTTTTGAAAATACTTTACGCTGCCCAACGCAGTCACCTCATCTCCCTCCCACCAATCTCTAGTCTAGACATCATATATACGGAGTACTTCGTATCTACACTGACAGATTTCTGAGCGGACGAAGATTGTGGAAGCTCGCCGGGGATTGTATGAAGCAAGGCGACTGGGAAAATCTTCCTGAATAAGAGGATGCAGGGGAAGACCTCAAAGAGAGGCAGCCTTAGGAGCAAGAAAAGAAGCGCCAAGAGTTCCTTGAACAGGCACTTGAAGGTCGGAGCCGGAGCTCAAACGCCTTTCTTTTCACTTCCGCAGCAGCCTCCAGCTGACCTTTCTGCTCCCGAATCCGCTGGGTTCCGAACCGTTCGGGACGAAGAAGTGTGGTCTGCGCCGGGGGTTAAATCTCAGTTACCTCTGGCGCAGTCGAATTTGCCCTCGACGCCATCTGTCGGCTCAGTCGCCTCCGCCGTCTCTGATGCTGGTGTGGATGAGAAAGATTTCATTCTTAGCCAGGATTTCTTCTGGTAAAGCCTCAATAAGTTGGATTTAGCATGTTTTAGGTTCATTATTTCTCTGCGGTTTGCAATGATTTTAATTGGTTTGTTTATTTGGGAACTAGCACCCCTGATTACATTACGCCCGATGCTCCGGCTATTCCAAATTGGTTGGATAATGAGAAGGTAATTGTGTTTCTTTAGAAATTGTGTAACATATTGTACATATTGTAATGGATTTACTGTCTAATAATATTGGACTGTCCTCTTTACAGGTGGATTTAATATGTCCCAACTCACCTGACAAAAGTAAATCCGTGGGAAGAAAAAGGCAGAAATTGGGTAACCCTTTTTCACCTTTCAAGTTTTGTTTCTCCCTATTAACCTCAATTTCAGCTGCTTTTCTTCTGTTGATAAATTTGTAAAATGTTTAAAGGTGGAACCTTCCCAGACATTCTCCTTAAGATGAATGCTTTGTGCTCTTGGCTGCCCTTTTACTAGTAGTTTAGTGACTATTATTGTATGTGCGAGTACATTTTAGTTATTTCAGCTTGGGTAAAAGATGGGAAAGCCACAAGTCATACGGAGTAATGTAAGAAAAACCGAAAAGCTACATAATAATACCACATGTTGGGCTTCAACTGACATGTTTAACTAAATACCGGTTCTAGAAAACCATTAGCTGGACAATGTTCCAGCTTGCAAGCTAGTGGGTCATTCTGAAGAAAAAAACTCATCAAGTTAAATGAGTGTCAATGTCATACTAGTTACCTATTCAGTGTAACTGCTCAATGGTTGTCTTATTGCAACTTTAAATTTATGCATAGATGGCTATGGATGTTTCTTGTGCCTTCTAGACCTTCATAGAGTAATGCATTTGTTGTCAGCTGAAGCACTCTATTACACAACTACCTAGTAACCGGCCACTGTAGTGCGCCCTTTTTATCCATATCTATGTTAATAGGTTAAAGTATTAGTACACATAACACATATGTGCTAGTGATGCAAATATTTGGTTTGAATTCTTCCTTGCTTTGACTCTCACAGTATTACTTGTCGCCATTAATGTCATGAGTAGAATACTCCATTTAACAATCTGCCATGTTAGTGGTGCTACTTGCTCGTCAAAAATCTTATTTGATACATTTTTGTGCACATTTTGCAGATGGTCTTTCAGTTTCTTTTGTTTCAAAACTTTATAATGAGCAACCAACACCTGATGTTGTAAATGATTCTTCTGTGGTAGAAGAGACAAAGTCAGAAAGCACAACAAAGCCACCAAAGAATCACAGTTATGTTTCACAATCTGCTGTAGCTTTAAGGTGCAGAGTCATGCCTCCGCCATGCATTCAAAACCCATATCTCAAGGATGCTTCAGAAAAAGATATTGATCCTTTTGGAAACCAAAGATCCAAATGTGCAGGTATTGGGTGTTTGATTGCATAAAAGTATTGTTTCTTTTATTTTGTTAAAGATTGGATCTTTAAAATACTCCCACCATCCCAAAATAAAACTTTTCCCAGATTAAATATTTTCATTTGTGAAAATGACCGATTAAAACAAAGGCATTTGACATTAAACTTATATAAGTATATATTTGGTATAAAACTCCTTAATTTGTATACACTTTTGTATTACAAAACAATTTTTTGGCACGGTGGGAGCAAACCAATAGTTCAGTAAGGCATACTTTTCTATGAAATGTGAGCGCTTTCATTTTTAGTGAGGTTCCATTTATAACCCTTGGAACTTGTAGCTTTTTATCCTGCGGTCTTGGACAATGATGGCCTTTCACGCTACCGTACAGATTTTCATGAGATTGAGGTATTTATTTACAATAGTCTTACAACAACCAGTAGTGCTTTTCTTTTTTGATGATTTCTAACTAGCATTTTTTATATGTATATTAGCAAATTGGCAGTGGAAATTTCAGTAATGTTTTTAAAGCCTTGAGGCGAATCGATGGTGTCTTGTATGCAGTGAAACATAGTACAAAGCAATTGTATTTGGACACAGAAAGGTATTCTCTTTATTCATTGATTGTTGTGCTTGCATGTGAATTTGGGCTCTTCACCTTACAATGCTTGATTGTTTTGGTTACACAGGAGAAGAGCTTTAATGGAAGTTCAAGTTCTTGCTGCGCTAGGCAAGTGCTTTATAAAGCTATTGAGCTGACCATACATCTATCCTACTGTTCATGTTTACTTATGAAGATAATTTATCATTCTTTATTTACAGGAATTCACAAGAACATTGTTGGCTATTACTCTTCGTGGTTTGAGAATGAGAAACTTTATATACAGATGGAACTCTGTGATCACAGCCTATCCATCCAGAGGACTAAGTTATACTCTGAAGGAGAAATATTAGAAGCAATGTATCAGGTAATTTGATTATTTTATACTCCCTCCTTCCCCCTAAGTTTGTCCCGTTTTACCTTTATCGTCCGTCCCACTAAGTTTGTCTCATACCATATTTGGTAACATTTGAGTGGTTAGAATTCATTCTTACTTTATTCACACTTTATCAATTCAATACCAACCACACAATTCCACTTTTTCTTAAAAACCACACCACTCTCCTTTGTCCCAAACTTAGGGGGACGGAGGTAGTACTTAATACTAAAACAGGTTATCACAGTTTCCCTATTAATATGGGAATTGGGAACTGTACTTTTTCACATTGTCAAAATATACAACCATTCCAAGTGAAGGTTTCTTATTCAATACATAGTAACAGTTACTGAACATATTAGCAAGTTGTCTTCTGGAATGCACATCCTTCACCAACCTTTATTTAGTCCCTTATTATAATCTCAATCTTAATCTAATTTGTGAGAAAGCTAATAAACATCTCAAAATTGGTCAGTGTTTAAGAAAACTTGAGTTTGTATCACATGTTTACTTCAAGATTGGATATCGCATCGTAGTTTTAAATCTTTTAAATACACACTGTCAAGCCAAATATGTGATCGCAGATGAAATATTCTACCTAATGATGTGGTGTCAAATCTAAGAGAGTGGGGGTGTTCCAGGGGTGAACTCTCATGACTGGTTTTTTTTTGTTTTTCTTTTTTAATTTCAGATTGCCAAGGCACTGCAGTATGTGCATGAGAGAGGGGTAGCCCATTTAGATGTAAAACCGGATAACATTTATGTGAAAAATGGTGTTTATAAGCTAGGGGACTTTGGATGTGCGACACTGCTTGACAGTAGCTTGCCAATTGAAGAGGGTGATGCACGCTATATGCCCCAAGAAATTCTCAATGAGAACTATGATCACCTTGACAAGGTTGACATCTTTTCATTGGGTGCTTCTATGTATGAGCTTATCAGAGGTTCTTCCCTGCCAGACGGCGGGCTTCATTTTCTGAACCTCAGGGAAGGAAAAATGCCTCTTCTACCAGGTCACTCATTGCAGTTTCAGAATCTACTCAAGGTACTTTTCTCTGAATTTGAATGTATTTTATATTTCATCCATTCGATACCCCCATTAGAAAGGATCTGTTTGGTTTAATTTTTGGATAATTACATTGTTACTGGAGAGGCAGACTTATTTCTCATATTTTACCGATCCACTCAACTCATAGGTCATGATGGATCCAAATCCTATCCGGCGTCCTTCAGCTAAAGATCTTGTACATAATCCCATTTTTGAAAGGAGACAAAGATCTGTGATAAACAAGTAAGCAGTGATATGGGTGGGCTCTATTTTGTTTTTGGCTTCTTAGATATGTATATATAGCCTCCCAGTCTCCCACAGGACATTTGGCTCCCATTTCATAATTTTGATTGCGCTAATTTTGCTGAGGAGTTATGCAGAGTATCAGCATTATAGAAAGCTGATACATGGTTTTGTGAATTTTGTATGGAAGTATAAAAAACCCATGTATCCCTTATTTTGTGGCATATTTTTAATAAAAATCTATTCATAAAAGGATTTATATTTTGTACTAGTATAAAGTTGTACATTAACTTGTATATCCCTCCCAAATAGGAATTTTTATTCCTAAAATCTTTCAAGTTTGAGAATAAGAATCTTGTGTGAGATAAGGGTGTTTAAAGTGAAGGGTTACTCTCCATCAATTATGACCAGTTATGTTAAATCATACTCCCTCTGTCCCTAAATTTACTTCCATTTCGCTTTTCGAGAGTCAACTTAAATCACTCTTAAACTGTTAGGGAGTGGGAGGCAGATGGGCCGAGGCTCTAGGAGGCAAACGGGCCAATGCTTCAGGAGGACGGGCCTCGCCCATTATTAGTTTATGGGTTGCTGTCAGTGGACCTAATTGGGCTGGGTTGACTGCTGGGTTTCATTACTTTATTTCAGTCTATTGTTATGTCTAATAAACTGTTGGGCCTATATGGTCATATTTTATTATTAGGTTAATGGGCCTAGATGGCCATATTTTATTATTAGGTTAAGGAGTATTTAAGGAGGTCTTGTGAACTATTATTCATTATCGAGAATAAAGATTTGGTTTGAGCCTAAGGCTGGGCAGTCGTTAACACCGTCTGCTAGGGTTTCTTTTTCTGCTTCTATCAATTTGGTCCGACCTGCCGGATCCTATCCACCGCCCTACGTTCATCATGACTCGTTCCACCATTGATCAACGCATAGATGCGATAGAAGCAGACCAGAAGGACATCAGGGCAGAATTGCAATCCACCAACGCCAAGTTGGATGCTATCACGCAAACCCTAGACAAACTGGCGCAGAAGGTTATGGCGTCGGGGGGAACGCTGGCTGATTCTGAGTCAGGAGGAGGAGGAGGCACGGCTGACTCGCAGAACTCCCACAACCCTAGGTCTGTGACCGCACCTCTGACGCTACCAGCGTTTGAGGGGGCAGATCCGATTGGATGGCTTGCCAGGGCCAATCAGCAATTTGAAATACATCAGACCCGACCTGAGTTGAAGGTGGCGTCAGCCATGGTAGCAATGGAGGGTCCTGCTTTGTACTGGTTTTCTTGGACACGGTCGCGGAAACCAGGCATAGCTTGGGAGGAGTTTTCACAAGCCCTTGTAGCCCGTTTTGATACTCGGTTCAAAGGGAGCACGTTCGAACGGTTGGCTGACGTTAAGCAGACAGGATCCATGGATGACTATGTAAATTTGTTCGTGCAATTAGCCAGTCAGGTCCCAGGTTTGAGTGATGCCCACTACTTGGGGTACTTTATGAAAGGGCTACGAGACACCATTCGCAGTTCCTTACGGACCTTACGCCCAATTGATTTGGAAGCTGCTATGGAGTTAGCAAGAGATATCGAAGAAGACTTGGCCGTACAGTCCGGAGGGAGATCAGAATGGGGATACGACAATCAGCAGTGCCGTTCCAGTAATTACACCAAAGTTGGCGGGTTTTCGGGGCTCTCTTCCACGTCAGTTACTGGAAACCAAGGGGCAGCAGGAAGCACAACTTCCTCGCGATCTCCAGGTAGTACTTCGGGGTCCGGGTCAGCCATGACTGGCCAGTCGGAGAATCGCTCCCGGTTCACACGCCTCTCACCGCAGGAATTTGCAGACTTACGTGCAAAAGGGCTTTGTTTCCGTTGCAAGAAGCCCTATACCCCTAGGCATGAATGTCCCCTAAAACAGTTAAGAGTAATGGTTGTCGAGGAAGATGAGGAACTCGACCTCAATCAAACTGAATCTTTTATCCCGCCCGAAGAGGTTGAGCAGCTAGGGGAACAGAAGGAGAAACAAGCAGCAGCTTCTTCACTCCAACCTTGGGGACAAGGTTGTTTTGGAGGGGGATGAAATTGTTAGGGAGTGGGAGGCAGATGGGCCGAGGCTCTAGGAGGCAAACGGGCCAATGCTTCAGGAGGACGGGCCTCGCCCATTATTAGTTTATGGGTTGCTGTCAGTGGACCTAATTGGGCTGGGTTGACTGCTGGGTTTCATTACTTTATTTCAGTCTATTGTTATGTCTAATAAACTGTTGGGCCTATATGGTCATATTTTATTATTAGGTTAATGGGCCTAGATGGCCATATTTTATTATTAGGTTAAGGAGTATTTAAGGAGGTCTTGTGAACTATTATTCATTATCGAGAATAAAGATTTGGTTTGAGCCTAAGGCTGGGCAGTCGTTAACACCGTCTGCTAGGGTTTCTTTTTCTGCTTCTATCATAAACTCTTACTTTTTGTATCAAAACTTTATGAAAATTGATTTTTTTTGTGCAGGCTTTGTAGCGGGTTTAATGTAGTTTCTGAATATGTAAATTTTATTTACTAAAAATAATCCGAGTTTTCACAGGGATCATTTAACTTTATCGTCGGTCAACCTTCGTAATCCGCAATCGGAAGAATATTCAGGGACGGAGGGAGTACAAAATATACTGTAGTAGTTGCGAAACTATTTTAGTTAGAAAAAGTTCAACATTTAATGACACGTTCAAACTATGAAAGTTAACATAATTTTATTCATTTTCAAATCTAGACTTTTAAAATGAATAAATTTCTACCACATCATTAAGTTAATTAGAAACTAGAGAGTGCTTAAAAACTTGAGTGCACTTTTACTGCGGTGCACAAATGATAGGGTCCACTTTCTTGTTTTAAAAAGGCAATCGCACTCTGAGGGGCATCGGTAAACTTTAGGTGCATGATTGTCCATCGTTAGTCTGAGACTCTGAGCCTCTGAGGATGACATTTATTGTATATAATTATAGTTGAAGACTTGAAGGAATATTGCATGTAGCAACTAGCAAGCTAACTAGGAGATGCTAACGGTGGATGACATTTTTTTTTCTAACAAGGAGATGCATATGTGTATATTTTGTAATTATTTGTCGGGAAAAACAATTAAAATATCACAAATTTTGAAGGAGTGAGATAAATATTCCAAATTTGCATATGTAATTAAAGTATTTCAAATTTTATATAAAAAGTTATTTTAGTACCATAGTCAAGTATTATTTCTTTCCAAAATATAAATTTATGGTATTAATTGCACAATTTAAAATATTTTAGCATTCAAGAAGACACGATTAATATTCTAAACTTCTATTGTGAAATAAATAATATTACTTCCAATATATATAATTGTAACGCTTTTAATTTGCTATTTTAAATTGTGTAATTAACATCATAAATTTTTTTTTTTTGAAAAAAATAATACATGACCATAATGCTAAAATAATTTTTTATATAAAGTTTGAGGTATTTTAAATTACAGATGCAAGTTTGAGATGTTTACCTCACATCCATTCAAAATTTGAGGTATTTTAATAAGATTTTACAAATTATATTCTAGCTATAATATGTCTAAAAATTGTTCGAAATATCTTTTGGAAAAGAGTAAAATGTATAAATGACCCTTAAACTATCATCATCTCATCATGTTGGTCCATCAACTAATAAATTATTCATTTTAATCTTTATTCTATTTATTTCGTATCAATTCAGCTCTTTTATCATTTTAAATTGTTAAATTGACATAATGTTCAAAATATTGTTATCTAAAACTCTAAAAGTCATATTTTTTTATTAAGACATTGGACAAAAAAGTTTACTTTAAAAAAAGCCAAAGAATGTTCACGGTGGAAACATCTTCACCGGAAGTGGAATTTAATTAAATAAAAAACGATCAAATAGTTCGCATTATACCTTTAGATTTAATTAAATAAAAAACGATCAAATAGTTCGCATTATACCTTTAGATTCAAAAAAAAATCAGAAATGGAAAAAGATGACCAAAACATGTTAAAATTGACCATAATGGAAACAAAGTAAGTAAGTAACAAACCAATCAAAATTAACCGAAACTAAGAAGCTGTTCTCTTCACCTGATCTGAATGTTTCTGATCTGAATTTTTTAAGTTCTGATCTGATCTGAATCTTTCTAATCTGATCTGATCTGATCTGAATCTTTCTGATCTGATCTGAATGTTCCTGATCTGATCTGAATGTTCCTGATCTGATCTGAATGTTTCTGATCTGATCTGAATCCTTCTGATCTGATCTGAATTTTTCTGATCTGATCCGATTTAAATATTTCTAAAATTATAATTACAATTATAATTACTATAATTATAAATGTAATTACACATATATAATTTAAATATATTTATAATTATAATTATAATTATAAAAATTATAATTATAATTACAAACATAATTATAATAGGTATAATTATTATTATATGTATTACACTAGTTATAAATATAGCTATAATTATAATTGTAATTATATTTATATTTATATTTATTTCTATAATTATAATTTTAATTATAATTATAATATTTATTTCTATAGTTTTAATTGTAATTACTCCATATAATATGATAATAACGAAAACAAAACTAATAACAATAACAACAACAACCATATTAGTAGTAAGAATAATAATAATCATGATAATAATAAATATCATAATAATAGTAATCATAGTAATCATAGTAATCATAGTAATAATAATAATAACAATAATAATAATAACAATAACAATAATAATAATAACAATAATAATAACAATAATAATACTAAGAATAATAATAATAATACTAATAATAATAATATCAATAATAATATTAATTATACTAATTACAATATCAACAACAAGAATAATAATTATTATAATTATTATAATAATTATAATTATTATTATAATTATTATTATTATTATAATAAAAAGGATAAATCATGTCTGAACTTTTCTGATCTGATCTGAATGTTCCTGATCTGATCTGAATCTTTCTGATCTGATCTGATCTGATCTGAATTTTTCTGATCTGATCTGAATAAAATAAGAATAAGCAATAAGTAATAAGATTAAGACGAACAAAACAGCACCTAACTCTGAAGTATATATTTTCGTTGTCAGTTTCTCTATTCTCAAAATTTTCCGTAAAAATAATAGCGATTAACACTCCTAATTTTCATTTTAGACGCTCTTTTTTCTCACTGAAAATGAGAAAAGTTGGGATGGAAGGGGTGATACAATTATTAAGAAAAGTTGGTTTTATACATATAATAAAATGAGGCAATATTAGCGTGACGGAGTGAGTATTATAAATAAAATAATAATAATTTGTGAAATAATATTTGACAAAATATGATCAAACTTACGTGTGAACTAGTGGTAGACACAGACCTAGATAAAATAATATTCTAAATTTCGGACAGGAACTCGCTGGTCCATCGCTCGTCGGTTGTCACTTGAGGCTGCTTGCCACTCGTCTGAGCATAACTCGCCTTGCCGCCTGGATCTACCCCCGCCACCGGAGGTTGCTGCCAATCGCTCGTCACTGCAGGTCATCGATGTAGGTCACTGTTGCTAGGAGCTCGTTTTTCGTTTTTCGTTTTTCGTCATCGTAGGTGCGTAAAAGAATCCGTCATAAAAAAGAGTTGGACATGCGAGAGATTCGAAGTAACAGTCGGTCTAGAAGTCAAAATACTTCCGCCCATGATAACAAACACTCAACGTTTTCAAAACTCACTCGAAACTTAAGTATTATACGAATAAAAAAGTACGACATAGCAAAAAATAAATCTTGAGAACACAAAATTGCAGATGGCCAAATCCAACCTTGAAGCATCGACTTCCAAACCCTGACCCTGCGGTTGCCCCAAGGTGGTGGTTTAGGGTGGACGGACTATCAATACTTCGTCTTTCTTGTTCATCTACTCATCCCTCTTAGTCTCCCGAACTCTTCATGTCCCTTACGAATTTTGCTCCTCTCCAGTGACTGCACTCTTCATGTCCCTTACGAATTTTGCTCCTCTCCAGTGACTGCATTCTTCCCGTAGGAGAGATATAGAGAGGGATGGAGAAATGGTGGGGTAGGGGAAAATAAAAGATGGGGTTTTATTATTTTTTTAAGGAAAGAGATAGAGTGAAAAAAATGGAGAGAAGGAAATGGAGAGGGGTATGACTCGTCCCTTACCTCGTCGTTCATCATGAGTGGAGCAAACCGCACTCCAACCTACTACCTTGCCATCGAAAAGGTTTGCATCCAAACCTACTGCCTCGCCCTCCAAGCCTTGTGTCGTCTTCCCCTCCCACAACAGGAACCGCACTGCACCACCAAGCCTTCCACCAGACACGCCGCTAATCCTCAAGCCTCTAGACCGAAAATTGCTAGGTAACCTCCACACAAACTTGCTGATATAGGTTCTTGTGTTCCATGTTATCTTCTGTCCTTCTGCCCCATGCCAGCAACCACGCCTCACCACCAATCTTTCGCCGGATGCGCTGCCAGTTACCAAACCCTAGACCAACGCTATGCATTGCCGCTCCTATTGCACGTCGTAAACACACTTAGATCGAACTCGATCTCTAGAATCGATCATGTGGAAAAAGTAGTAATTATGCCATCAATTATTCATTGAAGAATGTTGCAATGAATCGCAGCTATAAACAAATTGAACTATTTTCAAACCATTCAACTTGGATTGGATTTCGAATTTAATGAGTTGAGTTTAATGAGCTTTGAATGCAAGCACGGGCCAATCTAAGTTTGAATACTCAATCAAGCCAAACTTTGAGCATAATAGTGTTCCGTACTTCAGTTCGGCTCGCTTCTAATTCGAGCATATCAAACCCCAAAAAATTAAAGATAAAATATATACTCTATTTGTCACATACTCCGTATAACTTTGCCCATTTACTTATTTAGTCATCCTAAAAAAGTTTGTTGATTCTATTCAAAGTAAGACTACTCAGTATGTGATTAAAGTTATTTCTCTCTTCCCTGCATAATTTTTAACCACGTGATTTTTTATTTATTGTTCCACATGCAAACTAAATTTGGTCAAGTTTTGGAGTTTTTTCCAAAATAATTCTAAAAATATATTTACCAGATTAGGATCAATTAAAATTATTTTCCAAAACATTGCTAGATTAACTCCAGTTAAGAAAACCGCCAATTGAACTGATGCCTTGGGCAAAATTAAAGCTTCGCAAGACATGAGGAGAATAACCACTCCTAGGTCCCACAAATAAAAAAACCTCTATTATGTTTAAAGTGATATAACTTTTTTATTTGTACCCTGATTGTTACATAAGGAGAATAACCACTCCTAGTCCCACAAATGTTTTAATGTCATCCATTTTTGCAATAACAACTGTTTAATTAAAGCAAAAAAACTGTTTGATTAAAACTAATCATACTTTCCTTCAAAAAAATTAAAACTAATCATACACAACATGCAAAATTATTAACTTTCCCTTTTGCATACGGAGTATTAAACTTCATATGAGAATCTAGCAGTTATAGCATCATTTAGTAAAGTTATATACAAATATATAATTAAGCACGATTTATAAACTAAGCATGGGTTTGACCACGTCGGTAGTGGCAGATCTTCGGGCCTAGGTCCTCGATAATATTCACATTTTAGAGATATTGGTGACCAAGTATATATACAATTGTCAAGTTGTGGTTTAAGACGATAATTTTTCTATTCAAATTATTTTCGCGTCGGCAACACACGAGTGGAATACTAGTTAGACAAATGCAAAAATGACTGACACTCTTCTAATACATATTGATACTTGATCTTTCTTTGAATAAACCCCTAATAAAGTAGAATTCAAATCTAAATTTATTACAGCTAAAGAGGAGAATAAAACTATACCTGTATGCTTTCTGCTTCAGATATTTAAACTTTAAATGAAAAGAAACACAAAAACTTACAATTTATATCTTCACAGATCCGAATAATAACTCAAAGGTTACCTCGATTTTCATTCGGCCTACATATCTGACTGCATCACCTGAAACTCATGAACTACAAAGTTATCTGACTTACCAAGCATCTCCATGTTATCATTATGTGTGCCGTCCATGTTTGCTTCCATGTGACACACAAAATTATTATGATCTACAGCCACAGTTTCTAAAGGAATCGAATCTTTGTTCTTCCTACGCACACGCCTAGAAGCTGTTGCTGTTGAACCATTACCACCCTTTCTCTTATTGCTTGTACCGAGGAATCCATATGCAAATGCCTCCAACACTTTTGCACTTGGCCTGTTTCTGGTGCTTTGCCTCCTGCTTGCTATGGCTGGCTGGTTTGCTGTAATGGCGGCACCTTCAGACGGAGAAGAAGGTTTCGCACCAGGTACAATATTATCACATTTATGCAACACATTTTTAATAAACTGTTTGTCAGGAATGACACTAGAATTGTCGACTGATTGGGCTGGTCCATGAGTATTCTTAATTGGATTTCTTTCACTACTTTTTTCACTGTCGCACGCAGCAGAACTGTCAGACAATGAGCTATGAGACAGTCCAACTACAAATGATGAATGACCAATTTCTCCTCGGTTTAATAATTCATCTATCACCGTGCTTTGACTATTATGGATGGACTCTTTGTAGTTGGTAATCGATGATAAATTTGACATCTCATGGAGTTTCACCTCATGGCTAGATTGAACATCCATAGTTTGGCTAGACACTTGGCAGACATTGGCATTCTTATCACAACTGCTTTGTTCTTCTTTATAGTTCTTTAAACATGAAATATCGGGCAATTGAGTGTCTAAAGTGCTTACTTCTTCCATAACCACAGAAACCGGTCCATTTGACAGTTGGTTGTTTAGTACATCAAAACCATCATTTGGTTGACCATAATATGTTTCAACAGACCCTCCTTCCACACTATCTGAACTACTCTCTTCACTACGAGGACCACATGGAGTGAAACTGAGAGGGACAATAGGCAAACTCCTGAGTTCCCTTACTCTAACTATTCCTTCCCCGGTATACAAGCTGGTATCTACAACTGTGAAAGTCATGTAATTATGTTTTTGAGTTGAGCTCCGTGGCTGGAGGTAAGAATGGCGACGAGGATTCAATGAAACTTCTGGATCCTCTCCGATCTCAGGATCTGTCGAGCATTTGCCATTCAGACTTCCGCCGTCATCTGGATTTACTTCAAGTTCAAGAAGAGAAGGTGATGAGGCAACTTTCTGCAAAACATCAGCGACTGAATCGAAAAAGTGGATTCCTTTCTCTAATCTTCTTGAAAATTTTTTGACACCTGGCACAAGAAAAACTAAAGATTGCTTTGTACCAGCATATACGACATCACTAGGCTGCTCTGAATGCCACCCCCGTGCTAAAAGACGAGGCCAAATGGCTTCCCAGAAAAGATCGTTGGATCGGGCTTTGCTTAGACGGAAATTGCCAGTCAATAATTTGACAATTTCAGTTGTTGTAAGAGAAGAGCATGCTTTTCCTATAGGAACTTCAGAACGGACAGGTAAAGAAGGATTGGCTTTTGTTGACTCCAAAGCGGTTCCGGTCAGATCCTTCTTTCCTTTGCCCAGGGCTACAGCTTCAACGAAGTTGTTGATGCCGACCTTCTCTTTCAAACAGAATACATACTCTTCAAGCGTCATCTTTCCGTCTCCAAACAGTTTAGAGATCTAAAACAGTCTGAATCAATAACCAGAGTATGGGAGAGCAAATATGATTCAACAAACTAATTAAGATGAAAATGCACATTACCATCATGTTGACCAAGGAACACTCTCTCTCCTCGGGATCTAGTCACATAGTAGTATATGCTAAAAGACACACGTAAAAGAAAGACCTATTCTTTCTGTTAAATAATAAACTACTACTTTTATCGATAGTTTGATGCAACTAGCAACTTACAACTGCATGAGTTCTAGATGCTATTTCAATGCTTACATAGAGAATAATGTAACCAAACTTGGTAGGAATACAAAACCTAGTAGGAATATGAAGCTAAAATAAATTACTGGTTTCATTGATATAACTTTGAACTTACAACTCCATGATTCCTAGAGGCTATTATAATGCTTACATAGGGAAAAACTGTAACTAAACCTAGTGGAAATAGGAAACTACCAAACTATAATACTACTAAAACTATGAAAGTTATATCACTGCTTTAGCATTTCTCTATTTATTAGACAGTCATCAAATAACTTTGGTGCCTAGTCTTTGGTCTTAGTTTATAATTTGACAATGCTAGTGATTCTCAATCTCACTTTCTGCAGAAAATGTACACATAACTCGTTTCAACACATGGCACATTTAGTAACATTATGCCCAAAAGTCTGTAAGCGATTAGCGATTACAGCCAAAGATTGATTTTTTTTTACGTTCAGAACAAAAAAAAACAAGAAATATTTATATTTTAGCTGTGGTCATGGATTTATTGATTTCCTGGAGCTTTAACTCTTTCCTAACTTCGAAAAGATCTGACCACCAGATAATATGCCTGTCAACTTCCAGAACCGCATCCCCTTCCTTTTAAGAAGGAAATAAGAGTTTGATCCTAAAAAGTACAATTGAAGTGTTTTATACAAATCTTTAAAAAATCATCGACAATTTTCACATAAGATTTACCTGGTGTTGATGTCTAAAAATGCATCAACATTCACTGCCTTGTAATAAGAATCTATTGGATTCACACTATGGCCTATCTCAGATTAGAAACTAAAAGAATCTGATTCTGATAATACACTGTTCACAGCTATGAAACTTTCATACACTGTCCTCATTTATAAGATTTATGTATCACCAAACAATCCAGTGGTTCTAAAACTATATTTTTTATTTGAATATATAATTGAACTGCTTTAAACAAAGCAGAGAAGTAATTAAGGAATTACTGTTATGATTTTAAACTGCAGAAAAGAGTCTGATTACTTTCAATCATAAAATTCAGGTCAACCTTTTTTAGGTTACTTGTGCAAAAGAGAGCGCAGATAGTAAGTACCTCAGCCAACATATGATAACATTCCTCAGAGACACGGGACGACAATCGGGACATGAGCTCCTGCTGCCTCCAGCCCATGAAAATTCTTTGACCATATATGCACCGCCTCCCTTTTACCTTGCGACAATCAGACCATCTCTGATAATCTCTAGATCTGTAAAACTTCCCATAATAGTATGACAATATGTCTCCCATATTTTTACTCCCTATAAGCCTACTAACAACAGAAAGGTTTTTCCCAAAAATATACAAGCCAAGGAGGAAGCTAGAATATTCAATGCCATTCCAATCTTCATTAGGTATGCCCGGAACAAGATAGCAGCCATCCCAATGATCAGTGTGAGCTTTCTGTCCAATGATTTCACTCAAAACCACAGATGGAACACATTGTATCCCGTCTGATTTTTCCCCATTCTCCATAAAATCAAGCAAAGAGACGGTTTTGGTCCCTCCATTGACACTATCTGAAGTAATTCTCCCCTTCTTGTTGTTTTCAGATCTTAAAGAGCCACTCCCATTACCACAAGCTTCCTTAAGCTCACCTCTTTTTTCCTCACTCTCATCATATATCCACATGACTGGAATAGGTAAATCCATCGGGTAAGAATTTGATATGTCATGTTTAATGCTTATATTGTATGATTCACTTGCAAGCTGCCCATAGCCACACATGTCCAGAAGAGGAGGGATTTCTGCCTGGTATTCAGTGCCAACTCGAGGAAACAGTTCAGGATCTTCAAAAATATAGTTTGATCCAGACGATCTTTCAGATGGGTAGACTTCAGTAGATTTACTTGTGCCATCCATAGTCCTTCAAATTCTATTATACCTGAGTGCATAAAATATGATTAAACATAATGCAGGATATTTTTTGGGGGGGAAACTGCTCCTGTTTTGAATTCTATTCACATCCATTCTAACAAAATACTGTAACCTCTTCCTCAATAATGCATAAACTAATATTATTAACATCAATTACACACTTAGAAATTTTACTATAGAAGCGAAAAAACGAATTTGAATATGACAAAAATTTATTGCGCTAAATTAGAGGTTAAAAGAAAGTTATGTTCATCATATTAATAGTAAAGGTGAAGTTTATTTATTTAGGGATGAGGGATAACACATTTCTTCAAATATGATCATCATTATTTTCCCATAATATGACTCATTCACTTCAAGAAAATGAACTATTAATTACTTATATTCAAAACAAGGACAATCCCATTTGCCTATATGGATGAATGTGTTACTTCTGCGTGCTAGTCATCTTCTGAGCAATCCTTTCCAAAATAATCAGCATTAAGAAAATAAAAACTCCCAAGCATGAAGGATAATCTGGGAATCAATATTCTCAGTTAATCTATATAAAAAACACGCAATGAAATGAGCTATAAAGTCGTAAAGGAAATGTATGCTGGCTAAACAACAAAGCAGAACTACGTGCACAGAGCAAAAGACAGAGAAGAGCAGGAAGGAAAAAATAGCATAGATAAACTGAACCGGAAGATCTGCCTGCAAAAAATACAAATGGGTTGAAAACTGTATGCATCAATTGACCTTTCTCGTCAACTAAACCGTGCACTTGAACCAAAAAAAAAAAATCAATTCAGACATGAAAAACAAAAATAAAAACTACCCTTTTGCATGCTAGAGAGAGAAGAAAGCTCAGACCTCTTGGTGTGGGATCAAAAGCGAAGAAGTTGAGTTGTAACGAAGGGCTAAGCTTTCGACAAGAGACTTGTCGAAGAGAGATAATAAATATGAAGTGTATGAACTGTTTTTCTTTCTTTTCTTTTCTTTTTATATTCTTCCGGTTGCTTTTTTTTTATGCATAGAAAAGAAGAATACTCGTAATTAACTACTCCGTAATTATTTTCTACTACTACTCCGTATTTGTTTTGCTGATTCATCAGTAAACAAGAGCGCGGAGCGACGACAATTTAAGGCTTTGTTGGGTTCGGATTTGTGTCCATGGGGTGAGACGGCTTCGGTTTTTATGGTTTTCGATTCGATTCAACCGGGAATGGGTTCGAATATTTATTACCAAACAAAAATCATATGATTTTTCAGTTTTGTTCGATTCAATTTAGTTCAATTTGATTTGATTTAGATTTGTTATTTTAATGATATATATGTGAAGATTTTATTTATTTTTTTAGTTTGGTTCGAGTTTTTATCGGTCTTGACTCATTTCAATTTAATATGAATTGGAAAAAATAATATCAAATACTAACCAAATTGCATATGATCCAATTTCAATTCGATTTAGTTAGGTTTGATATAATTCCGTTTGACTAAACCAAACCATATGCCCATTTGAGAGTGGGAAACCAAGTGGATTAAGGCTCCTTACCACACACTAATGTTCTTTTGAATCTTTTCTTGCCTTTACCCTTCTAACCTCTTCTAGATGTTCTCATTTATGAAAAACATATTTTCCAATAATAATATTGTTAAGTAAATAAATTTATAGGCAAAACACCAATAAGATTTGATGGAAGTAAATCCACCGGAAAATAATTAATAAGAGATAGCCGAAAATAATTAAAGTGCTCAGGATAATCTTTAGAGAGATAAATGTGTGTAGTGTATTCAGTGTTTTGAGCTTGATTCACTTTCTAAAGATTACATGATTTTATAGTAGAAAATAAGACATAAAAGATTCGGGCGACATGGTCGCCATGTTCGAATTGATATGCAGATCAATAATCCGGATCCGCGGAATCCTTTGTTGATTGTGTGAATATCTTGAAAAGACGTCGTTGATGTAGTTTGTCGTACGGAGTCGCCATGTAGCAGGGCCGGCCTAGAGGGAGTCTAGAGTGTGCGACCGCACAGGGCCCAAAAAATTGGAGGGCCCAAAATAAAATTTTTAGTAGTAGTAGTACTACTACTTTACTGCTCTGTAATAGAATACAAATTATGAACTTGAAATCTAACACATATTATCAATATTTATGTCAGATAAGAAGACCCAAATTTTGTTATTGTACAGGGCCTTCGTTTTCTCAGGACCGGCCCTGCCATGTAGGCATAACGTCCAAAGACACCATGCATATGTTATTTGGATAAGCTTCTACTACTATGTCCAGGGTCATTGTGGACGCTCCTCTGGCTAAGGTACTTGATCGCGTCCATGGTTGCTGTGGACATGCTCTCTGGATAAGCCTACCCCGACATCCACGATCACTGTGTAGCCCCTGATCTTCTATTAACTTGCGTCCACAGTCGTCATGTACAGTATTTTATCTTCTAACCCGCGCGTGGTCACCATGTACGAGCTCTTCTTATACCTTGTCATCACCCGTGCATAGTTACCATGCACATCAACCTCTAACTGTTTTCATCCATGTTAACCCGGTCAACATTTATCCATGGTTGGGATAATTATACCATCACAAGCCCCCCACTCCTTAAGCCAAATAGCATATTGGCTATAAGGAGTGTAGACACAGTCACCGTGTCAACCTTGAGCGTACATGGTCACCATGTCAACCTTTGTTATTTGCTTTTAACCCATTCAATCATTTACTTTTTTATTTTTTATTTTTAACCAAAATGTATATTTTATATTCTCAAATTTAGCTTCTTCCTGGCAGCTTCGTTGGTGAGGGTCGGCACCACCATAGTTGTACTGCCCAGGTCGCAGTTCGCCGGCAACCAAACCACTGCTCTCCGCCGACCGCCGGCGTCCATTCGCGCAACCAACCAGCCCACCTAAGGTTCCCGTCTGCCGTCGCCCTTCATCAGCTTTCATCGGCCGCCGCGAGCAAGAGAGACATTCCAACTCCACCGCCGCAGCGACCTTGAACCTCTGTAGCTAAACCCAGCACCGTCGCCAGTTGTCCTTATTTCAGTTCGTGGCTCATCTTCTCTGTTGCTTCGTCTTAGTCGCCGCCCCTGTGTAGTCTAGGCCGCAAGCATTTTTGGGTGAGGAGTACTGCCGCCGTTGGACGTCGGGCTTCCGTTGCCGGAACCCAGAGCACTTCGGTGATATCAAGGATCGCTCGCCACTGCCGTCTACTGCCTGTGCCGTTGCCGTTCTTCCCTGGGTGTGGATCCAAGACTTCCAATTCAGCCGCCTCCGCTTGCAAGGGTACGCAGGGATAGCCGGATAGGTACGCTCCTTGCCTTCTCTTTCTCTTCTTTTAGTTTTATTAGCTGCTTGTATTTTGACTTCCTGTTTTGACCGTGGCTCCTTTGGAGTTTATCACTATGTAGGAGTATTAAATTTGATTTGACCATAGCTGCCTCGACTATACACCTTGTGATTATTAATTTTAGTGACATTTTTTTTTGCAGCTACTGTTGTCCATCTCCGAGGTGAACCGAAGGAAAGATGAGCGCGAGCCAGAGTTGTCGCTACAACTCACCGGATTAGCGAAAGAGGTGGCATCGCTCAAGCTCAGTCGTGACACACATGCAGCCGAGATCGCTGCGCTTAAAGAAATACACGCCGTGGAGTTGGCCAATGCAAGGGGGCGGGCCGTGGATGCATACAAGAATTCTCCAGAGTTCGTGTCTGATCAGGAAGCTTACATTAATGCCCACTTGAACGATATTAGCAAGCATTGGTTGTCTACTCCGGATGGCCGTGAGAAACTGGCCTTAGAGAGCTACATCTCCTACCAGATCGGGATATATGCCACTCAACAGAAAATATATCCTATCTTGAGGGATAAGGCTGGTACCTCTTGCATCACTGATTGGGGAATTCCTCCCGAGGTTCCCAACCCTGAGATCCCGGTAGCCAACACGCCCCTGGACTACATTCTTTTTTACAAACTCCCCACTGATGAGGAGCTTGGCGATCCCCATTCCGAGACAGATCACACAGCTTCGACCGCTTCTGTGCCCTAGAGCATGCATAGGAGTGACGGATGGACGTAGTGCAGACTTTAATTCCATCATGTCTTCCATTATGAGTACCTGAACTGCTAAACATGTTTTGAATTTCATAAAATAATAATGATGCATGTCTTATTTTCCTTTCGTTATTGTTTAATATTATCGCATAATTAATTATTTGACCACTATTTTGGTTTTATGAGACCACGCTGCGACCATGCCTTGTTCGGCATGGTTTGTATGATCACTCATAGTAGTATACGGTGATACTACACCAAGTGTATAACTTTGGTGCATTTATCGCCCCATATCTGCCTAATTTTGAATTGAGGCATTGTGTATTTTGAATAGAGTGATTAAGGACAACGATAGGCACAAGGTGTCGTTGACACCTCCTCCTTCGCTACATTGCGCGCATCACTTAGCCCTGAAAAGTAGGACTAAGTGAGCGAACCTAACACTTGAGTGACCTAGGCTTGCTCTGGGGCACACAACGTTTTTTGGGAAACATGGCCGCTATCCGATAAATTTCACAGATGCATCCTGACCATACAACCCTGAGGGTTACGCATTTGTCGGGATCGATTTGCAATGTATCCTCATCCCCTTTCTAGGGGCGAGTCTATACCCCTTGCGTGTTGAGAATTTTAGCTATGTCATAGGAGACATGCCTGGCTACTTACTAGTTTTTAATTCTTTTTTTTTGTTTTGGGTGAGTTTTACACCCACGGTGTCCTTGGATGACACCTTGTAATTTGTTTTTGTTTTGGGGTGAGTTTTACACCCACGGTGTCCTTGGATGACACCTTGTAATTTGTTTTTGTTTTGGGTGAGTTTGACACCCACGGTGTCCTTGGACGACACCATGTTTTTTTTGCGGCCAGGGACTGGCATTATTCACTCTTATGTGGATCAAGGAGATCTCTTATTTGAAAATAGTGGATGGAAAGAGACCGCGTTTACCACCATACGTGGTTACCATAATCATCAGGTGGAGTATCAATGATAAATTTTCAATGATAAAACTTGAGCAAGTGTTCTGCATTCCAAGTCCTCTAAATTTCTTTTCCCTTCGGTGTTTGGAGTTTGAACGTCCCTGGAAGGATCACTGATTTAATCATGTAAGGGCCTTCATAATTTTTGGCAAATTTCCCCTCTTCCAAGGGTTTGCTGACCTCCCTTTTTCTCAAGACATAGTCCCCAACTTCAAAGTTGCGTTTGCGAACTCGAGAATCATGGTATCCCTTCACCTGTCTTCTATAGTTCTCCGCACGGCAGAAAGCCGCTTCTCTTCTTTCTTCAATAAAAAGAAGCTCGGTCACCATGACCTCCTCGTTTGTTTCGGGGTCATATTCCTCTTCTCGGCGGCTATGGAGAATTACTTCCGCTGGCGCCCTCGCCTCGAAACCATATGTCAAGGCGAACGGTGTCTCCCGTGTGGCCTTTCTTGGCGTGGTCCTGTATGCCCAGAGTATCTGTGGTAGTTCTTCAGCCCACTCCCCTTCGGCAGCTTCCAACTTTTTCTTCAAACCGTCCATGATCGTGCGGTTTGCATTCTCCACTTGACCATTCGCTTGGGGATAGGCAACTGACGCATTGCTGTGTTTGATCCCCCAACTCTCACAAAATTCGTTAAACCCGGATGCTCTGAATTGCCTCCCATTATCGGTTATGATCTGTTGGGGTACTCCAAAGCGACAAAGGATGTGCTTCATGACAAATTTCCTGCATTGCCCTTCAGTGATACTTGACAGGGGCACTGCTTCTATCCATTTAGTAAAATAGTCTATGGCAACGATAACCCATCTCACGCTCCATGTTCCCCTTGGTAAGGCACCAATGAGATCTATCCCCCACCTTGCGAAAGGTATAGCCTTGCTGATGGGGGTGTAGTTGGTGGCTGGACGTCCCGGAGATTTCTGGAACTCTTGACACACCACACACCTCTTGACAAATTCAGCGCAATCCTTAACTATGGTTGGCCAGAAGAAACCTTGTAGGATTACCTTTCGAGACATGGTGTGTGCTCCTTGGTGAGGTGAGCATATCCCTGCATGTATCTCTTCCATGGCGACCTTGGCTTCATCTGGTCGTAAGCACTTGAGAAGCGTGCCGTTGTAAGACCTCTTGTACAGTTTCTCATTCAAAATGGTATAACTCGACGCCCTCATCTTAGTCACCTTGGCTTCAACCTCCTCCGCGGGCAGCACTCCCTCGTTGATATACTTGATGAGACAGTCAATCCAGTCTGCGTCCCTCGTGGTTATGGCCTGGACAGGGCACGCATATATGTTGGAAGTGTTCAACTCTTCTATCCTTGCAATCTTTGAAATCCTTTCTGGTGTCTCTGCACTTAGTTTGGATAACATGTCTGCTTCGACATTTTGCGCTCTTGGTATCTGTTCAATTTCATAGGCGATGAACAATTTCAGAAGTTCCAAGGCCGCGTCACGATATAGCCGCATCCGTTCTTCCTTCGCCTCAAACTCAGTCGTGATCTGTCCAACCACTAGTTTTGAATAACACCGTATCTTGACCTTCTCTGCCCTCATGTTCGCTGCCAAGCGTAGACCACATAGTAGAGCCTCGTACTCTGCCTCATTATTCGACACCTTAAAGTTGAACCGGATAGCGTAATAGGCCCTGAAGCCTTCAGGCGTGGTGAGGACCACCCCTCCCCCGCAAGATTTGGCCGCGGAGGAGCCATCCGTGGACAGTATCCACCACTCTTGTTCATCGTTGCCATGCTTCATCTTCCTTGCTTCCTCCCGCGCTGTGCATTCTACTATGAAATTTGCAAGAGCTTGCCCCTTGATGGAAGGTCTTGGCTTCACCTCTATATGAAATTGACTTAGATACACTGCCCATTTGACCATCCTCGAGGAAGTCGTGGGACTTCTCATTAAGGCACCCAGGGGTTGGTGTGACAGTACATGGACAGGGTGAGCTTGGAAGTATTGTGTGAGCCGTTTGACCGTCCACACCACGGATAGAACAGTTTTTTTTATGGTTGTGTACCGTAGCTCAGCGTCCCTCAAAGTTTTGCTTACGTAGTAAACGGGTCTCTGGACGCCACCATCTTCACGCACCAGGACAAAACTAATTGCACTTGGTGAAACCCCTAGGTATAGGTATAATGTCTCCCCCGCCTCAGGTTTGGACAAGACAGGAGGAGACAAGAGGTAGTTTTTCAATCCCTCGAATGACTTTTGGCACTCCTCAGTCCATACGAAACCCTTTGATTTCTTCATGATGTGGAAGAATGGCATGGCTTTCTCTGCTAGTTTTGATAAGAAGCGGTTCAAAGCCGCTAAGCGTCCCGTCAATCGCTGCACTTCTTTGACATTACGAGGAGGTTCCATTTTGAGTATGGCCTTGACTTTCTCCGGATTTGGCTCGATTCCTCTTCTGCTTACCAAGTAACCCAGGAACTTCCCTCCCTGCACGGCGAACGTGCACTTCTTTGGATTGAGACGAAGATTGAACTTCTCCATGATTTTGAACACCTCTGCCAAATCCACGACATGCGTTCCTGCTCTTTTACTCTTCACAATCATATCATCCACGTAGGCCTCCATGGTGCGGCCTAGGACAGGTCGAAAAAGTTTAGAGATCATGCGAGTGTACGTTGCCCCAGAGTTTTTCAGTCCAAACGCCATGACTAAGTAACAGAAAACACCCTCTGGAGTCATGAATGAGGTCTTCTCTGCATCCTCCTCATGCATGCGAATTTGGTGGTATCCACTGAAAGCATCCATGAAACTCATCAATTCACACCCCGCTGTCTCGTCCACCAATTGGTCGATGTTAGGCAATGGGAATGGATCCATCGGGCATGCCTTGTTTAGGTCAGTGTAATCAACACACATCCTCCATGTTGGGGGTTTAGGTGCCAATACCACATTTGCCAACCATTCTGGGTATTTTACCTCCTTGATGTGGCCGATTTTTAACAAGGTGCCCACTTCTTTCCTTACGAATTCCCGCCTGTCCGAGGACATGTAACGTTTCTTTTGTTTCACCGGTTTTGACATAGCGTCCACGTCTAGGCGATGAGAGATGACATCTCTACTGATGCCCGGCATGTCCTCTGGTCCTCTTGCAAATACACCTTGGTACATAGTCAGGACGGCTATGATCTCAGCACGGAGCTCAGCCGACAATCCGGTGCCTATCTTAACCTTGCGCTCTGGGGTTGCAGGGTCAAGGGTGACCTCTTCTGTCCCTTCTGCTGGTTCAGCACGGGGTCTTCGCTCTTCATCTTGTAGGTATTGTGTGGCCACAGTGTTTACCTGGAGGCCATGCCGCCCCACCTTCTTTGTGATTTTTATGTAGCATGTTCGGGCGAGCTTCTGGCTCCCGCGTGCTATCCCCACTCCGGTTGGTGTTGGGAACTTAATACAAAGATGTGCCGGGGACACAATGCACTGCAAATCTTCCAGGCCTGGCCGTCCGAGTATAAGATTATGTGCACATGTCAGTCGGACAACTACGAACTCCATGTTGAGTTTCACTTTATGGGATGTGTCCCCCACCTCTACCGGGACCGTGACAACTCCCTCTGCCTCGATAGAGTCACCCGTGAACCCAGATAACGGGGTTTTTATCGGATGGAGTTTTCCTTTGGACAACTTCAGTTTCTCGAAAGTGTCGAGGTACATTATGTTAACGGAACTTCCAGTGTCGACTAGGGTACGATGTATGGCAAGATCATTGATCTCCATTTTGATAACCATGGCATCCCGATGTGGGCTTGGACATGGTGGTAGGTCATCATCAGTAAAGCATATAGGTTCACGTCGTACCTTCTTTTTCATTGGAGAGTGCATGATCTCACCAATGTACAGTTGACGAGCCCATTTCTTTCGAAGGGACGAAGAGTCCCCGCCTGCATTACCTCCATAAATGAAATTGATGTCATGGTTCCTCTTGTCTCGCTTCGGCCCTGGCTCATCCGAGGCATCCTCGTCACTCTCATTTCCAATGTGTCTTTTCTCTGCCCTTCGGGTCTCCGGCTGCGTGCATGCCACTTGTTCTGATGATTTCCGCCATACATGGTTGGGCTGCTGTGCAGCCCCTTTGACGAAGTTACTCAGATGGCCTCTTTGGACCAGTCTTTCAATCTCGCGTTTCAAGGTAAAGCACTCCTCCGTGTCGTGATTATCCACCCAGTGATAGCGACAATACTTTTTAGCACCAGAGACAGCGTACACTTCACCCTCCAGCCTTGGCCCTTGCATGAGACCCGTACGCTCGGCATAGTCCAAGATCGTACCCACAGGATGAGTTAGAGGCATCGAGCTTGTATTAGGAATCTGCCTTGGACCATAATTGAAATCTTTCTTGTTTTTCTTTTGTTTTTTGTGGTGAGGGACAGACCCCTCCCTCCAAGGTTCCGATGACTCGTCCTTTTTCTTTTGCACCTCTCGGATCTCCGCATCGGCGTATCGGTCAGCTCTTTGAAGGGCCGCCTGGTACGACCTTGGCGGGTCCCGGATGAGGCTTGAAGCGAACTCCCCAGCCCTCAACGCTGCCTGGAAAATGGCAAGGCGAGTTTGGTCGTCCGCTCCGTGCACGGCAGAAGACTCCTTCCTCCACCGTATCACGAAATCTTTCAAGTCCTCGCCCTTCTTCTGCTTCACGGTCAGGAGGTGTGAGTAGTGTTGCTTGGTTTTTTTGCTCGCGGCAAAGTGTTGAAGAAACCTTTGCGCTAAATCCTCCCATTCATCTATCGATCCATGGGGGAGGGAATTGAACCACTCACACGCAGTTCCCTCCAACGTAGCTAGGAAACAACGACAAATTATTTCCTCCGATGCCCCAATCATAATCATATTAGCATAATAACGTGACAAATGTTCTTGGGGATCTGAGGTTCCCGAATAGGCCTTGACATGGGGCGCCTTGAAGCCAATTGGTAACGGGTATGCCATGATCCGTGTAGTGAACGGGGTTACTGTCTTTAGTTTAGCGTCTGTGTTTCCATCTCCTGCATCTACCCGTCGTTGCAGGTCCTCGATTTTTCTCCATAGCTTCCTCACCTCCACGTCATTTAGATCATTCGTGGTTCTGTCTGCTTGAATCGTCACACGTTTCCTGCCACCGTCCTCTACTTCTGTGTTCCTCGGTTTTTGTGAACGTATTTCAGTCCCGCCGACATGCTCAGTCATGTGTCCAAGTGAATGGTGACTGGCAGTCATATGGGTGACTTTGGGAGCTTGCACGTGCTCCTCTTCGCCGTGGTCATGTCGTCCACGGTGGTTTTGTGTATCCCTTTCTTTCTCAACATGGTGCGATCTCCGAGACGGTCTTTAGCAGAGCGTCGTCGGTCTCCCAATCTACTAAACACCGAGGCTTCACTTCGAGCTGGTTGGTTCGAAGAGACAGGGACTCCTCGTCCCTCTCTTTTCTCCCCATTTTTTTGAGATGGCGCCGGTGATGTCACCTCCACCTCCACCGCCGGATGATTAGTCGGAACTTGAGTTCCGTGTGGTTGAGGAGGCTTTTGATGAGTGCCAGGAATTGCACGGCGTACGTCCTTCGCAAGAGTACCCAACATCTTGGTCATCCCTAGGATGGCACCATGGACATCGGGCACTTCTACGGGAACCACCGCAGGGCGGCTGAGTCGGTTACGCAGGTCTTGACCCGATGAGTTGGACGCAGTGTGTCCATCGGCGGGTACATCCTTCTCTGCCCTTGTAGTAGCCATTGTTACAACGTTGAAATAGCCTGAGTGTATTTTCAGCTCTCAATGAAAGCACCAAAATGATGGAAGTAAATCCACCGGAAAATAATTAATAAGAGATAGCCGAAAATAATTAAAGTGCTCAGGATAATCTTTAGAGAGATAAATGTGTGTAGTGTATTCAGTGTTTTGAGCTTGATTCACTTTCTAAAGATTACATGATTTTATAGTAGAAAATAAGACATAAAAGATTCGGGCGGCATGGTTGCCATGTTCGAATTGATATGCAGATCAATAATCCGGATCCGCGGAATCCTTTGTTGATTGTGTGAATATCTTGAAAAGACGTCGTTGATGTAGTTTGTCGTACGGAGTCGCCATGTAGGCATAACGTCCAAAGACACCATGCATATGTTATTTGGATAAGCTTCTACTACTATGTCCAGGGTCATTGTGGACGCTCCTCTGGCTAAGGTACTTGATCGCGTCCATGGTTGCTGTGGACATGCTCTCTGGATAAGCCTACCCCGACATCCACGATCACTGTGTAGTCCCTGATCTTCTATTAACTTGCGTCCACAGTCGTCATGTACAGTATTTTATCTTCTAACCCGCGCGTGGTCACCATGTACGAGCTCTTCTTATACCTTGTCATCACCCGTGCATAGTTACCATGCACATCAACCTCTAACTGTTTTCATCCATGTTAACCCGGTCAACATTTATCCATGGTTGGGATAATTATACCATCAAGATTATTATTGGCCAAGGTCTTTAGGTTGGGATTCTCTGAGTATGAGGAGAGAGAAACTCTCATCTGGCTACTAACTTCTAAGGCATGTACGGCGAGTTCTGCCACCCATACCGGCGGAACACCAACGCCTACGCCAAGCATCACTGCAATTGCAGGCACTACCCACGCTACAACGATAGCAACAGGGAGCTCTCATTTCGCAGATACATCCCTTACCATGACTATCAAAATCGGTATCTTAGCCCCCAGGTTTCACACGACATGTACTGGGAATTTCAATTCCCGCAGAAACGAAGCTACACACCCAGATTTTCTACTGCGGTAGAGAAGAGCTTCACCAAACATAACACCAAGAGACACCTTTACAAGCATGAAAGGCTCAGAAAGCCACCTCCGAGAGTACGGCCGGCGAGGAACCAGGGCCCGACCGATCGACGTCATACACAACACCGACCCAAGCCTAACGACGCCCTCCGAGTCACCACTGGGGATAGCGACGGAGCTTGGCGCACAGTCTGCAACAGACGGAGACCTTCTCCCCAGTTCAACCACCAAACCTCGAATCAATCGGTCATCCTTGCAGAAAACAACATGTCGGTGGCCCATCACAATCGGTATACCTCGCTTTTAGATATGACTGACGAACCCTTCACCACAACGATTGAACAAATTGATTTTTACCCTAGCCCCCCTTTCGGTCATCCTCAAAGAAACAGAGGAAACGGAAATCATTTTAACCGATTTTCCAGAGCTCGCTTAAGGACGACAAAAATCCACTCGAAAACCCATCCAGATATCATTGCCCCTACGAAGGTAATCAGATTCGGTAGCAACGGCTCGATGGACCAGCCGGAACTCTTGGACGGCAAAGTAGTGAACATGGCAGTCCTTGGGGCCGATAAACGGGTCTCTTTGGAAGTGGGCGGAAGTCAGACAAGACGAGCAGCGACCTCCACGCCGGAACCTCCTACACCGGAGTGTTTAGCGGCCAATAGGGACGATGGAACCCAACCAGAAGCGGTGGGTCCTCTGCACACCTCATCTCGCCATGGTCGGGTACCCGGGAACAGTAAAAAAGATGACCATCCCACCTTCACATGGGCTGACCTGCTTAAAAGTGATAAAGACAAAAAATACCAAATCATCCCATACAGTCCTCCAGATGCGGATGAACCTATTCTCTCAGTCCCGGGACCTAATTTTATCTCAATAGATGATGGACAGGTAGCATCCGAAACTCTCACCAAGGACTCCGATAAATTTCATTTCTTTGGACAGGAGGGTTTTGACTCAATTAAAATTGAGTCTAAACTCTTTAAATTTGGAGTCAGTAACAATGAAGTTGTTATTTTTGAAATCAAAAAATCGATGCTGCACAAGATTAATTTTAGATTCGATTTAGCTCCCCAAATTATCCGTTTCATTAGTCAACTATCAGGAAGTGATTTTAATTCTAGGCAGAGAAGGAGATTTGGTCATATCATTGTTTCATCTGAAGTCAATAATTCAGGTTGCTACTTGAAAATTGCCAAGGATAAAGGGAGTTTCATTGTTATTCCAACAGGACGACAAAAATCAAGCCTACTTGATTTTCTGGCCATCTTCTCTAATTTTCTGGGACTAACGAATGTAATGCAGGAGGAACCATTGATTTTGGAACAAGAAACCTCTTTAGACAATGAGGAACTTACATCTATCTCCAAACTTATATTTAATTTTGAGGTTCAGAGAGCCTATACGGAGAAACAACCGTTTCGATCTTCAGAAATATATCCCAAGATATCACTGACATAGGCTTACTCAGATGCCTCAGACAGTTTTAATCCATCAGATGAGTCATGCTTCTCTGATGACTTCCTAGGGCATGCAACCGAAAGTGATCGTCGGCCACCAATTTCCAATCGGGACGACATTCGAGACTCAACCTTCAACAAAGAGATTTGCTTCAGATCACAGTTTATCACACAGGACACTTGCTTGCCAACGGAAAATCTCAATACGCAACTTAAAATCTACCGCAAATCCCAGAAGAATAAACGGAGACATAACATGCGGACTAGATCACAAACTAAGAATTTTCCTTGGGCTTAGATTAGATTTCACCTTCCTTCATTTTCCTTTTCTCTTTGTTTTTTCATTTCTCCTACTTTCTTTTTCGCATTGTACTCCTTTTTCTTCATTAATAAAATTTCCCTTAGTAGTTAAAAAAAAAAAAAAAAAAAAAAAAAAAAAAAAACCATCAAGATTATTACAAGAATACCTGCATGATCACTTTGGATAAAAAGTTACTAGCGCATCTTTATTTGTTATTCTTGTTTTAGTTAATATAAAGTCACTACTCCGTATTTCTTATCAAAAGTAAGAATATTCTTTTCTTCACGCTAAACCACTTCCCTGCTTTACAAACAAATGTTATTTGATCTAAAAAAATTACTTGTAATTCTTATTCATGTAATATTTTTTGTGGTTTGAATTTAAAGTCTTACATACATTTGCACTGCGTTAAAGAATTATTTATTGCGCCGAAATAAGTAAACATGCTATTAACGAGATGAGTGATATGAAAATTTTCACAATTGGAGTGCATATAAAGTTATATTTCAAAATAAGAGTAAAATGTTTTTCCAATGAGTAAATTACTGTTATTCTGAAATTATGGTGTCATGTTTTGATACTGATTTTAATATGACAAAATTAATACTATAAATGGAAGCATTTTCCAAGCATAATAGTTATTAACTTATTACTTCCAATTAGAAAAAAACATATATAACACTTATGTTTTGAATAAAAAAAACTCTAAATGAACACAACAACAAATTGGGTATGCGCCACTATAATTATGTATGGTGTCTTTCAAAGTTAGCTCTGAACTTATGTATTTATTTCATTATGGTCAAGAATGATCCAAACGTTTATAATCCGACCCCCATTTTGTTTGTAATATGAAGTCCAGATGTTTTGAATTTAATTTCTTTTTTACCTGCATGCACGTTCATGATTTGATTTGAACTAGTTAGCATGATAAAGAGTAATATACATAAAAAGTTAATAGTATGACCAGGGATGGATTGGGGGTTGGGGGTCCCCTTGGACTTTCAAAGTTTTGTATCATATATGTAATATTTTCTTAAAATTTTCATACTTTAATTAGATATAAATGTGTATTCTCCACCCTTAACTTCTAGTTTTCAAAATGAATACATATCCTTACATAATACTAGGTTAATACTTAAAAGGAGAATTAAAAGAAGAAACATCTAAAATAATGTATCATTACTTAAATAAATAATAAATATAACAATTCATTGTTTAAAACATATGATACTTATTATATAAAAATTCATGATTTTGTAATGTTTAATTATCTTTGTTAGATAATTAGTAATCTATTTTTTAAAATATCAAACTATACTAAATACCAGACACACTAGTTAAACAATTTTTAGATCATGTAAAGTGAATCTTAAATATAAATGTTTGTTGACATTAAATTATTACACAATTCATTCACTTTTTAAAAACAATCTATTGCACAAATAATAAATTTTAACTTATTTTAGCAATAATACAAATATAATATGCACCACCTATGTGAATTAGCAATATAATATTATTCTAAAAATAAATAATATCATGCATACTACTGTAATGTTAAGAAAACTGCTCGTGACTCACGAACACCTTCCTTGAATTGGTAGACAAAAAATGCAATTCAAAAATCAATTCTTTATTCCGCTAAGATTAATGTGGTTAAACAAGACAGAAGTATTGGTGGGTATGTATATTTTAAACTCTTTACCTTCAAATAATTTTAGAAAAAGATATATATCATTTTTTATTTCCAATTAATTTTCCTTTGATTTCTCATTTCTTACAGTTTAATGTACCAATATTTTTTCCTAAAGCACTTCAATTATAAAATCAAAGTTATTTTTCATTGTCTAAATTTAGAATGTAATAGATTTAAATTAGATGTCGTTGTGTATGCATTAGTGGATTTTTTTAAATAAAAGTAGTCGTAGTAGAGCAAACAAATTCACCCGCTACATTAGTGAAAAAAATTCGTCCCTACGCTAACAACAAATACCCCCCCCCCCTCCCCCCCCCCCCCCGACTCAAAATCTGGATTCGTCCCTAAGTATGGCATGCCACCTTGTATTTGTGGTCCTACTGTCTGATTATTTTAACCTGATAACAACTAATATGATTTAGTTTGTTTAAATCTTATTTAGTCTATCTACTCTGATCCGTTTTTAATATGTTTTTGTTTGGTGCTTGTTTCATTTGATATTAAGTGTATGTTATTATTATCTAATCACATTGGTGTAATTTGATTTGGTCATGGTTAGTCTAATTTGACACAATATGATATGATCTTTTTTTAACTTAGGATTGAATCAATTGAATTGGATTATTCCTTAATATAATCTCATAAAATATTAGAGTTATTATGAATTGTGATTGGGTATCATTCCAAAGTAACATTTGGATGTTTTTTTATTGGAAGTAACATTTGGATGTATGTCTTGTATTTTGGCATCAAATCTTTTTTAGGATGTTCTTTATTTGATCAATTTATATACATTTACAGAACGTACATCAAGGAAAAATATTTTATTTTATTGCAAAGTAATTTTTATAATTTTAGTATCATTTTTCTTATTAATGTCATTAATACCACTATTACATGTATTACGAGGGTTACTTTGTATTTTTATTTGAGACATTTTTTGTAAAACAAACCAACATTTCTCAATTCAAAACTCCAGTAAAAAGTAACAAGTGGTGGCTGCATGATCTCTTATACTTTAAAAATGCATGATTATTTAATTATCATTACTATTACTATTTTTATTATTACTAGTATAGTACCCGTGCGATGCACGGGATATTAATTAAAACTACATTTCAGCCATTAAGCACATACCTCGTAGACCTAAACAGGTAAATTATTTTTACTTTTCCTTTTATTAATATCACAAAAAACTACTATTGTGACCAATAGATGTTTTTCTAGATAATAGTATAGACACATCAAGCGGCAACATTGATAATTGTGATATTTGAACCATTTATGTAATTATTTTACTGAAGTTCAATAAAAATAACAACTGAATTTTTAAGAATCGTGATAGTTTACTTTTTGACCCAAAGTATTATCTTCAATAAAGCGTTTTTTTTAAATAATACTCCGTATATGACATATATGCTTTTCCCCTAACATTCAATAAATTCATGTAAATAATTATACTACTGGTTTTATACATCCTTTATTATTTGATGTAAATACTCCGTAATATGGAGTAGTATATGTAATTAATTTTTTTTGTATACACACACCAACCGGTAAAATGTATCATTGTGCAAATTTGTTCAAAGTATTATCTAAAATAAAGCTATTTTACTTTGACAAAAGTAAAACTAATATCTCTTTATACTTCCGATGAAGATCAACTAAACTTCAATTGTAGGATTGAAACAATTCCTCTTCAATAATTTACCTGTGTTTTTATTATCACATATATGTATACACATTGATTTATTTAATCTCTTCTCTTGAGAAATCTTGTTTGATTAGTGAAATATCCAAAAGCAATCCACAATTTTTACATTTTTTTTTGAAAATGATGGTGATCCTTTACATCTTTATCATGTGAGAGTATATGTACAATGTCACTCAACCAAATATCACTCAATTGAAGACCCATTTATGCGTGTGTGTTATTCATAACATATCTTTTATAAATGATGAATTCTATTAGTTCAACGTTTTAGTCCATATCTATAGGTCAACAAAATAAAACCAAAACAATACATACATGGATTTGTTTAGTTTCTATACTTTTTTTTAGAATATTTGGTTGTCATTTTATCTTGTATTGTATTTGATGGTTATCATTTTTTTACTTTATAAAAGGCGCCTAAATTAAAGTAAAGTAATTATTATTAGATTTATAAAAGCTTGATTATCCCTTACATATATTGCGTAATATAACATGAAAAACAAATTGATAATCTTCAAATCACACAGTTATTTCAAAATACAGTTATAAGCCTAATAATGATTCAAATTACATAAAATACAAATACATCTCCCAAAACCAAAACAATAAACTATCCAAATTCAGAAATATCATAAACAACTGGAATGGTTTTTAACACTTTTATATCTCAGTAGGCAGCATCTGAAAGACACCTAGCTAGAGCCCTGCAAAAATAAAACTTGTACTTAGTTTTATCATAATAAAGGATCATAAAACTAAAATAATTATTAGTAATTTAACCCTGCAAAAAACTGGTACATTCAAACAAAAATGTTAGACTCAAAATGTACATAAATTCAAACAATTTAATGTTACGTTCAAGCTAGATAAAAGCTTCATAAACAAAAACTTAAGAGTGCAAACGACAATGTTAGACTCAAACCAAACAAATTCATAAAAGCAAATACCCAAATGCTAGGACCGAATTATAATTCAGCCTATGAAACATGACAAAAAATGCCAATAACACTTACCATCACACAACAATTGAAAGTTGAAAAATAAACCAGCGAAATGTGTTTTAGATAGATCCCATGATACCGCTCAGCCACAAACATCCTTCAAACGAATTTAAAAATTTATTGTGAATAAATAAACAGCCTTAGATGAAGAACTGTTTCAGAAGAATCGAGAATTCATACCAACGGTGCGAAGCTTGCGCTCAGAGATCCACTCTTTGGCGGAATCGAAAGTGGACTTTGGGGAAGACCAACTGGGAATCTGCCATTTTCCGAGTTGTTAAAGATGGGGTGAAGAAATTTCTGGGGTTGAATGCGTAGAGAATCCTTCACGGCAGCTACATCTTTATATATGGCAAGATTGTAGCAATATTGGCTTAGAGAAGTGCAAAATAGAGAAACTAAACAGCCTTTAGACATAATAGTTAAACATCATTTATTGAGAAGATTATAACAGATTCACGGACATATATGCGTTAGACTGTTATTCTCGCCCAAAATCCCTCCCAGAACTTCCTCACACTTTTCTGTTTTACTATATATATCGATATATAGATTAATTGAAATTATTACATATTTATAACCGAAATAAAGATTGTTTACGACAATGTGACTATTGACTATAGTAGTAACTTAATCACAATAACTTATTAGGTTCAATTTTTAAGCTTAAGTGACCATTAGATTATATAGTAGTAACTATTAGTCATATTTATGTATATAAATTTTACATTAGCAATATTTTTGAAAAAATCCCTTATTAATTACTTCATAATACTTTTTAGTATTTTTGTTGTTGTTGTTTTTATTCTAGTTTTCATTACTATTACTATTAATTAATGGAGTTCCCTCATTATTTAATTGAGTTTTATTTGGTCAATTGTATTTTACTGTTTAATCAAACAATATAAAAAATTCATTACAAATGAAATTTCTTTTTTAATAATTTTATTATTGTTTCGTTGTTGTTGTTAATTCATTTCGCCATTACCATAATTTATCAGTTTACTTTTTAAAAACATTGGCAAGTTGAATCTCTCTCTAGGCTGGATTTTCTCCGCTAGGTTTTTTTCTCAGCTATCGTTTGTAATGAGGAGTGGTCGCCGCAGGCGGACTTAGGCGTACAAGGTTTCTTCTTCCGCCATCAACGTACAAGGTTTCTTCTTCCACCATCAATTGAGCGGCTGTTTTTTTGCTTTGGTGAAATTAAGCGGAGGGAAGAGGATGTTTGATCTCCGACAGTCGAATGTTGTGCATGGACGGAAGACGGATGCTTGGTCTCCGGCGGCCATAGGTCATGGACGAAGCGTGGGTTTGGAGACTGGAATAGATCTGGATTCGAGGTCATCTGTGTTAGGTGGCGACAGAGGAGGCTTGGTAGAGAACATGATGAACAAGAGGCAAGTTGGGAAAGAAGCTATGATACTACTGGATCGTCCCCCTCCTGAACCGCCGCCGTGGAGTGCATGAGAGTCTAGGGTTTGGAAGCAGCTTTTAAATTTTACTGTTTGCTTGCGATTTGTTTTTCATGGTTGGACTGTTTATTTTTTTGTTAGTTACTTTTATTGTTGTAAGACTCTTGCATTTGGATTAGCTAGCGGGAGGTATTGCTTTAACCATCTTTGGCTCAATTGCGCCCAATAATGGATCAACAAGTTATATTGCTTCTTTGGAGGTGGTTAAATTTGAGTCTGGTTCGAGGGTCGGCGGTTGTCAGTGGTCATTTTGTCTTGTTAACCCATATCTGAATGTTGTGATATCAATATAAGCCTCTTTCCATAAAAAAAAATCGACATTACCATTAGTGTTGGAGCCTATGTTTGTGACATTGTTTTCCGCCTTATCAACCAACTTTTTCACCAAACATATAATTTTTGATTTCGTGCGTTGCATTGTGTAATAACAAGAAAAAGTAAGGTTAGAGTTACTTTTCTGACTGTATTGGCTGAAGTTATTTTAGAATGTCATTTTAGCTATTTTTCATATAATTTTTTCTTTATTTTATTAATAAAAACTATTTTAAATATATATTTTTCATAAATCAGCAAAATCGGCCAATCAAATCACTTTAGCCAGAAACTTCATAAATTTCAGCAGCATGAGCCGATTCAACCAATTTCAGTGCCACCAAACGGGCTCCTAATCAACGAAACTCTCTCATAGTTAAATTAATTTCATTGCAAAGCTCTTTTTAATTCTAGCATCGTTGATATTAATTAATGTCATTAAGCATAAATAATTATCATTGATATCTAATTCATGCAAATATGACACACTTTGTTTAAAAAAATTCTAATTCTGTAAAAAAAAAAATCCGTCCCTGTAATGTACACTATTTTGTTTTTAGTCTAACTCTAATTCTGAAACCACTCTACTTAAAAAAAAAATGATTATCAGTTGCATAAATTTACTAGAAATATTTAAGTTTATCCTTTTATGATCATTTTGAGACTAATATGAGAGCTAAAATAATGTAAAATTTTTTTGGGAACAAAATAATGTAAAACTAAATATTCACATTTAAAAATATATATTAAAATCCTTCCAAAACATACAATTAAATACTTTTAGAATAACATGACAAAAAGTTAGAGAAAATCTAATAAGCAGGGTTATTTTGAGGTCAAATGGTGGTTGTTATCATTGGCGATGGACTAAAAAACGAGCATATATTGTAGGAATGGAAACAAAATTGCATAGATGTAAAACAAATGTAATATATTTGCAGGAACTAAAAACATATTTAAACCATGTCATTATTGTCACTGTTATCAATATTATTATTAATGAAACAATGATTACCATAACATTAATTAAATACAATATTTATTATACCTACATGAAATGATAAACATAATAAAAATACTAAATAATTGAATTTGTAATCATAATAATAATAAAAGTTATAACAATGACAACAATGACAACAACAAAAATACCACCACCCAATAAAAATATCAATCTCTTATCTTGTCTTACACAAATTTCCCACTTTTAGAAAAAGTAATACCAACACATCAAAAGCCTGCTTTTTTAGTGCGTATATAGTACAAAAACAATCGTTTTTCAGAAATATACACAATTGGTCACATTTAGTTTGTATAATATTTGATATTTATGATATTACACATTTATAATCAACATTTGTTGTTCTGTATATTTTTTATATTTATGTTTGTGCTTATGTTATCACTTAGTATGTGAGAGTTTGAGCGACATAATACAAGATTCTAGAATGACCCCAATCAATGATCATTCAAGACATTGATGATATACAATAGGGAAAAATAATATAAACATTCCAAACTTCGATGATGTGTGAAATAAGTATCTCAAACTTATATACTCCCGCCATCCCTATTTAATGCCCCCCACTTACCTTTTTTTTGGACGTCCCTTAGAAAAGTCCAATTTCCTTATTTAATAAAACAATGCAAAACAGTGTCGAACAGTGTCAAACAATGTTTTCTTAATATTGTGCAATTTGAGGTGCAAACAGTGTTTAAAATTTGAAGTGAAAACAATGTTTTCACACAATAATTGTGCTTTTTTACAAATATAAATTTATTGGGGTAATTGCATAATTTAAAATACTCTAAGATTTGTTAGGATTCAATTAACATTCTAAAACTTTATTTGTGCAGTGAAATACTATGTAAAAAATATTACATCCGCTAATATTTATTTTCAATTGCACCCTTACATATTTTTTTATTCTATATTATGCACTTAACATCATAAAATTATATTTGCAAAAAATATATATGATCATGATGTTAACGTAACTTTTTATATAAAGTTAGAGGTATATATATTACATGTTCAATTTTGGGGTGCTTGTGTCACACTTTTTCAAAATTTGGGATATTTAAATTATTGTTCCCTATACAATAAGATTAGTATTTGGAAGTATTATACCTTTAGAAAGTGTAGTTAATCTCATGACTATGACCATTGCCACACCTAAGTTTTTGATCTCACACAAAATCTGTCATGGTGAATGTAGTATTAACTTGAGCGAAAATTGTATCGCAATCAACAACCTAATCTACATAAAGAAACACTAACTTAACAAATGGAGTGTACTTGCACATTTACTTTTTCAACTAATGTATGAACAAATACAACAATCTCGTCTTGTTGTCCTACTAAGCATTCATTTATACTACATCTGTCCCCGCTAAGAACATCCTACTTTGACCTACACACATATTTAGGAAATAAATTAGACTTTATTGTAGAGTACCCTGTTTCGACACTGTTTTTCACTGTTTTGCACTGTTTGACACTGTTTTGATGTAGGATAACTATCCATTTATGGAAATGAGAAGATCATTTTGGGACGGCTAAAAAAGGAAAGCAGAAAGATCTTAGTGGGACGGAGGGAGCACATTTTTTTTTTCAGATTTTGCCACGTTTCGTCCCAATTGAATAGCATTATGAGCTTATCGGATATTACTGGCAAATCGGCAACGAGTATGTAAGGAAGTGCCAATTGGACTAATTTTTACGGGTTATGATGTTTTCTTTTGAACTGAAATGTGCTGGTCTGGTTTGGTCCAATTCGGTCTGGTCTGGTCTTGTCTAGTAAATGTCTGGTCTATGTGTAATTTATAACTATGGAAGTCTGGTCTGATCTGATCTGATCTGGTCTGCTTAAGTCCAAACCAAATCATATTAGACCAGATTCAAATAAATCAGTCATCGACAATTATAAAATACATATATATAGGATGTTTTTACTTGGACCGCTTTCAGTCCCAGACCAGCTTAGAGTTAAATAAATCACACCAGACTTCTGTGGTTATAAAATACACAGAGACCAGATACTTACCAGACCAGACCTAATCAAACCAGACTAGACCAACCAGACTTGAATAGACCAAACCAAACCAACAAATTACGATCCAAGTAAAAACATACTCCATACATATTAAACATTAACATTAACCATACTAAACAAACCGGACTAAGGCTGTGTCTGGCAAGTCATTTCAGCTCATAATGAGCTGAATTTTTTAAAATTTACTCAATAATCACAAGAGTAATCGTGTTTGGATGAAGGGTTGTTACCGTGCCTAGCGAGAGGTCTCGATTTTGAAACCCGCTAGGCACATAAGAGTTTGAAACTCAATGAATGAGTTTCAGCCCTTATTTCTCCAGGCTCCCCCAGCCCCCAGACCCTTCGGGAGTTAAAAAAAAGAAAAAAAAATAGAAGGGTTGTACAGAGCTAAAACTGAAAAAAGGGTCTGAATTAAAACGTTAGCAAAGCTAAGGTCTGCGTTCAGCCTATAAATAATCCATTTTTGTTCCTAAATTAATCCTTCTCATTTTTTACTGCACTTGTCACTTGTCACCCCTTCACCGCAAAACACCTCGTTCTTAATTGTTTTGCAATTATGTATGAGGGTATTGGTTTAGTATGCCAGGCCAACCCACTCATATTTTCAAAACAGTGATAAAAGTGAACAATGTAGAGCCTGTTTGGTAGCACGAAAATCGGCTGATTTGGCTGATTCTGCTGAAATTTATGAAGTTCTGGTCGAAGTGGCTGCATTGGTTGATTCTGCTGATTTAAGAATAAATTATTTTTAAAATATATTTTATTAATAAAATAAAGGAAAAATTATACTCCGTATGTAAAAATAGCTAAAATGGCCATCTACAGTTACTTCAGCCAATACAGCCAGAAAAGTAACTCCAACTTTACTTTTTCTGCTTATTACATAATTGAACGCGTAAAACAAAAGTTACGTGTTTGGTGAAAAATTTGGCTGATAAATCTAAAAAAAAAAATGTATCCAAACGGCCTCGCAATCTGATAAACTCATACTCGTACTACGTAATTATGTAACATAAAGATGATGACACTGTGGCGTTGTTTATTTGATACTCGGTATATATCAATATTTTGTTTTATTGAAAAATTAGATGCTAATTTCATATTATCTTGAAAAGTTTGAGCTCTTTAACCGGATTTAGGGAGTGTTTGCAACAGCTTCTGCTTAAAAAAAAAGCACTTTTGGAAATGAAATGAAAAAGTGATTAGTTGTAAAAGTTGATAGTGTTTGAGAAAAAAGTGATTTTGAAAAGTAAAAGTTGGTTGTGTTTGGTAAAATAAGTGCTTTTGGTGTATAAAAGGGGGAAAAGCACTTTTGACACGAAAGCCGAGAAAAGTAAAAAATTGGTAGTGTTTGGTAAATAAGTGCTTTTTTAAGCCAAAAGCTGAGAAGTGCTTTTTTTAAAGTTGTTGCAAACCAACCTTTATCTGATTCAGCTACCAATTGAGATTCAACACAATTCCACAAAATAATCTCTAAGACTATAACCCTTAAATCACACATTCGCCTCATTTCCAACGAGAATTAACCTATGCCCATCCCGATTACAACGACTCTTGTTTTGGGGGACTTTTTGTCAAAAATAGTGTTGTTTGGATGGCGACATGAATCCACAATGATGAGCTACATCCACAAAGCCGTCTCCGATTATCCCCGCTACTCTCTGCTCACCTCACTTCGCCCCCTTCTCCTCCCCAGCTCCTTCAAAACCTCACTCTTCTATAATCCTCCCACCCGCCCTCTCTGTCCCAAACCCCTTCGATCAATCCGCTCTTTTTCTGGAAAGCCCAACTCTTTCAAATTAACTACCACCATGGCCGCCCACTCTCCATCTCCTCTCCATCACGTCTCCCTCAGTGCCATCAGAAACGAGGACCGTGGCGGAGCTGCTTTTGATGATCCTTCCGCTCCATACGATGATCATGAAGGTTTTCGACTTTTCGCTCAAAGAAAACTACTTGTTCATTGATGGCTTTCCTATTTGTCATTAAAAAGTTTCTTGTTAGTTATGTGCATTCTACAGAACCATATTTTTAACAAAAAGTATTTGCATATACTGTTTAATGCCAGATGTGTAAGCTTTATATTGATAGTTATCAGTATATCAACAATCTAGTTCTGATTCATCTGAAGTGCTTCAGTTGTTCTATTGAATATCTATTATACAGCACTTGTATTTTCTCTAACAATGACTTTGCCTCTTACTTTAAATTAGCATCAGGCGCTGGGTATCGGCTTCCTCCACCAGAGATTCGAGATATTGTAGATGCTCCACCTGTTCCAGTACTATCATTCTCTCCTCAAAGGGATAAAATATTATTCCTTAAAAGAAGATCATTACCACCCTTGTCGGATTTAGCAAGGCCAGAGGAGAAACTTGCTGGTATCCGTATTGATGGAAAATGCAACTGCCGGAGTCGTATGTAAGTCTTGAGAAAGTTACTGCCTTTAAATTCAGCATACACAATACCTGTTATATCATTCTGTACGTAGTATGTTTTATTTTGAAGCAGAACTAAAGAATCTGGACATAATACACTGACTCAAAATGCGCATTTTCTAGGTCATTTTACACTGGCATAGGGATCCACCGGTTAATGGAGGATGGTACCCTTGGACCCGAAAAAGAGATTCACGGTCTTCCAGAAGGGGCTAAAATCAATTTTCTTACATGGTACTTTCATGAAGGCATTTTTTTGTCTTCGTGCATATGCTTTAATACAATAAAGTTACATTATACTACGTCGTAGTCAATCCTTTTCAAAGACAGGACTGAACATTTCTGCAGAAAAATCTCATCTTATTTTTATACTCCGCATAACTTATTTTTTATTTCATTGAAGGTCAAATAATGGTCGTTATTTAGCCTTCAGCGTTCGAGTTGATGAGGTACTTCATTCATGGGCTCATTGCAGTGTTACATATGGCGCCTCATTCCATTCTCCATCTATTTCTAGTTCGATAAATACATAATTTTGATGCATTTTGAACCCTTTTAGATCCTTGTTTATGGCTTTATCAGGCAACAGCCGCCTGGAATTATGTTGTCCGGTACTGACCTATGCATGACAATACATTTACTGTACAGATGAATTTTGGTTACTCTACCAAGCTTCACAGTTGCTTCTGCCTAATGCTTATCTGTCACCAGAAATTATCTTGATCTGTACTCACCTGTACATGGGAATCCATATATTTTATAAATCCTTGTCCTGGATTGGTATGATCTATAATCTGTTTTGCTCTTATAGGAGGCGAACAACAGTAGTAAGTTGAAGGTTTGGGTTGCTGATGTTGAAACAGGATCTGCTAGACCACTCTTCCAGTCTCCAAATGTGTACCTAAATGCTGTTTTTGACAAGTACTTGCCTTTTCTCCATTATCTATTAAAAGCATTGTGTAGTTCCAAATATTATATACTCCATACCTCCCCTAATTAGCTACATGTTTGCTTTTGGCACACTTATTAAGAAAATAAAACTGCGTGGTTGAGTTTTAATTATAAATGAAAGAAATAATATCAACCACACTCAATTCTTTTCTTGAAAGGAATGAACAGATAATTTAGAGATAGCTAAAAAGGAAATTGAACAGATAATTTGAGGATGGAGGGAGTAATATTATACAGGGATAAGGTTCATAGTTTCTTTTTGTTTCATGTGCAACAGTGCCATTACTAACTGCTGAGTTGGTTGCTTATGTTTATAGTTAATACTATATTTATCTAAAGCTAATATGAACAAGGGGTTTAATAATTTTTTTGCAAGCCGAATCCAAATTTCATCTTCTTTTGTGATGTGCTTATCATCCATTTTAAAGATCATTGCTGAGAGAAACCACGAAAGAGGCAGAGTTGTAGAGGCTTCAGAGTTTAGGCAGTTGACTCAAAATGAGCCTGGCCAAACTGCACTCTCATTGCAATAAATGAACTTCTATGTAAGGGAGAGTAGGACTGTAGGAGCTTCAAGACCCCTGGTATTGGATTTTGTCCAATGAAGCTGTAATTGTAAATAAATAGAAGACCGAAGATGGTGTTTTTTAAATCTTCTGAATAGCAGCAACCAATGATTGATTCTGTTGGCTTGATCTACCAATCTACCATGAATTTCTGAAGCAGTAATAAGAATTGTGAATCATATCCCATCGTCCTAGACCCTTGTACAAATTTCTTAAGATATTTGTAGATATGCTGTCCAACACAATGTTTTAGGACTTGCACTCCTTCATATAGAGTAGGCATTGTAATCCTCCATGATCAAGTCACACAAGTTCTCTTGCTCTCTTTAATCATGGCACTGCCCTTGGAGATTCCACTCACCACCACAAACTGCCATCACTGAATAGGAAAGTCATGTGTGTGAGATCCATTCTTTTACCAGATTTTGTTCTCACTGCTTTTACGTTTTCCTTTCAATGAGCTGGAGTAGCTGAGTAGCTGTCCCATTCACCATCTCAAGGGCCTTTAAGTCCCCTTCTACTTTGCCTAATTTGAGATTTCCGAAGCACACTTTCACACACCGGCACATTCCTCACTCTCAAGGTGACCTTAGTGAGGGATTTCTTACCCAACTGCAACGGTTGACCCACACCTCAACCTTTGACCAGCATAACATTTTTGACATTCACAATTTTCCTGCTTATTTCCATCATTTGCAATGGAGCCAAAGACTCACTATTTTTTGCCTTGAGATTATGATGGAATAAAGCAAAATGGGTCAATAAACTGTTTGCTCTTCTTTGTTATGAAGCAGTAACTAACACATAACTCATACTAATGCTGTGAAATCTCTTTCCGTGCTGGTCTAGCCATGAGCACGTCCACATCACTTGCATGCCTACGATATTACCTTATACTAAGAGGCATGACAATGGGTCGGGGCGAGTACTGCAAGACCCGGACCCGCCCCGTGACTTGGCGGGGCGGGTCCGCCCCGCCCCGTGACCTGCATGGGTCCAAACTTGTTGACCCATGACCCGCCCCATGCAGGGCGGGCCCGCCCCGCCGTAACCTAATTAGCTAGTATGTATTTTTATTTTTGGGAAGTTGTTACCAATTGAATCTACATAAAGTTTATCTCTAAATAATAATTAAAATTTAATATATTAAATCAAATTCATGATATGCTAAAAATTTCAATAATTAAGGAAAAATTACTCAGACTTGAATAGCTAATCTATTTAATTATATTAATAATTGAATATATGTATTAAAATGCTATATATAAAGATGACATTGATAATCCGTCGTTATACTGATACATTATAAGATCAAAGCATTTTATGATTTATTGTATATACACATATGTATGTTGAAGTATATGTGTAGTATAATTTTAAAAAAGTATGTATACTTATATATTGAGCGGGTCGGGTCGGGGCGGCATAGGTCAATACTAATACCCTGACCCGCCCCATTGTATAGGCGAGGTGGGGCGGACCCACCTCAAATGTCTCGGGCCAGGGCGGGTCATTGCGGATCGTTTTTTTTGACATCCCTATATACTAAACTATTGTGGAAAGTATATGATTATACCTAATGGTGACTATTGCATTTCATCATATGATTCTATGATGATATGTTTATTTATTTTGATACTTTGCTACTTTTCAGTTTTGTTTGGGTGAATGATGCAACTCTGCTGGTTTGTACTATCCCATTGTGTCGTGGGGATCCACCAATGAAGCCTTTGGTTCCATTTGGACCTAAGGTTCAATCTAATGAGCAGCAGAGTATTATTCAAGCTAGAACTTATCAGGATCTTCTCAAAGATGAATATGATGAGGATCTTTTTGAGTACTATGCCACCTCACAGCTGGTTTTGGCTTCCTTAGATGGGACGGTGAAGCCTGTTGGGCCACCAGCCATATATACATCAATGGACCCCTCTCCAGATGAGAGATTGGTTCTCATCACTTCAATTCATAGGCCATTTTCTTTTATTGTACCATGTGGAAGATTTCCTAAAAAGGTTGATATATGGACAACTGATGGGGCATTTGTTAGAGAGCTTTGTGATTTGCCCCTTGCCGAAGACATTCCTATTGCAATCAATAGCGTGCGAAAGGGGATGCGCTCAATTAACTGGAGAGCTGATAAGCCTTCAACACTCTACTGGTATGTATTAAGTTTTAGATGATGTGATTTTTATTTTTTATTTTTAGTTTAAAATATTAACTGAAGCGATACGTACTGATGTGAAGTAAAAATCAGTATTTGATACAAATAAATAAGGTATGTGAATCGAACAAATGGCACCCTCAAAGGAGTTAGGTCTAATGTAATCTTTGGAAATAATTGGTGTTGGCACTAAATGCACGTTGATGTTGTGAAATGATAAGGGTCGAGACACAAGATGGTGGTGATGCTAAGGTGGAAGCCTCTCCACGTGATATAATCTACTCGCAGACTGCTGAGCCACGTGAAAATGAACAGCCAACAATCTTGCATAAACTTGATCTTCGTTATGGGTACATATACTTCCTCCGTTCTTTTTTAGTTGCAACAGTCAACATTTCACACTTGCCAACGCACGTCTTTGACCGTAAATATATCTTAATCCCTATTAGTAAAAAAAATTAAAAAACAGATTTTGAAAATTTGTAATGAGATGAATTGGACAATATTTTTTTAAGAAAAAAATTTATAAAATAATAGCGTAAAACGTAGTCAAAGTAGAACATGTGAATATTGTAAAATTCAACATTTCAACATGTTGCGATTTAAAAAAACGGAGGATAGTATTAGTTTTCTCTTACCCAATTACCCATATTGATACAGTTTTGCCAGCTCAATTAGTTTATGGGTGTATATGCACACATCATTAAAGCTATGGTAATTTTTGCATTCAAGCGTCTATTCTTAGTAAAACACTTACTGAAACAACAGAGGCACCTTGTAAGACAATAAAGTACTGCAAACATGTATGCTACCATTGCCACCTCTTACTGTGAGCAGTGTATGGAATGTAAGTTCATATGCATCACCAGAAGTTGTACTAATGATGCCTTCCGCTATTAGATGATGCTCTAAATTTTGGCTAGTAACTTTATTAGAGGCTTGCATACCTGCAGTTTAGATGACCTGTATTTGAACGAAATTATAATGTTCTGCTAATTTAATCATTGGTCCTCATGTGAGTCCTTTTCCCTACCTGTGTAGAGGGGTTTCGTGGTGTGATGATTCACTTGCATTGGTCTATGAGTCATGGTACAAGACAAGGAGGGTTAGAACTTGGGTTTTATCTCCCGGATCCAAGGATGTAAAGCCACTAATACTGTTTGATCGGTCATCAGAAGATGTCTATTCTGATCCCGGTTCTCCCATGATGAGGAGAACACCTGCTGGGACTTATGTGATTGCAAAGATGAAGAAGGAAGACGAGGAAGGAACTTATGTTTTATTAAATGGAAAGGGTGCTACACCAGAAGGAAACATCCCATTTTTGGATCTATTTGACATGTAGGTTTGCTTCTTCTTAACTTGTGTCCTTTTAGTAGGATGACTTTACTGATACCAGCACTTTCAGAAATACAGGTAATAAGGAAAGGATATGGGAGAGTGACAAGGAAAAACACTATGAGAGTGTAGTTGCTTTGATGTCTGATCAGGCTGAAGGGGAGATGTCTGTTAATCAATTGAAAATTCTAACTTCCAAAGAATCCAAAACTGAGAACACTCAATATTACATTCTGAGCTGGCCTGAGAAAAAAGCACGCCAGATCACAGATTTCCCCCATCCATATCCCCAGTTGGCATCACTGCAAAAGGAGATGATCAGGTACCAAAGGAAGGATGGAGTTCAACTCACTGCAACCCTTTATCTTCCACCTGGTTATGATCCATCAAGGGATGGACCTCTTCCATGTCTTGTCTGGTCGTACCCTGGAGAATTTAAAAGCAAAGATGCTGCAAGTCAAGTTCGTGGTTCTCCTAACGAATTTGCTGGCATTGGGTCAACTTCTGCATTGCTTTGGTTATCAAGGAGGTATACTATGTTGGCCAATATTTAATATTCCGTCTGTCCCAATATGAAGTCCATCATAGCTCTAGGCTCACTTATTCAGAATAGTAGGTTAAATGGAGAGAGGAAAGGTAAAATATAATAACTAATTGATAGTTGATGTGATAAGAGAGAGAAAGCAGCTGATGTGATTGAGAGAAAAATGAAAGATATAAATATATAATATTGCTTCATGTTACCCATTCCAGGTTGTTTTGCTTGATCTGATTTACATTCTCTGGTTTGGCAGGTTTGCCATCTTATCTGGACCAACCATACCAATCATAGGGGAGGGTAATGAAGAGGCAAATGATAGGTGATGTGTTCTCTAAAAATGAATGATGAAAATGCATTTCTTCGAATCAATTAAAAACGAGTTTAGATATTATCTGTAAACAAAAAGCTTCACTCATTTAAAGAATAATGTTGTTTCCACAGTTACGTTGAACAACTTGTTGCGAGTGCAGAAGCTGCAGTAGAAGAAGTTGTTCGCCGTGGAGTAAGTTTTATTCTTCTCTTTTTAAGGTTGGTGGTGGAATTGTTAAAATGATTTAACGCTTTTGGTGCTTCTGTAATTCAGGTGGCTGATCCAAACAAAATTGCTGTTGGTGGTCATTCTTATGGGGCATTTATGACGGCAAACCTCCTTGCCCATGCACCACATCTATTCTGTTGTGGAATTGCACGTTCTGGAGCTTATAATAGAACACTAACACCTTTTGGATTTCAGGTAGTAACCTGGCATAAGATCACCAGTTGGCAGCAGATTACATTTTTTTCATATATACTTTATTATTGTTCACTCTTTAATTTACATATTTGTATACTACATGTCCGCACGGGCATGAATAGTCAGTTAATTTGTTTCCTTTAGGGCTTGTTTGGTTCAGGGATTTTGGAGGGGAGGGAGTGTTAGGAACCTAGGTAGTATGGGATACCAAAAGTCCCACACTGAGTAGAATGGGATGCTTGGTGTTGTTCTTAAGTGCCTGGTTCTCCCACCTTAACAGCTAGCTTTTGGGGTGTGGCTCTCCAAGGTGCTTAAGTTCCTAACAGGGAGGGGCAGGGTTTTTATTTAACATATTCCTACATTTAGATGGTTGGAAAGAAAGTGAAGGTGAGTATGTATAGAATACACTATTTAACTAAACATCTAGTTATTTCGAGTCTAAGACTAGCAATCCGAGGCATTTTAGTAAAACAAAAATCAATCCTTCCCTCCCATCCCATCTGAAGTTTCCTAACCAATCAAGCTGATATGAAGCGGGAAGAGCATGTGGCGGGACCGGGCTTGGGCCCACTTCCGTGGGCCGGTTCCGCGCTGTCTTTATAATTATTTATTATTATTTTAAGTTAATGTTATGTTTTGGTTTGGGCCTTTTATTAGTAGAGTACTTAGTAGAGTAGTATGGGCCTAATTAGGATTTTAATAATTTGGGCTTGATTAGGGTTGCTTGTAGAAGGCTATTTATACCCCTCGCCAGGGTTCATTCTTATTATCTTGGAATAAAAGTTGGTTTAGCCTTTTGGCTCTGGGCAACGGTATTTATTTATCGTTGATTATGTGGGCAACGGTTCACCCCGTTGATTTTATTTTTCTGTTCTTATCAATTGGTCCGACCTGCCAGATCCCCGTCCCGCCGGAATGACGAGATCTCAAAACGATCGCTTGAACGAGATGGAGGCCGAGCAAACCCTAATTAAACAGAAGCTTGATGTGCAGGGGCAGAAATTAGTGGAGCATGGCGCCCAACTGGCAGAGATTACGGCCTCGCTCGCTGCACTCGTGAAGGCCATGGTCCCATCGGAGAAGGAGCCCGTAGCGACCAGTGAGGCTGCATCTGCGCACGCCGCATCTGCGCACGCCGCATCTGCGCACGCCGCATCTGCGCACCAAAGCAACGACAGTCTGCGCATCTCTACAACGACCTTGCTGCCAGCGTTCAATGGAGAAGACCCGATTGGGTTGGTGGCTAGGGCTGAGCAACAGTTTGAAATTAATCAAACCCTACCTGAACGGAAAGTGACAGCAGCTATGGTAGCCATGGAAGGGGCTGCCTTGTACTGGTTGACCTGGTTGAAGGCACGGAAACCGGGCCTGACTTGGGAGGAATTCACAGATGCACTGGTGGCCCGTTTTGGTTCACGGTTCAAGGGCAACCGATTTGAACGGCTGTCCGAGGCCAAACAGTTGGGGACCATCGAAGAATATAATAACCTTTTTGTGGAGTTGGCCAGTCAGGTTCCTCGGTTGTCCGAGGATCATTACTTGGGCTATTACATGAGTGGGCTTCAGGAAGCAATCCGAAGCTCGCTGCGATTGCTTCGGCCGAACAACCTAGAGATGGCTATGAAATTAGCTCGCGAAGTGGAGCATAATCTGTCCGTCCAAAGTGGAGGAGGTGGCAGCCTGAATTATCATTCTTCAGGGGTACGTTCTAGCAGCCTTTTAATGGCAAACACAGGTTCCCCATTGACTGCCATTGGTGGCAGCTTACAGGGTTCGGAGGACAGCTTTGCGAAAGATAGTGGACAGTCTCCGGGGACGAAGTCAGGGCTGTCCGGGCAGCCTACGACACGCTCTCAGTTCACTCGACTTCCGCCGAAAGAGTGCTGAACTGTGGGCTAAGGGATTATGCTTTAGGTGCAAGAAACCATTTACACCAAGACATGATTGTCCCTTTAAGCAACTATGGGTAATGATAGCTGAGGAGGATGAAGAGTTGGACCTCAAGCATCATGAATTCAGTGAAATAACCGGCCAGGAAAGGGTTTCGGAAAGAGAAGAAGGATATTTTCCAGTCTATACTATGTCTGGAAATTTCAGTCCCCGATCCGCGAGTTTCCAACCTTGAGGACAAGGTTGTTTTGAAGGAGGATGGATTGATATGAAGCACGAAGAGCATGTGGCGGGACCAGGCTTGGGCCCACTTCCGTGGGCCGGTTACGGGCTGTCTTTATAATTATTTATTATTATTTTAAGTTAATGTTATGTTTTGGTTTGAGCCTTTTATTAGTAGAGTACTTAGTAGAGTAGTATGGGCCCAATTAGGATTTTAATAATTTGGGCTTGATTAGGGTTGCTTGTAGAAGGCTATTTATACCCCTCGCCAGGGTTCATTCTTATTATCTTGGAATAAAAGTTGGTTTAGCCTTTTGGCTCTGGGCAACGGTATTTATTTATCGTTGATTATCTCGGCAACGGTTCACCCCGTTGATTTTATTTTTCTGTTCTTATCACAAGCCCTTAGGGTTTATGTTTCTTTAGTACAGTTCAATATTATTTATATTTTGTTGCATCCCTTCAGAATGAGGACAGAACACTGTGGGAGGCAACTAGTACATATGTTGAGATGAGTCCATTCATGTCAGCTAATAAAATTAAGAAGCCTATCCTGCTTATCCATGGAGAGGAGGACAACAATTCAGGAACCTTGACAATGCAGTCAGACCGTTTCTTCAATGCCTTAAAAGGTCACGGGGCTCTTTGTCGGCTTGTAATTCTACCATTTGAGAGCCATGGTTATGCTGCAAGGGAGAGTATAATGCATGTTCTGTGGGAGACTGATAGGTGGCTGCAAAAACATTGTGTAGCAAATAATTCAAAAGTTGATGCAGACATCAATGCAACTGAGAACGACACAACCAAAGCAATACTAGATCCACAAAGCAAAGCTGTAAGTAGTGGAGGTAGAGGCATATCAGAACTGGCAACCTACAGCGACGACAGTTTTCATTCATTACGAAGGTCATCTATGTGGTAATGGTCCTGTCTTTGTCGACTCTATTAGTTTTGAAAATTATTATTTGATTTGAAACATTATTATTACTCCGTATAATAATAAATTTCATTGTTTTAATCACTTGTCGTGGACATAAATTGATTGTCGAGTCTACATAAATTGTCCAAATTAGGCTCTTTCAAAAGTCAAAACACATCACCTTCGTCATTATAAGCTGTGACTGCTCCTCGTTACTCTCTCCCCTGCTGCTCTCAAAGACATTTCATCTGTGAGTAGTATAGATGGAGGAATCATGAGCAACAATCATGACTTATAATGATATGATGAAAAAGAAGATTTTTGACTTTGAAAAGCGGATATTATAGACAATTTTCATTAGATTGGACGCTTATATGATGTAAAATGAGATAAATATCAGTGGAAGGGGGGAATTGAGTAAGTAATCAAACCTGAAGAGGTAACTAATTGATTACAGAAAATGTATAATAAGTATTATTATTATTATTATTATTATTATTATTATTATTATTATTATTATTATTATTATTATTATTATTATTATTATTATTATTATTATTATTATTATTATTATTATTATTATTATTATTATTATTATTATTATTATTATTATTATTATTATTATTATTATTATTATTATTATTATTATTATTATTATTATTATTATTATTATTATTATTATTATTATTATTATTATTATTATTATTATTATTATTATTATTATTATTATTATTATTATTATTATTATTATTATTATTATTATTATTATTATTATTATTATTATTATTATTATTATTATTATTATTATTATTATTATTATTATTATTATTATTATTATTATTATTATTATTATTATTATTATTATTATTATTATTATTATTATTATTATTATTATTATTATTATTATTATTATTATTATTATTATTATTATTATTATTATTATTATTATTATTATTATTATTATTATTATTATTATTATTATTATTATTATTATTATTATTATTATTATTATTATTATTATTATTATTATTATTATTATTATTATTATTATTATTATTATTATTATTATTATTATTATTATTATTATTATTATTATTATTATTATTATTATTATTATTATTATTATTATTATTATTATTATTATTATTATTATTATTATTATTATTATTATTATTATTATTATTATTATTATTATTATTATCTTGAATGGGTTTTAGACTTCACAATTGAGCTGGAGCTTGGAGGGTTGCACTTATGAGGAAGCGTAGATGCCAGCCAAGACTTATGGAAGTGTGGATTAATGCTCCGTGCAGCAGCCTGCTTGAGACAATCCCTTAGCATGGAATTCTTTAGCAACACAATTGCTTATAGGGAGGTAATGTATTATTAGTGTAACAGGTCTTAATTAATCATAAATGTCTTCTTCAGAGTGGTGCATTGCACTCCATTAAAGAGGTCAAGAGCACTGCGTAAATATTACAACAACAAATAAGGTTTCAGGATTGTTTACACTACTATTTGTGAATGCTTGGATATTATTATCCCAACTTACTTTTATCACACTGGCCATATACACAAGTATGCCAAGTGAGTTTCCTAATTTAGTACTCCCTTTGTTTTTTTATTATATTCGTTGTTTCTTTTTCTGTCTGCCCTTTAAGTATCTCATTTTTCCTCTTTAAGAAAATTATTATATGGTTGACATTGTTTTACTGTCTTCCACACAAGTTTTAAAAATGTAGAGATAAATTAGGGGCGGAAGTAGTAAAGTGGAAAAGTAGATTGTTATGAATACAATGACATTTAGGAGGGGGTGTACTGTATAAAAGTCTACAAAGTTTAAAAATTTAGGTGTATTGAATGTAGACTTTTAAAAGTCTACAAAGGTCAAAGCGGCAATATAAAAGTTTATCAGTATAAAGGTGGTGACAAGCTGTAATAGGCCATAGCAGTTTTGTTGGTATTTTCGGATGTGTATGAACTTGCTATAACCTATCCCGGAATTTGTAACGAAGCCCTGGAATGTGATTAGCTTGACAAAGTGTGAATTCTCAAACTACCTCCATCCCACTATGTTTGGTACAAGAGAAGATGTTGCGATTATTAAGAAGAGTGAGTTTATGCGGTTTATATTGAATTGATAAAGTAAGAATAAAATAGGTATGTCACAACAACTTGGCATGTGACACGTATGGGTCCGCCTTGCCCAGTTGCCCTAAGACATTTGGGGCGCGTCCGGCTCGTCTTGCAAATGGGACGGGTCCACCCCATCCCATGCACAAAATCGGGCGGGTTTGGGTATTAGTATTGACCCGTGCTCCTCCGCCCTGCTCAATATATAAATATACAATTTCTTAAAATTATACTGTGTACTACAAGTATACATGTGTGTGTGTGTGAGGCTGTGAGCGCTTGTGTATAATAAATCTTAAATTGATTGATCTTAGAATATACTCCCCTCGTCCCAATATAATCTCCCAAATAGCTTTGGAGAAGAGAGAAAGGAGAAAGAAATGTTGTGAATTACAAATTCTTTGTCAAAAAAGAATTTGACTATTTTGACATTATCGAAAAAGGAAAGTTGGAAGATTAATATGAGACAGAGAGAATACTACATATTACTACCTCCGTCCTATTTTATGTGTCCTAGTTTGACTTGACACGGTTTTTAATGGAGTGGTTGAAAAAGTAAAAGTTGTGGTTGATGTTTGAGTATAATAAATTGAAATGTAGTAGGCCACATATTTGTTTCCAAAAAGGGAAAGGATACACTTATTTTTAGACAACCCCAAAATGAAAGTAGGACAGGTAAAATGGGATGAAGGGAGTAATATTTATATTTAAATGTGATGAACAACTAAGCATCAATATCAGTTCTATTTTTGGCATTTTATATATTCATTTATTAATATAGACAGATTAACTACTCAAATCTAGATGGTTTTATCTTATTTTTTTGAGAATTCACTGTATTGTTGGTGTGTAGCATATAATGGGCACACAACTATTTTTTTTTTATTCAAAGAAGTAGGGTGTCGAACCACAGAGAAGCGGGAAATAAAATAATTAAGCACAAACTAAGGATTAAAGTTGGGAATGAGTTTCTTTTGATTTTTGGTTGCTTGCAAAAGTAATAAAATAAAAGTGATTGGTATGAGAGATTTTTAATAACACCAAGTTCAACAAATAGCAAGTAGGGGTAGAAATTGGTAACTAATTGTTCAATGTTTAATTGAGAGACATAATTGCTAATTTTATTCTTAGATAGATTGGGAGAAGTTGTAGATAAATATTTTAGGACTCAACACAAGTCATCTAAAATAAGTAACTAGTCAACATTTCCCAGTGATGGCCAAAACGAGACTAGTTGTTTAAGTGCAATGACAACTGTAATTATTAACTATACTATTTAACCAACCCCGTGGTGTAAATAATATAATTAAATAATTAAATTCTCCCGTAAAACTTCAATCCGGGACAAGGTAAAAGAAGTTTAATGGTGTGTTCAGAAAGTGTTCATTTGTGTATTTATCAAACAATATGTTTATGATTGAGTACTCATAATATATATCACAAACACAACATAATTAATTTTCTGGACACAACAATCTAAATAGAACAAACTTAACAATCAAATTCAATACAAATTAAAACATGATAAGAACAATTAATTAACCAATTTCTAGCCCCAAATTTATTTAGCTATACATGTTGGGAAGCTTAGAAATAGATGAATTCATGATTAAAGATTTAAAGAGATAAGGAAGATCAAACTTGTGATAGATGACAATCCTTGGAGCTTGGTGCTAATCTTGACTTAATCTTGATTGAGAAAGTGATTAATTGATGTTGAAGATTGGTTGATGATTTGGAGGTGAAGAATGAAGAGAGAGAAGAGGGAGGAAATGATTCTGGGAGGTGTAGAGAGAAGTTGGCTCGAGATTATCTGTGGAGGGAGATGGATTAGGCTATATAATGATAAGGTGATTAATCATTAATCTGCTGGAATTTACGGAACCGAAGAGTATATGTACAAGAAAACGCATCCAAGTACCAATAACGCGTAGCAGTGCAGCGGTGATGGAGAGCTGTTGTGACACGGAGGTTGCAGGTTCCATCCCGTGCTTTGACTTCTAATTTTCTTCTTTTCCTTGCTGCGATGGGAATTGGGATGCTATTAAAACAAGCTCTAGCTAAATTATCTCAACTTTGACACTCAGCGCGTCGGTTCAGCGTGCTTTCTTTCTACCCTGGGACCAGGGTTCGAATCCTGTCTCTATTTTTTCCTAGTTTTGCTTCCTTTCTTCAATGTACTCCATATTTGCTTTGAAGGAGATTCCACTTTTGTTGTCTTCCAACTTGAACTTTTATTTTCTTCTCTTCTTCACACTCAAATGTATCCAAATAGTATCAAATGTACCTGAAAATATAAAATACCCGTATAGAACTGCACTAATACAAACTAACATCAAATACTAAAAATATGTACAAAGATACAACTTTATTAACTAAAATTAACAACAAACTAAGCCTAAAATGTGTGTAAAATATAAGTATATCAATTGTACTATAATTATTTGAATATATACTTTATGTAGTATGTAAATTCAAGTTATAATGGTTTCACACAAATAGCAATGTATCCAAGGGATTAGGTAATGGTGTGGCTGACCTTACCACATCATGAGTCAATATCTAATGACTTGTGAGGGTCACGGGGCAAGGCAAGTCCACTTTGTAAAGTCATGGAGCGGGTCTAGGTCTTGCATTACTCACCCCGCTCTGTTCCATTTACATGCCCATTGGGAAATTAGGGAGTGACATGTTTATTAAGAAAAGTAAAACAGTCGAGTGACGTGGTTGATATTAAGTTGGTAAAACATGGATAAATAATGAATAAAGTATGAATATGATGCCTACATGGGTAGCTCTAGTTGGTCACTAGTGGTGGACCCGATACGGGCCACCCGGCCCGTGAACCGGACCGGCCCGCTACTGTGCGGGCCCGGGACCCGAGCCGGTGGGATAGCGGGGGGCGGGCACGGGTAGGGCAAATGGGGACCCGGCCGGGCCCCGTTCGGGCCCAATTCTTTTTTTTCATTATTTTTGGGTTTCCACTGGATTAGGCTGAGTGTTTTTTTTGGGGGGGGGGGGGGGGGGGGGTAGTTAGGAAAGCAAAAAAAAAAAACATTCGACCCGATCCGGCCCGGACCGGACCCGGTGGATACCTGGGCCGGTCCCGGGTCTACCCATTACAACTCAAAGGCCCGCTGGGCCTAAGCCCAGTCCGGGCCCGACCCGGCCCGGGTCCATACCTATTGGTCACAAGGGTGAAAATTTGAAACAATGATCTAAGTTCGAATCCGCCAATGGTAGAAGGGGTGCTACCTCTCAAAGTGAGGAGAGAACTCTGTGTGTATTGGGCACTGGTCTAGTATCTATGCTTACCATGACTAACAACCCTCATATGCCATGTCAGATTGGGGTGTGTGGGGTCAATGGGGTTGGGATTAGACCTTTTAGAATAATGAATACGGCATGGAAAACCTTAATGACATGAAAGAAAAGGAAGTGTGACAAAATTAGTCAGATACTGGGATTCTGTAAAGTAGAGGTAAATGCAAAAAAATTCTACATCACACTAATATATTCTCATGGATCTAGATTTCTTCCCATGGAATATATATATATATATATAATATATATATATAGACTTGGGATCAAATACAAAGTCATCCTAATTTACAAAATACAAATTCATCCTAGCCATCCATTTAATTGAGATTACCGTTCGGTGGTTGCTAATTGAAGACAACAATCTGACTTTCAATGTGGGTGTTTTAGTAATTTAGTCTATACTTAATAATGGGAAGAAGATCACGTCTTAGAGTTTCCATAACAATTTACTTTCCATTTATTACTTTCCTTCTATCTGTGATCAATATTCATGCTCTCATCTCTACGGTTCACATCATCGGCTTCCATATCTATGATTCTCTTCTCTTCATCCATCAATAAGCGATTACTCTAGAATATCAAAGCTTCTCTTCATCTCTATCTCCATCTTCATATCCTTCTCAAATTTAATAAAACCTGATTGCTATTCTTCTATTTGAATGCCATGGATTTGGGCATGCACAAGAACATTAGTTCTCAAATTCCATAGATTCCGGCATCGCCATGAAATCCGATGTGCATGCTGGATTTTTTCTTTGTTTTAGTTTTTTTTTATACTAATTCACCACTTTTATGCTTATGCGAATTTCTTGTGATTTTAGGATGAAAATTTTTTATCGTTTGAAAACCTTTCTCATATTTTACAAACTCTGACGCCCTAAATTTTGCATACATATCACTTGAGTGTACAATGCAGATGTCATAACTATAAGATGCATCAAATAGTCTTTTACTATGCATATGTTATCTTACCAAAATGCAGATATGAACTTCTAAAATGCACATGTCATAAGGATAAAACGTAACATATCAGCTATTAAAATGCAGATGTCAGTGACAAAATGTAGTATGAACTTCTAAAGTGCACATATCGGCTTACATACTAAAGTGCAATATAATAACTTTTAAAATGCACATCACTTGAGTGTACAATGCAGATGTCATAACTATAAGATGCATCAAATAGTTTTTTCTATGCATATGTTATCTTACTAAAATGTAAATACGAACTTCTAAAATGCACATGTCATAAGGATAATACACAACATATGAGCTATTAAAATGCAGATGTCGGCGACAAGATGTAGTATGAACTTTTAAAGTGCACATATCGGCTTAATTACGTACTAAAGTGCAATATAAGAACTTTTAAAATGCACATGTCAAAATGCTAAAATGGCAAGATATCAACTACTAAAATGCAACGTTGACGTATTTTATAACTATGTAGTTTTATTATAAGTCATGGAGGCATTATAAATATATAATGCACATCTCGTACCCTTAATATGCACATCGAGCAACCTTAATATGCACATCCTGTATCCTCAATATGCGAACATTTCTACTTGTGTTGGCTTCTTACAAATTTAATATATTACAAGTTCTAATATAAATTATGCACATGTTATCAATATATAATGCACATTCCATAACCAATATTTTAGTTTTCAAAATGAAGGTTAATTAGCAAGTGAATAATTTCCAAAATCAAGTATATAAATGAATTTTTACTTTTTGTTAAATTTTGAATAATTCTCAAAAGTGAAAAGTGAATAATTGCCAAAATCAAGAATAATTTCTCAAACATTAAGTTGTGCACAAGTGTTCGAATTTATCCACCCACTCATATGCATTACAATCAACTTTATATCTTTCCTTTTTTAATTTGCTACACATGGATGGTAGGAATTTTAGTGGTGGGGGCTGATTTCTTGGAATAACCTTCCGTATGCAGTTGAGAAACGTAGTTCGTTTTTTAATTATTAAATTACCTTGTTGTCCTTTCTCACTAACCGCACATATTAGTTGTCCAACTACTTTTAATTCCATGTATTTCACCACACGGAATGCTACGGTAGTTTATATATGGACAACCTTTGATTTGTCCAATTTGAACGTACATGATGCATTTGCATTTTGTACGGGAAGCCTTGTTTGTATGTGATCTCCTCCCTATATATATATATATATATATATATATATATATATATATATATATATATATATATATATATATATATATATAGGAAAACTTTCCGGTAAGGTATACCTTACCGGAGCCGCCGTGCGGCCTCCACGTTTTGAGGGTCTTTCCAGTGGAATTTTTCGATGAAATTTTTTGAGCATGTTGTTCATCAAGTCTAGTACATCCATACCAAATTTCAGCAAAAAATTCAATCGGGAAGGTAGTCAAATGATTTTTGGAAAATAACTGCACCCTTTATATACATATAAAACGCAGTTATCTTCCAAAAATCGTTTGGCTGCCTTCCCGATTGAATTTTTTGCTGAAATTTCGTATGGATGTACTAGACTTGATGACGAACATGCTCAAAAAATTTCATCGAAAAATTCCACCGGGAAGACATTCAAAACGTGGAGGCCGCACGGCGGCTCCGGTAAGGTATACCTTACCGGAAGAGTTCCCACACACACACACACATATATATTATATATAATATTTATGTGTATGTGTGTGGGGAAAAGGGGGAAGAAAGAACTGCAGAGCATAGGTAGGGGGTGAGCTCTTACATTGGATTGGTGTGGGAGAGATGAAGGGTACTTTGGGTTTAATTGAGTATGACATTATCCCCAAAGTTGGAGTTATTTACAACATTACCTAAAAGCACTTCTTGGGTTGCTTTTAGATTTTGGCTTAAAATCACTTAAAAAGCAGAATTTGGGGTTAGCAAACACCACTTTTAGCTTTTTCAAAGCTAAAAGCTCAAAAGTGCTTAAAAAAAGCACAAAAACTACTTAAATGATTGTAGTTTTTCCGCTAGCTATGTTAGCTCAAAATTTATTATTCCATCATTTTCCCAGTCTATTTTAATTTTTTTGATGTGAGATTCTACCGAGAATGAAACTGTGAGAACATCACCACATGACCATTGATTGTCATTTCATTTACTGCATTTGAAAGTATAATGACAAAAGAGAATACAATGAGGAAATGGGTCAAATGGGGATGATGTGGACTCTAATGAAGAGGATTAATGGGACACTTCAAGAAAGTTGGAACAACACCGAAGTACAAACGTATTCAAAATGATACTCCCTCCGTTCTTTAATAAAAGTCCTTCTTTCCTTTTTGTGACGTTTTTTTTTTATTTGTCCTCCTTTCCATTTAAGGAAAGTTTTTACTTTAAATATACCTTTATACCCCCACTTTTATTACCATTACCCCTTTCTCTTTCCTACTTTTTCATTTATCCACTACTCGTTACACCTTTTACACTACCCCTACTATTTTCCTCTTAAAACCCGTGCCAAAGCCTAAGAGGACAGATAATAAAGAACGGAGGGAGTAAGATGCATTTTTAAGTACAATGTTGTGCGTGAATTGCATGGGATCAGGTTGGAATGTTGGATGTTAGCTTTACTTTTGTGCAATCTGGATGTTTATGTCGTGCACAAAGATATATTAGAACCTAATGCCATATTTAGCAATCAAATTAGATCATACTTTTTTTATTTGTTTCCAAAAATACACATGACTAAATGAGTGTTTTTTGGGGGGAAATGCTACCGAGTATAATTTTTCAAAATTGATTCTATTCACTCATTTCATATAACAGAGGAATCAATTAACTTTAGGCGATAATCGGGATTTTTAACATGATGAGTAGGGCAGAAGATCCTAGCGCTTGTTTAGGGTGGTAGTTTGGTGGTGAGTGGTGCGTCTTGTCAGCACTTGATCCAGACTTACTTGTCGGATCTCCACATGAAGGAGGAATTATGAGTATATTTAGTTGAAAATGTCGGGAATTTGAGCTTTTGGCAATGGTGCAAGTTCTGGTCGACATGGTCCAATCAAAGTGGTCAAGGATTTTGTTTCTCACGGAGACGAAAGCACAATGAGGGGTTCTCAGAGGGTTTGTCGTTGAAAGCAACATTCAAAACGGAAACATTCAAAACGGAAGTAGTAAACTTTACAACAAATTATATTGACTGCATAGTGAGGTAGGAGGTAAGAGGTTGGTGAACCACAATGGCGCTTCACCGCGTACTATGGATTTCCAGAACGGACCAAGAAACGTGACTCATGTGAATTGCTTAAGCGAAAGATAGACTGTTAATCAAGTGCTTTAGTATTTATTTATGGGACAAAAAATAAATACTTGGTATGAAAGTTACAAGAGGTAGAGTTGCACAACCTCAATGGTTAATCAGGGGATTCCAAGATTCATCTGGAGTAGTGGGCTTTGTAATGTCCCTTTGGAGGGCTATCAGTAGATATACGAGAAATAAAATGTAGTATTAGTAAAAATAGTTATGTGCCAATAACTTTGACCAAAATTTAATACTTAGACGCATAAAAGTAGTCATATATATTGTTTAAATGTTACGTAGTATTAAGTTTGTCCCAATATTAAGTTTGAAAGCTTGGCAATTTTATCTAATACGTAGTATATAATTTAATATATGTATGTAAAAATCATGTGTTGGTAAATAAGAAAATCAATCTATTACTCCGTACTATTTAAAAAGAGCTCATGTACGTAACTTTTATTCCATAGGTTTATTTTAAGATGCATTTAAAAATACTTCTTTTACTTGAGGTATGACTAAAATATTTATATTGATAAAACATTAAAAAGATGATAATTTTTTTTTATAAAATTCAGGATTGAAAAGAAGCCCACATTAGAAAAAGCAGAATGAATAAATCTTAACGGATTCACCACTCTATCAAAACAAAATGGGTCTAGAAATGTTTAAATATCAGAGATTCAAAGGTGGTTGATCTAATATACTCCGTAATAAAGATATGAGTGTAATAGAAGGAAACATGGTCAAATTTCCAAAGATGTACGTAAAATCTCATCATCATCATTACCCCAGTGCCGCAAAGGCTCCCACCTGCGGTGGGGTAAGGGGGTCGAATGTACGCAGTCTTTGTAGGGTGTGTTTCGAAAAACAAAGAAAATTAATTAAAATAAATTAATTAATAAAATGACAAAAGAAAACAGAAATGAGATGGAGCAGAAATTTGTCAAAGCTCGTGCTACGCACGATGTCCTTAAAACGTATTTGTTGCCTCCCACGGTGCTAGGAGCGTTGCAACAATAGTTTCCCAGGATACGATGACAACGAACTAATGTTTGAGCACACAAACAAGAGTTCCAACGAACGAGAACAAAAGCTGAACACAAAGGGAATTTTCGGAATGCTGGAGGTGTATTTGAGCTAGAAAACACGTGAAGTTCGTATTGTGTGTTGTTTTGTTGTTGCAAACCACCTGCAGCCATTTATAGGGAAGATTTGTTGTGTGTTTAATGGAGGTTTAATGGATATGAACGTTGGTAATCAATGTCCAGCACGTTGGCATTGATTCTAGTCCAAAAAACCGTCCATTTATTGCAAAAGAACGTTGGGCATTTATGGAGTTGTAACGTCCCAGCAGTGGGCTGCGGCAGACGTCTCAGCAGCAGGCTGCTACGGACTGTCCTGCCGGCAGCAGGCTGCTGCCGACTATCCTGCCGGCAGTGGGCTGCTAGAGCAGCCGGCTTCTACCCCATTTCAACGGGCAAACTTCGAAAATCGATATTTCATTCACCCGTTATCCGTTTTGAGTGTACCACGTATCGAATTGTAGCCCTTAACAAGGACAATCCGAAACCACTTTGACCCGACCCAAATCGGAAGTGGACCCCACTCAAAAGATTGCCCCAAAATGACCATTTAATGCAATTTACTAACACATTTTCCAACAATCCCCCACATGAATGAAAATTGATTTTCGAGACTTAAAAAAGACACGAAGATAGGAGGACACGTTGTGTTCACCGGATGATCCTTGTATACGGAGAGGTAGGTTTAATCCTTTGAACCTTCCGCTGTAAAGACTCGTTTATTTACTGGCTGTCTAGTAGACTCGATGTCTTTGAACTATACTGCCGTCGTGTAAACATTGACTTATCTTTACACAAGAACCTTCCAACTTTGTTCCGTTCTCATGGGTGTGCCCGTTTTGGCCATGGGTCACCGTCCTGGTTCTGCAAGAGTTTCTAAAGAACTGAGCCTTTACAGTTCTCCTTTGAAGCGGCCCTCTTCTCTCTCACATAGGTGATTCTTTCACGAGTATCCCGCATACTCTTCCAATGTTATCGAGTAGATCAACATTTTAGAATCATTAAAGCAAACGTTTTTGCTAACCTCGTGCGGGAGTCACTGTTTCAACGAGGAGTGGCTAGGAGTCCGGGACCCCCACAGTGACCATCCTTCGCTCTATAATTTAGTTGTCCCATTTGAACCTAGGACCAACTAGGTTGGGTATCCACTATAGAACTTTTCAATTCACGGGCTTTAATCCCATTCCTCGTGACAACTTCTCCAACAATTCTCTATCCAATGCCTTGGTTAGCGGATCCGCTATGTTATCCTTCGACTTTACGTAGTCAACAGTGATAACACCCGTTGTGAGGAGTTGTTTAATGGTGTTATGTCTACGACGAACGTGTCTAGACTTACCATTGTAGAGATTGCTCTGTGCCCTTCCAATTGCCGCTTGACAATCGCAATGTATACATATTGGAGGGACAGGCTTCTCCCAACTTGGAATATCCTCGAGAAAATGGCGTAGCCATTCAGCCTCTTCAGTGCACTTATCCAAGGCTATTAGCTCAGATTCCATCGTGGATCTAGCTATTAACGTTTGTTTCGAGGATTTCCACGACACGGCTGCACCTCCCAAAGTGAAAACATATCCACTTGTGGACTTTGAGTCCTTAATGTCAGATATCCAACTAGCGTCGCTATACCCTTCAAGTACAGCTGGATATCTTCCGTAGTGCAGTCCAAGGTTTTGGGTTTTTCGTAAATACCTCAAAACCCTTACTATTGCCTTCCAGTGTTCATCACCGGGGTTGCTAGTATATCTACTTAGCTTACTAACCACAAAGGCAATATCAGGCCTGGTACAACTCATTAGATACATTAAACTGCCAATAATCCTAGCGTATTCTACTTGAGAAATACACTCTCCACGATTTTTGGTCAGGTGTACGTTTTTATCTAATGGCGTCCTTGCCTCTTGATAATCATCCTTATTAAATTTCGTAAGGATTTTATCAACGTAATGAGATTGGCTTAGCGTAAGACCGTCAGGTCCTCTAATTATTTTAATCCCAAGGATTAAATCGGCCAGCCCCATATCCTTCATGTCAAATTTAGAATTTAACATGTTTTTGGTAGAATTAATCATCAGATTATTACTACCCACGATGAGTATATCATCCACGTATAAACATAAAATGACATAGCCGTCTACCGTGCTTTTCACATAGATGCATTTGTCACTTTCGTTTATTTTAAACCCATTAATTAACATTGCATGATCGAACTTTTCGTGCCACTGTTTAGGGGCTTGTTTCAATCCGTACAATGATTTAATTAATTTACAAACCTTCTTTTCTTGGCCTGGAACACGAAAACCCTCGGGTTGTTCCATATAGATTTCTTCGTCTATATCGCCATTTAGAAAAGCGGTTTTTACGTCCATTTGATGAACTTCCAAATTCCGCAAAGCGGCAATTGCTAGTATCATCCTAATGGAATTTATTCTCGTTACCGGAGAATACGTATCAAAGTAATCATGGCCTTCACGTTGCTTGTATCCTTTGATTACAAGTCTGGCCTTATACTTATCAATGGAACCGTCCGGTTTCATTTTACGTTTAAAAATCCACTTGGATCCCAAAGGTTTACATCCCGGAGGAAGATCAACCAATTCCCATGTGTGATTTTTTAGGATAGAATCCACCTCACTTTTGATGGCTTCTTTCCACATTGGTCCTTCGGTAGACGTTACGGCTTCCGTATAAGTCCGTGGCTCATTTTCTACCAAACATGTTAGAAAATCCGGTTCATTTTCTACCATACAAGTTAGAATATTCGAATCGAATTCTATCAAGTATGTGAGAAAATCCGGTCCGAAGGATTTTTCAACTCTAGCACGTTTGCTACGTCGGGGTTCGGGTTCTTCACCGGATCCCTCGCTAGTATTTTCCATAGCTACGTCAAATGTTCGGTTTGACGTGCTAGGTCCATCGTTGGACTTGCATGGAAATACGTCTTCAAAGAATGATGCATTCCTTGACTCAATTATTGTGTTTTTATGTACATCCGGATTATTTGAATCATACACTAAAAACCGATAAGCACTACTATTTTGTGCATATCCAATAAAAATACAGTCCATCGTTTTTGGACCTATTTTTATTTTCTTAGGTGTTGGTACAAGCACCTTAGCAAGACACCCCCACACTTTTAAATATTGATAGGAAGGCCGTCTGCCTTTCCACAACTCGTACGGAGTTTTATCATATTTTTTCCGGGGAACCTTATTTAAAAGGTAATTGCTTGTCAAGATTGCTTCGCCCCACATGTTTTGTGGCAAGCCCGAACTTACTAGCATCGCATTCATCATATCTTTCAATGTGCGATTCTTTCGTTCGGCAACACCGTTTGATTGAGGTGAATAGGGTGCGGTACGTTCGTGTACTATACCCACACTAGTGCAAAAGTCACCTATTGGTGCTTCATACTCACCACCTCGATCACTCCTAACCGTTTTAATCCGTCGATTAAGTTGGTTTTCCACTTCATTCTTATAAAGAATGAATTTATCGATTGCTTCGTGTTTATTTTTCATCAAATAAACATAGCTATAGCGAGTGCTATCATCGATAAACGTAATAAAATATTTATTACCGCCACGTGTTTGTATTGATTTAAAATCACAAATGTCACTATGAATTAATTCTAGTGGTTCCGTTTTTCTTTCAACCGATTTGAAAGACGTTTTCGTTAGTTTTGCTTCAACACAAACATCACATTTGTGCTTCACATCAATTGTGAATTTAGGAATGTGCTCCATGTTAATTAATCTACGTATAGAATTAAAATTAACATGTCCTAGTCTACCATGCCACACATTGGAAGACTCAAGCAAGTAAGCAGAAGGGATTTTATTATTATTATTAATAATAGTCGTTACATTGAGCTTAAACAGCCCATCACATGCATATCCCTTGCCCACATACATTCCCGACTTGGACAAAACTAATTTGTCCGACTCAAAAACCATGCGGAATCCATGCTTGTTCAACAACGAACCGGAAATCAGGTTTTTGCGTATCTCCGGAACGAACAGCACTTGGTTTAGAGTCAGCTCCTTGCCCGAAGTCATCTTCAGGACCACCTTGCCCACGCCTTCCACCTCGGAATGGGCTGAGTTTCCCATCCACACTTTCTCACCATTTGATGGCTCAAAAGTTGTGAATAACTCCCGGTTTGAGCAAATATGCCGGGTAGCACCGGTGTCTACAAACCACTCCTTGGAATTGGATCCAACGAGGTTGACTTCCGTAACCACAGCCGCTAGGATGATGTCTTCATCCTTTTTCCCACCTTGCACCAAGTTGACGTGAGAATCTTTCTTTCTCTTTGGTGCCTTGCAATCCGAGGACTTGTGTCCATTCTTGTTGCAATTGAAGCATTTTCCATTGAACTTTGTCTTGGAAACGCCTCCCTTGGGACCGAGCTTGCTCTTCCCATTATTTTTATTTTTGGAGCTTTTTGCATGCTCCACCACGTTGGCCTTGGCGCCATGAACAATTGGGAGTTTCCCATCGTTCTTCCGGTTATCCTCTTCAATCCGAAGACGGAGGATCAATTGCTCCAAGTTCATTTCCTTTCGCTTATGCTTAAGGTAGTTTTTGAAATCCTTCCAAGCCGGCGGCAACAAATGTATAATTGACGCCACTTGGAACGACTCGCTAACCGTCATTCCTTCATCTCGAATTTCGTTGAAGATCATTTGTATCTCCTCAACTTGACTCAAGACCGTCTTCGAATCCACCATTTTAAAATCAAGGAATCGACCAACAACAAATTTCTTTGCGCCGGCATCCTCACTTTTATATTTGTGGTCCAAAGCATTCCATAGCTCCTTAGCCGTAGCTAATTTGCTATACACATCGTACAAAGCATCGTGCAGCCCATTCAACACATAGTTTCGGCAAAGGAAGTCAGAATGCTTCCATGCTTCAACCGCATTGAAAGATTGCACATCCACCTCACCCCCGGTTACAACCGGAGCGTCCTCGGTCAAGAACCTTGCCAAGCCGAGAGTAGTGAGGTAAAAGAGCATCTTTTGCTGCCACCTCTTGAAGTTCAACCCGTTAAATTTTTCGGGTTTCTCCACAGAGTTGCTCGGCACGGTCACCATAGGGATAGCCCTTTGGTTAACCAAAGCAGATGCACCGCGTTGTGAACTATTGTTCACCGGAGCTCCGCTTTCAGAGTGATTATCGTTCAAACCGTTCAAAGCATTCTGCCCAACAACATTTTCATTTTCTTGAGAAGTCATTTTTCCGTTTCTTACGTTCTTCGGAAACACAAAAAACAAGTTCGTTCACCAAGGTGACAAACTACAAGTGTAAGATTGTTTACCACAGTAGAACAATCACCGAATACGTTTTAAGTTTGTATCCGTATGATACAAGCTTAGCAACAAAATACGTTTTAAGTTTGTAGGGTGTGTTTCGAAAAACAAAGAAAATTAATTAAAATAAATTAATTAATAAAATGACAAAAGAAAACAGAAATGAGATGGAGCAGAAATTTGTCAAAGCTCGTGCTACGCACGATGTCCTTAAAACGTATTTGTTGCCTCCCACGGTGCTAGGAGCGTTGCAACAATAGTTTCCCAGGATACGATGACAACGAACTAATGTTTGAGCACACAAACAAGAGTTCCAACGAACGAGAACAAAAGCTGAACACAAAGGGAATTTTCGGAATGCTGGAGGTGTATTTGAGCTAGAAAACACGTGAAGTTCGTATTGTGTGTTGTTTTGTTGTTGCAAACCACCTGCAGCCATTTATAGGGAAGATTTGTTGTGTGTTTAATGGAGGTTTAATGGATATGAACGTTGGTAATCAATGTCCAGCACGTTGGCATTGATTCTAGTCCAAAAAACCGTCCATTTATTGCAAAAGAACGTTGGGCATTTATGGAGTTGTAACGTCCCAGCAGTGGGCTGCGGCAGACGTCTCAGCAGCAGGCTGCTACGGACTGTCCTGCCGGCAGCAGGCTGCTGCCGACTATCCTGCCGGCAGTGGGCTGCTAGAGCAGCCGGCTGCTACCCCATTTCAACGGGCAAACTTCGAAAATCGATATTTCATTCACCCGTTATCCGTTTTGAGTGTACCACGTATCGAATTGTAGCCCTTAACAAGGACAATCCGAAACCACTTTGACCCGACCCAAATCGGAAGTGGACCCCACTCAAAAGATTGCCCCAAAATGACCATTTAATGCAATTTACTAACACATTTTCCAACAGTCTTACCCCTGTACTAAAGCACAGATAGACTGTTTCCAGATGTCCATAGTGAAAATCGCGTCGAAAATTGCATGGACTGAGTACTGTTTCATAACAAAGAAGAGCAAACAGTTTATTGAACCATTTTGCTTTATTCCATCATAATCTCAAGGCAAAAAATAGTGAGTCTTTGGCTCCATTGCAAATGATGGAAATAAGCAGGAAAATTGTGAATGTCAAAAATGTTATGCTGGTCAAAGGTTGAGGTGTGGGTCAACCGTTGCAGTTGGGTAAGAAATCCCTCACTAAGGTCAGCTTGAGAGTGAGGAATGTGCCGGTGTGTGAAAGTGTGCTTCGGAAATCTCAAATTAGGCAAAGTAGAAGGGGACTTGAAGGCCCTTGAGATGGTGAATGGGACAGCTACTCAGCTACTCCACCTCATTGAAAGGAAAACGTAAAAGCAGTGAGAACAAAATCTGGTAAAAGAATGGATCTCACACACATGACTTTCCTATTCAGTGATGGCAGTTTCTGGTGGCGAGTGGAATCTCCAAGGGCAGTGCCATGATTAAAGAGAGCAAGAGAACTTGTGCGACTTGATCATGGAGGATTACAATGCCTACTCTATATGGAGCGCAAGTCCTAAAACATTGTGTTGGACAACATAGCTACAAATATCTTAAGAAATATGTATAAGGGTCTAGGACGATGGGATATGATTCACAATTCTTATTACTGCTTCAGAAATTCATGGTAGATTGGTAGATCAAGCCAACAGAATCAATCATTGGCTGCTGCTGCTATTCAGAAGATTCAAAAAACACCATCTTCGGTCTTCTATTTATTTACAATTACAGCTTCATTGGACAAGATCCAATGAAATAACTGTATGCATACTTGATACTTGTATTGTAATCTTAAATGTCATAATGAGAATATTTGAGCGTATATAGGCAACAACAACAATAACAATAAACTAATGTTAAAATGCAAGTTAAACAAACTATCAGTGATGGAAAACAAAAAATTATTAATAAACGTATTTCCAAAGTTAAGTTATCATACATGAATGATTGTACAATTAATACTCCGTAAGTCATGACTCATGAGTGTTGTGTTGCTCTAACGTAGTCACAAACTTTGTTTATTCGAGTTTTGGATTTATAAGAAAAATAGTATCCTCCAAAGAAAGACGCGAGACTGCAAGAGAATGAATGATGCTATTCCATCATGCAAAAAAAGGAAGTATGCATTCATTCTTTTATCTGTTGTAGTTATAATACATATGTTTCCTGTTCACTGACGATCTAAAAGCAATCTTCTAAGAACCAAGCTTGAAAAACATACGTGCATGGAGAGAGAGGTTCAGCTGGCTAAAAGTTACTGAGGAAAGTTTCAGTGATACATAATCCTGAACTTCAGGCCATCGTTGATGATCAATCGTTGAATATAAACTTGTGCAATCTGCAATGTGAAGCCTTCGTGCAGAACGTGTCAAAATTACCAGGCCAGCAACGTCCCAGTCTCTACATGATTAAGTTTGGAGTTTGGACTAATAAGCCCTCCAAAAGTTCTCTCTTTAGCAGCTAATAACCATCCGATCAAAAACCTCTCTCACGCACCCGATAATAAATATTATTTCAACGTGTCCCTTATAACCTGCAAAATTATAGCCACTTTATACATCTGGAACTAGTGGAAAATAAAAATGCCAAAATTAGACCATACTCCGTATGTGGGAAAAATGGCAAAAATCAAAATTCCAAAACTATATCGTAAATGCAAAGAAACCACTGATGCAAATCTGGCCGGATCAGAATCACAAAGTAGCTACATGACTTTCATTACGTTTGGATTAAACTTGACTAGGCAAGCTTCTGGTTCATCTATAAGTAAAAGCACATTCTATGTTCGTAGTGTGTCGTAGCAATAAAGCAAGTCCTAGGTTTATCTTGTTTTGTTGTTTACCCCCTCCACACCTTTTTATTTCATCGCATATTAGTTGTGAGTTTGAGAGCACATGTATTTCTCCCTGGCACGCATCGAGTCGGGCTTTGTGGAAACTGAACCTCTACATTAAGGGTATTAGAGATACAGCCTACCTACATGGCTACATCTCACCCTTCCCAAACGCTGATTTCGAGTGGGACATTCTGAGTAATGGGTGTGTTTGATTTTTTATATTGAATTTCATGTACGCATAGAATGAACAGTAGCTGCAGTGATCATTCGATCAAAGGAAGTCAATGTCGATTACAAAATAGACTTAGAGAATGAAGCTTAAAGGTGAATGAATCATTACCAAGGAAGCTTAAAAGTGTCCTTCAACCATCCGTGTTTCGAGCAATTTGTAACAATCTTATCGGTCCGTGCAATGATATCAGAAAATGTTGGCCTAGCAGCAGGTTTAGGATCCCAACATTCTTCAATCAACCTATAATGGACTCGAACCAATTGAAGAGGCACAAAAACAACTATTGAGCATCATCCAAAGCAAATAACAAGGGGAAAAGGCATGTGATATTTCTAGAGCTTGTTCAGCTTGTCCTATATTCAACTGACTATAGGTGGAGTTCAGAGAAGGATATAAATGACTTCTCAAAACTTCCAACATATGTCAATTCATAATCATCATCACCATCACATTAATAATTTAAACTTGGACACTACAAATTCAAGCAAAATAGCATATCAGTTAAGTTTTCCACCGCATATCATAGGTTTTTTCACACCCACAGAAAGTATTTGAAGAAAAGAGTTGACTTGCCAGACTTGCTACAGCCATGTCCGACTGCAAGATTGATATTCTGAAATTAACACGACTCTCATTGACATCTAGGTAAATCATCTATAAGAGTACAGATAAAAGAGTTGGCTCCCATAATCATGGCATGTTAGTCTTGATGTCTGGATAAGTGGCAATCAGGTAGCGCGAGATGGCAATCAAGTACCAATATATTATATCATATTTAGAAATGCTTATATATACTCTCCCCCTGCTACCCCAACCACATCATCAACAATAAAAAAGAAATGAATTCTGAAACACGTAAATGAAAGATTTAAGGTGTTTATCTTTTCAATCCAATTTCAATTTGCATCCTTTCTGAAATGGGAGCTTCAGATCCAAAATATAGGACTCAACCTGATCTAATCACACATTTTCCCTCATACCTTCATAGTTTGTTTATGCCGCTGCTTTATTATATGCAACATACTCCACATGGCAAGGTATACAGAGCCTTTCATACTTTATTATTCTAGATTTCTAGAGATAAATGAAACCGCAGTGATTTACAAATAAGACTAGCATATGAATATTCACGATTCCAGAAAACCATCTAAAATAACAAAAGTATTTGGTTATCAAGAGCAATTGGAATTGAAATGCAGTATCACTTTCGGGCTTATTCTTAAATCTTAACATGTTTCTCCAATTTCACATGCCATGCCCCAACCCCCAAAAGCAACTACCCCATCAAAAAATAAACAAAAGACAACAAGAGAAGAGCATGTCACTACACACAACATTATATTGAATACATATGATTGCACTTCAAACACTAAAAGCTTGATTTCAGCTAAGTTATTGAAAACAGAAACATATCTGATCTTACTCTTTCAGGTCAGGAGGATACTTGGATTTTGTCTTGAATGTTGGTCTTTTTTCTTCTACACATAACAACTTAGCAGCCTCTTCAGGAAGCTTTGGATGGAAAGGAGGACATCCTTCCATCATCTGAAGTCAAATTAAAGGATCAATTGTAATCCAATGACCAAAAAATGTCTTATAAAATATGTTAACAGGCTATCAGCTGTACAGATTTAAGGGAAACACTCAGGGGTTGATATTGAGACTTGGTTTTATCATTAAAAGGAAACATGATAGATGGACTAAAGTCACTAAACCAATATAATAGTTTGTGTGCTCATTTGAGTAGTACATGAATCAAATGGCACATTTTAACTTGATGAACTTTGATACTAC